>SKCR01001242.1:0-545993 GCA_019454045.1 Zanthoxylum bungeanum
CTCCTACTTAGGCCATAAAACTTCCTGTTTTCCGCCTATTCCTCTTCAATGTCCATGACAGTTTCCCTTAACTGCCGAAAATCTGTAATCATGAAGGTCATCCTCCTCAGTTTCCCATAGATGGAGGGCTTGGTGCCCTTGATAATTCTCAGAGGGCCTAGTCTGCATTTTCAACAACTGACTTCTCCATCGGTCCACATACTCCTTGAAGCTTTCCCTCGGCTTCTACTTAGTGTTTTCCAAATCACGGAGTGACAAATTAATCTCCAAGTCCGTGACATATTGCTTCAGAAAAGCATCAGCCAACTCCCTCCAATCTTCCCTAACCTTCTTCTCAAGGCTGTGATACCAAACTACGGTTCCCCTTCAAGTGACATCCCAAACTTTTTCTGTACCTGACGCTTGGACAAACCCACTAAACTCATGACTGAAACATACTGACGGAGATGGACCCTCGGATCCCCATTCCCGTTAAACTTAGCCATGTCCGGCATCTTGAACTGAGCCGACAACTATTCTTCAAATGTCATTGCCTCATAATCCAACAACTCTTCATATTTACCCCTCATCTTGCGGGTAACTGTTTCAACCTGATCCAGAAGTTTCTGAAACTCCATCGGAGACCCAATCATTCTGCCTATTGCATATTCTGCCATGTCGTCATCAAAAGTGGGAATCTCTTCCCCCATCCCATTTGGAGGCTCCTCATGCCTCACATTCTCATAATTCCCCCCAGCACGGGGCACAGCCATACCAGCCACAGCAGTAGTCAGGGCTTGCAACTGTTCAGTGATTTGGTGAGACTGTTTTCCAACTGATCCATACGGGATACCTCATTATCGGATGAAGTCATATCTGTTCTCGGTATTTTGGTGAGTCTCGTCCCTTCTCTAACCCAAACGATATCTATGATGTCTTTTTTGAGACATAGAGGGTGTTAACATGATGTATGCATGTATGAAGTGCATAAGATGCATATAACACATAGGACATACTAAATTAATTAAAATTCTGAAACAAATCGGCCCATTATCATTTTAGAAGCTTTTGGGCTAAATGCCATAGGAGTGAACTCGTCCTAGTTTAAATGGCCCAACGAGTTCGCATCTCATGGTAAGGAGCCCAACTACATCCAAATGGTAATGTCCCGAACACAAGCACAAAATGGCCCATCAACATTTAGAGGCCTTTGGCCCAATCGTCATAAGATACGTTCTTGTCCCAATTTAAATGGCCCAACAAGCCCATATCTCATGACAAATGGTCCAAATGGATCCAAACGACGATGTTCCCAAACACAGGCATTAAGATAATTCAAGTATAAAACAGTAAATTCTACAAGGTGGCCCATCAACATTTCAGAAGCTTTGGGCCTAATGGTCATAGGATACGAACTCGCCCCAGTTTAAACGGCCCAACAAGTTCACATTTCTGACAAAAAGTCCAACTGCATCCAAATGAGAATGGTCCACAAGCACATGCTCAAGGAAATAATTGTTACTTTAGCCATACAGCCCCAGTCTATTGGTGGGTTCGTGTGAGTGTAGACAAAAACTCTTGCTGGCGAAGGATTGCCCACAACTAGGTCTCCCCACTCAAGGGTTCGTGACAAGAAAGCGCACATTTTTTATACCTTGCGGTACGTGCCAACATGTCATGGTGTGTGACTAACTGTCAAATGGATTTCTTATTGCAGATTCCCCAGAGGGAGGGTGGAGCGAACTCTCTTAAATACCTAAGCCTCTTAGGCTCTTATCGCTTGGTGACAGAAATAAGCAACAAGTCCTCCAAATTAGTCTGTCACAACATGACAAGGGTAGTGACTATTTAGGTGCCTCCACAGCTTTTCCTCGAAAGGTATTGAATGAAGGAAGACACCAAACCATTACCTAGCCTTAAAATGTCTTTGATCAAACCCTCATTTCATCCACTATAGACATGGTCAATTAAAACAAAAATCCAAACATTACAAGACAATATTTCGGGGCCGATTCTCTATCCCCAGTGGAGTCGCCAGACTGTGGTGTCACAGGAATCTGGGCGACGCTGTTAGTGTTCCTAGAACATTATTAGGATCTAATAAGCATGAACAACAATAGATATGATCATTATAAGGTGCGGAATAGACTTACAATGAGTGGTAGAGCTTTAAAAAAATTTGAGATCGAGATCTCCAAGATCCAAGCTTTTGGATGATTCCAAGCTTTTGAGTAGTTTCCCTATCACATTTGTTCACTTCCAAAGTGCTAGCTTTTGTTGATTTGAAAACAAATCAAAGAGAGGAGAAGACTATGAAATTCGGCCAAGCCAAGCTCCTAGGGTTTTTGGTTTTTTGATTTTGTGTCAAGTGTTCATAAAACTTGAGATGCCTTTTTGTTATTTACCTTTAGGTGAAACCATTCACCTTTTACCCAAAACAAGGTAGAGATTGGTAAATGGTATTTATAAAGCAAAACAAGGTAGTTGTGTGGTGGGAACACCTACCACACTTTTGGTTCCAAATATTTGAATCCGAAATTCAAATATCTCTACGGCCATTTGCCGCGGCTCGGTTCTGTTTAATCCGATTAAACGAACCTTCGTCGCTAAATAATTAAATCTAATTTAATTAAATAACGATGCCTCGTAAATATATTACGAACGTCGTTCACGAACTAATTCTAAATTAATTCGTTCGTTCGCATTAAAGTCTGACTTTAATCTCGTAATGAAATCCAATCCATTTTAATATATCCGATATATTAATTTTAGCCCATTTGAATAAATTAAATAGAAAAATCAAATTTAACTATTAAATTTATTTTACCGATTAATTCCAAATTAATCGCGTTCTTTCTCTACTGAACACTTTTAATCCCAGATTAAATAAAGCCCATATTAATCCAGATTAATTTTCTCTCTCTTAATTAATCCCAGATTAATTCTAATAATTAAGTCAACTGTCATCGGTGAATCCTTGGGAAGCGACCCAAGAGATCTCTGGATATGTTGGCAGTAAATCCGGTTATCGGACTATCCGATAAAGCGAGTACCTCGTACCACATGCTTACCGATTTACAAGACATGGTTGGCTTCTAGAAAAGCACCGTGCCTACCCAATTCTCCAGAAAATTCTTAATGGAATATATAATCTATGTCAGACGTAGAATACCTAGTATCTCGTATTGCGATCCAGTATCAGATGTCACGTGCTAGGCCTGGGGTTGGAATAGTGTCTGCCCCGTACGAAGCACATATCGGATATCAAAAACAACGTCTCTTTGAATCGGATAATCATGACCTTGTCACATTATCCCGATGGTTGCAACACAATAGAGAACGAGTTATGAATCCCTGTGTGATCATCATCTCCATATGTCTGGAGTGTACTTCTGTCTTGACATCACATCCAATACACTACGATTCTCGATAAACCCATATAGGGCGTACACAGAACCTGTTAAAGCCCTGGACGACCAAAACCAAAGTTTACCGATTGTCGCAAGTATTAGCGATGTAAGTCTCAGGTTAAGACCAAATACATCTACCTTGACGCGAACTCCCATAGACACATATACATACTACCAATGGGATTCTGCGAGGTCTATCCAGAGCGAAGCTGTTTTCCGTACCATCGGTAAAACACAACCTCCTATCGCACTTGCATAAGTATCCTATACTTAAACATATGAGAACTGTGCCGTTATGCCCTCACAACGCGCACAAGTGCAATACTAGTCTATTCCGCATTATCGATGTCCAGTCTCGATAATACTACGACTTGGGATATTTAATGATTAAACCTTTATGAATTGATACTGTCTCATATCATCTCACTTCGGAACTAATCATATGGACTTTTACCATTTATATATCATAGTAAATAAATTACGAAATGATAAAAGGCAATTTCAATATTACATAGTCAATTTTGTACAAAAACACAATGTCTTTTACAAACAGTGACGCTATGGGTCATAATTGTCTAACAATCTCCCACTTGGCCTATAGCCAGTCACTCAAGCATCTAACACCTGAACTATGTATGTGCTTCTCAAACTTTTACTGTGAAATAGCTTTCGTCAACGGGTCTGCAATATTGTCATCTGATGCGACCTTCTCGATCTTCATATCGCCACGATGTATGATCTCACGAATCAGATGGAAACGTCGAAGAATATGCTTGGATCGTTGATGAGACCGTGGTTCCTTAGCCTGTGCTATAGCCCCGTTATTGTCACAAAATAATGGAATGGGCTCAGCTGCTAACGGAACTACTCCTAATCCAATTAGGAATTTACGGATCCAAACTGCCTCTTTTCCTGCTTCAGCTGCAGCAATATACTCCGCTTCTGTTGTTGAATCGGCAACAGTCTCTTGCTTGGAAGATTTCCAGCTTACTGCTCCGTTGTTCAAACAAAATATGTACCCGGATTGCGACTTAGAGTCGTCTTTATCGGTTTGGAAACTTGCATCGGTATACCCAGTTACCTCAAGTTCTCCATCTCCATAAATTAAGAAAGCATCCTCAGTTCGTCTAAGATACTTAAGGATGTTCTTAACTACCATCCAGTGACCATCACCTGGATCGGCCTGATAGCGACTACACATGCTCAAAGCATACGAGACATCAGGTCGCGTACATATCATGGCATACATGATCGATCCGACTGCCGAGGCGAACGGTATCTGACTCATGCTGTTTCTCTCATCTTGAGTTTTAGGACACATGTCCTTAGATAGAGAGATGTCATGTGACACTGGTAACAGTCCCCTCTTGGACTGATCCATGTTGAATCTTTTCAACACTTTGTCAATGTACGTACTCTGAGAGAGTCCAAACAGCTTTCTAGATCTATCCATGTAGATCTTTATTCCTAGAATAAAGGCTGCTTCTCCCAGATCTTTCATGGAGAATTTTAATGAAAGCCAAGCTTTCACCGATGTTAACATGGGAATGTCATTGCCCATAAGTAATACATCATCAACATAAAGGACAATGAATATCAGTGCGCTCCCACTAACCTTCTTATATACACAAGGATCATCCTCGTTTTGAATGAAATCATATTCTTTTATGATCTCATCAAAACGTTGGTTCCATGACCGCGATGCTTGCTTCAGTCCATAAATGGACCGATTTAACTTACAAACCTTTTTTGCAAGTCTAGGCACAATAAAACCGTCAGACTGTTGCATGTAAACATCCTCCAAAAGGTTTCCGTTAAGGAAAGCAGTTTTAACGTCCATCTGCCATATCTCGTAATCGAAATATGCAGCAATAGCAAGCATTATCCGAATGGATTTAATCATGGCAACGGGTGAGAAAGTTTCGTAATAATCAACACCATGTCATTGACGATACCCCTTCGCTACAAGCCTAGCTTTGTACGTTTGTACGTTGCCTTCCATGTCGGTCTTCTTCTTGAAGATCCATTTGCATCCAATAGGCTTTACGCCTTCTGGTGCATCAACCAGTGTCCAAACTTGGTTGGTGTACATGGAATCCATTTCGGACTTCATGGCCTCTTGCCATAGAGCGGATCGATATCTTGTATCGCTTTCTCATACGTGGCCGGTTCGTCTTCCTCAATGAGATTAATATCTACATGAGGCGAGATCAGAAACCCATACCTCTCAGGTTGGTTCCTGACTCTCTCCGACCTACGCGGTCCTGTTGTAATAGAAGATTGTGGTACTGTCTCATCCGGATGGACTGTTTTTGTTCCGTTGAGGATTCTATGCCAGGAACAGTATCACTCTGATTTTCATCGAGTTCTACTTTCCTCCCACTTACCACTATATTTAGGAATTCCTTCTCAAGGAAAACCGCATGTAGAGCAACAAATGCTTTGTCTCTCGTGGGTGATAGAAGTAAGTAATATCCTTTGGTTTCCCTAGGATATCCTACGAATAGGCATTTATCCGATTTGGGCTCAAGTTTGGTACCTTCCAAACGTTTGACGTATGCCAGCATCCCCAAATCTTTAGGAATGAGAACCCGGTTCTTTCCTGTCCATATCTCATATGGTGTCTTTGTACAGACTTTGACGGAACCTTATTCAAAATAAGAACTGCACTGTTTAATGCATATCCCCAGAAGGAAATAGGTAGCTCAGTGCGACTCATCATAGACCTTACCATGTCCAACAGAGTTCGGTTTCTCGTTCAGATACACCGTTTAATTGCGGTGTTCCAGGAGGAGTCCACTGTGAAAGAATCCATAATCTTTCAAGTAATCTAGAAACTCATTGCTCAAGTATTCGCCACCACGGTCCGACCGAAATGTCTTTATACTCTTGCCGGTCTGTTTTTCAACTTCGTGTCGAAACTCTTTGAATTTCTCAAAAGTTTCCGACTTGTGTCTCATAA
Source organism: Zanthoxylum bungeanum (assembly GCA_019454045.1). Taxonomy (NCBI): domain Eukaryota; kingdom Viridiplantae; phylum Streptophyta; class Magnoliopsida; order Sapindales; family Rutaceae; genus Zanthoxylum; species Zanthoxylum bungeanum. The sequence continues at coordinate 6,352 of SKCR01001242.1, forward strand.
GATACACATAACCATAACGCGATGCATCATCCGTAAAGGTTACGAAGTATTCGAATCCACCTCTAGCCTGGCTAGACATGGGCCCACAAACGTCACTATGAACGAGGGCTAATAGTTTGGTGGCGCGTACACATTTACCGCTAAAAGATGATTTAGGCATTTTGCCTAATAAGCAAGATTCGTAGACGTCATATGAATTTAGATCAAATCCGTCCAAGTACCCACTCTTCGAAAGTGTGGATATGCGAGTCTTGTTAATGTGTCCCAGACGACAATGCCACATGTAAGTCTCATCTTTGTTACTTAGTTTGAGCCTTTTGTTTATTACATTATATGTTTGAGATTGATTTATATTCAAAATATAAAGACCATTATTAGCATCAGCTGAACATATCTCAAAATCATCTTTATAAACAAAACACCCAGTGTTTCGGAATACAAAAGTGTACCCGCATTGGGTCAAATAAGATACAGAGATAATGTTCCTAGTCAAACTAGGTACATAATAACAGTCTGATAGTTTAAGTACATGCCCCGAAGGCAGTTCTAAAACAAAAGTGCCCACGGCCAAAACAGCAACATGTGTCCCGTTTCCAACACGCAGATCAATCTCTCCTGAAGCTAGTCTCCTGCTAATATGTAGATCCTGCACATCAGTACATATGTGAGTACCACAACCAGAATCAAAAATCAAATTTTTAAAACTAGAAGTAGCCATGTTTATTTCAATAACAAACATACCTGAGGCCGGTGCCTTGCCCGCCTTTATCTCTTTCTGAAGCGCCTTGAACTCGCGACAGTCACGCTTCCAGTTACCCCACTTGCCGCACTGTAGGCAAACATCCTGAGATTTGTCCTTGGCTTCCTAGAAGCCTTGACTTTTTGGCCTTGCCCCTTTGAATATGCTTCTTCTTTTGCACACCTCCAGTTGCCTTGGGCCCAGCCCTAGGTCCATGAGATGTCGATGCAAAGTGCGCCTCGCGCTTGTTTCCCTTTGAAGCTCATTTTCAGCCTCCTTGAGAGTTGACAGTAACTCTCCAAGAGTATCACTGTTGTTCATCAAATTATAATTTATGATGAACTGTCTCCAGGAATCGGGGAGAGATTGCAGGATCATATCCACAGTAATCTCTGCCTTAAAGACTATCCCCATGTTGGCCTGCTCATCGATGTCAGCAATCATATGAGCCACATGGGACTCAACAGACATGCCATCGGTCATCCGTGAGCGAAAGAGCTTCTTGACTAACTCGTACCTCTGCATCCTCTTATTGGAGCGATGCAGATCTTGCAACCTCGCTAACATATTATAAGGATCCAAGTCCCTATTTTGTCTGCGAAAGTGCTGAGTCATCGAAGCAAGCATAATGGACTGAGTTGTGTCACAATCATCGCTGTGAGTCTTCCAAAGCTCCAGCTCAAGTGTCTCATTCGGTCCGGGCTTAGGCCCAAGAGGTCTTTGTAAAGTATACAACAGCCTCTCTGAACCTAGGACAATCCTAAGGTTCATTTCCTAATCTATAAAATTCGTGTCCTTGAAGACATTATCTCCCATGATAATGTCACAGACATTTCCTTTGCCAGTCATCTTGATCTACGATAGTCTAACTATCTAGTCAACGATAATGGGTACAGTCTAACTGTTACATAGAAAAATAACAATATATTAGTCCAACTAATAAAGTAATATTGACGAAATTATTTGAAAGCGCATAAAGCTAAGTATCTGAATGAAATTACAAATTCAATACCAGCCTCCCACTATTTTTCGACGAGCCTCTAACCCTCTGTCGAGTACTCGGGAAACCTAGTTTCCTAGTGGGCTAGGATCCCGTTAAATAACATACAACCTTGACTTTGGCCAACAAGCTGTGGACATCCAAGTCCGAAACACATATACTTTATATATGCCAATATGTCAAACATATTTTCTTAACCTGTTTCCTCTGAATCAACTAAGCCTTGGCTTTGGCACAACAAGCTTAATGATTCCAGTTAAGCGGGACCCATTGACATGGAAAGTTTCGTAATCAATGTCGATGGACAAGAAGTGATCTTGACTTTGGCCAACAAATCACAACTTGGATAAGACACCGATATGTAACAAAACCTTCATGATTCAAACACATCCGCAATTGACAAAGGCCTTGACTTTGGCCAACAAGCCAATGCCAACTTTGGATCTTGAGTAAGAATCACTCAACGGAAGGAAAAACGCTTAATATGTTTTTGAGGGTTTTTCGCGTAAATTGCATCCAATTTATTATCTTTAATTAGGTCTCATCATACACCCTTAAGCATGCTTCTAAAACATCATAAGGCGCAAAAGTAAATTAATAACGATATGCGGATGGATATTTAAACAGATTGTTCCTAGAACAAATCACTCATTTTCCTCTCCCCGACTAGAACTATTCTAACTCCTACCCTTTTACAAAATACAATAAAGAAACCTCATATACATTGAGGGGAATAGGTGAGAAGAGAATTACAAGGAGTAAAGAGATTAAAGGCTGGACACGCAGGTCCACTTTAATAAATTCTAAACTTATTACAATTTCCAAAATTGCCTTGCCTTGCCTTCTAATATCCATCTGATATACATTATTCATACATCACATTTATGTATACAATGAAACATGTTATTCAACCAATCTAATCCAATTAATTAATCTTTGATTAATGACCATCCAATGTTCAAACAATGATTTGATTTGCGCGAGTCCAACTCGTTTAAGAATAAATACTTTTGAGTACGTATTCTTGAATTATATCGAACTACAACTTAAATCCAATTTATTTGTATTCAATACTAATTCTAATTTAATTCCAAATTAAATATTTACACTTACATAGTTGCCTTAAAGACTTGGATTCCAAATCCAATCTTGATGGGTCTCAAAGGCCCAATAACATCCAATGTCATTTTAATTAAAGTCCAATGGGATTTTAATTGATTTTTAAGGCATGGGCTTTGGCCATAATGGATCAAACCCAAAATGCCAAGGCCCAATAGGAATCACCCTATTGCCATCAAATCAATTTAGGCCCATTAGGCCCAATCAAATTCTTTAAAGGGCCAAGTGATGTATTTGGACTTCATGGAATTGGCTTTGGGCCCAATTGGATCCAATCCAAAAGTCCAAAACCAAACTTGGTCAAACCAAGCCCATTAGGCCCAAATACACACTTTTAGCCCAATTCAAATTTTTTAAAGGCATATTATCATAATTATAATATTCCAAATATCACAATTATTTTAAATAAAGTGTATTAGCCATAATTAATTAATTAAACTCAATATTTCCAAAATATTAATTAACTTAATTAATCATGCTTAAACTAATAATTCATGCTTAACATAAAATCAAGCCAAAACACATCATTGCAAGCTTGAGACATATTGAAGCCTAAGATCATCATTTCATGCTCAACATGCACTTTGATTTTAACATGAACATTATAGACATTGATTCTAATCATATTAAACCAACTATCATCATTTAAACATGCATCCAAACACATTATTTCATGTTTCAAAAAACAAAAAACTGCAGTGCATGGTGTACACCCATTCAGCCACACTAACCAATTTTTATTTTTTGTTGCTTTTGATTTATTTCAAATCTAATCATGCATAACTCTAAGTTATCATGTTGTAAACATACTCAAAGCATCAATTTCAAAAAATCATGCTCAAAATATAAAAGCCCCAAATTTTTAGGTTCAAGAACCCTAAAAATTGTCATGCTTAAATTAGGCTCATGATACCATTGTTAGTGTTCCTAGAACATTATTAGGATCTAATAAGCATGAAAAACAATAGATATGATCATTATAAGGTGCGGAATAGACTTACAATGAGTGATAGAGCTTTAAAAAAATTTGAGATCAAGATCTCCAAGATCCAAGCTTTTGGATGATTCCAAGCTTTTGAGTAGTTTCCCTATCACCTTTGTTCACTTCCAAAGTGCTAGCTTTTGTTGATTTGAAAACAAATCAAAGAGAGGAGAAGACTATGAAATTCGGCCAAGCCAAGCTCCTAGGGTTTTTGGTTTTTTGATTTTGTGTCAAGTGTTCACAAAACTTGAGATGCCTTTTTGTTATTTACCTTTAGGTGAAACCATTTCACCTTTTACCCAAAACAAGGTAGAGATTGGTAAATGGTATTCATAAAGCAAAACAAGGTAGTTGTGTGGTGGGAACACCTGCCACACTTTGGGCTCCAAATATTTGAATCCGAAATTCAAATATCTCTACGGGCATTTACCGCGGCTCGGTTCCGTTTAATCCGATTAAACGAACCTTCATCGCTAAATAATTAAATCTAATTTAATTAAATAACAATGCCTCGCAAATATATTACGAACGTCGTTCATGAACTAATTCTAAATTAATTCGTTCGTTCGCATTAAAGTCCGACTTTAATCTCGTAATGAAATCCAATCCATTTTAATATATCCGATATATTAATTTTAGCCCATTTGAATAAATTAAATAGAAAAATCAAATTTACCTATTAAATTTATTTTACCGATTAATTCCAAATTAATCGCGTTCTTTCTCTACTGAACACTTTTAATCCCATATTAATTTTCTCTCTCTTAATTAATCCCAGATTAATTCTAATTTAAGTCAACTGTCATCGGTGAATCCTTGGGAAGTGACCCAAGAGATCTCTGGATATGTTGGCAGTAAATCCGGTTATCGGACTATCCGATAAAGCAAGTCCTCGTACCACGTGCTTACCGATTTACAAGACATGGTTGGCTTCTAGCAAAGCACCGTGCCTACCCAATTCTCCAGAAATATTCTTACTGGAATATATAATCTATGTCAGACGTAGAATACCTAGTATCTCGTATTGCGATCCAGTATCAGATGTCACATGCTAGGCCTGGGGTTGGAATAGTGTCTGCCTCGTACGAAACACATATCGGATATCAAACAACTAGTCTCTTTGAATCGGATAATCATGACCTTGTCACATTATCCCGATGGTTGCAACACAATAGAGAACGAGTTATGAATCCCTGCATGATCATCATCTCCATATGTCTGGAGTGATACTTCCGTCTTGACATCACATCCAATACACTACGATTCTCGATAAACCCAATAGAGGCGTACACAGAACCTGTTAAAGCCCTAGATGACCAAAACCAAAGTTTACCGATTGTCGCAAGTATTAGCGATGTAAGTCTCAGGTTAAGACCAAATACATCTACCCTGACGCGGACTCCCATAGACACATATACATACTACCAATGGGATTCCGCGGGGTCTATCCAGAGCGAAGCTGTTTTCCGTACCATCGGTAAAACACAACCTCCTATCGCACTTTCATAAGTATCATATACTTAAACATATGAGAACTGTGCCGTTATGCCCTCACAACGCGCACAAGTGCAATACTAGTCTATTCCGCATTATCGATGTCCAATCTCGATAATACTACGACTAGGGATATTTAATGATTAAACCTTTATATATTGATACTGTCTCATATCATCTCAATCCGGAACTAATCATATGGACTTTTACCATTTATATATCATAGTAAATAAATTACGAAATGATAAAAGGCAATTTCAATATTACATAGTCAATTTTATACAAAAACACAATGTCTTATACAAATAGTGACGCTATGGGTCATAATTGTCTAATAGACGCATGCTGTTCCGGGCTCGTGGCCCGATTGGGAGTACGGAGTAGCCACGGGGGACTAAACCGGAGAATGATGGAGTCGCCACCCGGTGTAAACCGGGAAAATGAGATTTAAGGCCGCACTCACCCCTCGCAAGGGAAGACCTCAAACCATTGGGTTCGGAATAGTCCCTAACTTATGTCACTTGTAATAAAAAGGATTTGTGTAATAATTTAATCAAGCCTAAGTAACACTTATTTCCAAGGGTATCATGCTTCTAAGTTCATATGCGCAAAAAGATAAAGTTTACATCTAAATATTCATGAAATTAAATCCTATAACTAAGTTTGCATGCTTTCAAAATAAGTCGTTACAACGGTAAATATATAACTTCATAGGCATATTGTATTCATGAGAATGCAAGCACGCTATAATCATATAAGCACACATAAAAGGGAATCAGATAATGATGAACATGTAATTTTTATGAACATTTCATACTTATACACGCGGAAACATAAACAAATGACACCATTACATATTCATGCATAATAAAAAAATCAACTAGGTGTATAATGCAAAAAGACAATTAAGGATGTAATTAGGCATTACAGTAAACATGCTATGACATGATGTAAAAGAAGATAACTAATATGGACACAAATACACATGTGAGCACTTTTCCAAGTGGTACGTGGAATTGTATCCCAAGTACAGACCGCACTACCGTCCATTCGGAATCGGCTACGGAATTTACGTCTAGGTTTCCATCCGATATACCACAAGAAATAATGTTCACATGTCATCATAACATGGATGCATAAATTATAATACGTTATGCCAAGATTAAAGTAAATGATGCGACCAATGGAATAAATGTGCTTTTCATTACGATGCGTACAAAGATAAGGATGACTATATGGGATTTCATAATACATGCGTGAATAGAGCAATGATGTGCTAAAAGATAGATGACACGACAAGAAGCGCGACAGAACATCGTGGTAAAGGCTTTTAACCCCTCGACATAGAGGACCTTTAATCCCACTTGTTAAGCCCATGCGCACATAATGCAATGCATATACATGTAACAAAAGTAAATACAAAGATATCCGGCACGGCGAAGCATCGTGGTAAAGGATTTTAACCTCTTCAATTAGAGGACCTTTCATCGCACTTACTAAGCCCATGCGTAATTAATGCAATGCATATATATGAAACAAAAGTAAATACAAAGATATCCTGCGCGGTGAAGCATCGTGGTAAGGGATTTTAACCTCTTCAATTAGAGGACCTTTCATCGCACTTACTAAGCCCATGCGCAATTAACACAATGCATATATATAAACAAAAGTAAATACAAAGATATCGGATTTTGTATACCCAATTGAACATATCTCACATCCAATCGAATATACATCATCCGGTGCGGCGAAGCATCGTGGTAAAGGATTTTAACCTCTTCAATTAGAGGACATTTCATCGCACTTACTAAGCCCATGTGCTTTTCTCATCATTAAGTAAATAAATAACATGCAGAAATTTAAATGGCGAAATAATAAACTAATCAAGACAACATAAAACAAAATATACGCCGTTTACTCAAGTGGTACGTGAAGTTGTATCCCGAGTACAGATCATACTACCGTCCATTCGGAATCGGCTATGAAATTTACGTCCAGGTTTCCATCCTATATACCACGAGAGGCGACACATTTTCCATTTTATTCAAGGGCCACAACATGCATCATGCAATAATAATCATGCAAATACAATTCAATAAATAATAAAAATAAAACAGAAAACGAATGTGGAAAATACCCTCAGGTCTAACCTTTTTTGCCGACTTTCGGACTTGCGTGTCACGGAGATCGGAAGGGTAAAGCTCCTCAACTTCTCTGGTTCACTGGTTTAGCATCTTAGCTCACTGTTTTGCTGTTTTACTTGCTGTTTGGCCTCCGTTTTACTGTTGTTTTCTCTGTATTTTCTTTTCACTGTTTCAGGTCACTGTTTTGGTGTTTAGGTGGACTGTTTTGAGTGCTTTTTAAAGGCTTTAAGTGCAGTTTTTTTGTGATATCTTAAGGATTAAAAGTGCAGTTTTTTATGCAGTTTTTTAGTGTTTTAGGGGCTGTTTTAGGGTGATTTTGCTGCTGTTTGGGCGTGTAAAACAGTGCAGTTTTTGTGTTCACTGCAGTACGTTTTTTGGTTGTAATTTTCGGTGATGGATGGCTGCTGTATAGGGCTGGTTTCAGTGGCTTTAGGAGGGTATAAAGGCTTGTTATTTTCGGCTATGGAGGGTTTGAGGAGGGTGATGTGTTCGGCTATGGAGTGGAGGAGATGAAAAGAATATTTTATTTTTTGTTACTTACTCTTGTGATTGGCGCGAATGGAGAGCTTCCCTCTCTTCTATGGGCGTGACTAGTATGTGTCTTTAGGGTTTTGGCGTGAATAATATTGTGTGTCTAGGGCTTGGGCGTGAATAATATTGTGTGAAGGGGAGAGGATGGCTTTGGTTAGGGGTTGTTTATATAGAGAAGGGTTAGGGCTTCATCGTGTCTCACAATGAAAGGATTTGGTGCATTCAATTAGGATATGATTTAGTGCTAGGTAAGGAAAGCAATGGATTTGATTGGGGGATATGTCTTGGCTAGATTAGGAATATAATATATTTGATTGGTTAGGATTCGGCATTTAATTTGTTAGATTAGGAAGTCAATATTTTTAATTTGTTATGATTGATTTTAATTAGGTATATCATCTTTTTAATTTAGGTATATAACATATTTGATTTGTTTAAATTAGGCATGATTTTATTTTATGTTTTATTTAATTTGGTAAATGATTTAATTATTATTTTATTTAATTACATTATCTAATTAATATTTAACTTAATATTTGATTTAATTTGGGTGTGCATTAGGGTGAATGGGCTTGTGGGCCTTGATGTGGGCGTGTGAGCCTTTGGTTGGTGGGTTTAGTTTGTGTGGGCTAGGTGTGTGGGCTTGCAGGGGTTTTAGGTTAAGGTCAAGGGGCTTGCGGGGATTTTTGGGCCGAGGTTAGGTGATTGTGAGTGTTTTGGGCAGGGAATAATTTTTTTAAAAGGACAACCAACAAGTAACCCGAAGCTAAACCAGCGAACTTAATCCGAATATGAGTCAATTATTGACTCCTCCATTCCGACGTCCGTTTCCCGAGGCTTTCGCGACTTAAAATGTAGTGCCTCCAATTGAGACTCATCATCGGGTTTCACATGCAAAAATACAATGCCTACACTAGGGATAAATAAGTATAGTACTTATACGTCTCACAAGAGTACAATGTTATTGTTGCTCGCCATGCGGTTTTCCTAAGAGGAATACCGATATGTAGTGGTAAGTGGGAGGATAGTAAAACTTGATGAAAATCGGAGTAATACTGTCTAAGGCATCGAATCTTAATGGAACATAAATAGTTCATCATGGATGAAACTATTACCAGTAATCTTCGAATACACAAGAACCGCGTAGATCGGAGAGAGTCAGAAAATAACCTGGGGTATGGGTTTCCGATCTCACCTAATAAGATGTCAATCTTATTAAGGAATACCAACTGACTACGTAGGAGGTAGTGATACAAGGTATCGACTCCCTATTATGGCAAAGTGCCATAGAGTCCGAAATGGATTCCATGTAAATCCAACAAGTTTGGATACTAGTTGATGTACCGCAAGGCATTGTGCCTATAGGTACTATATAAGTCTTCAAGGAAGACATACATGGATGGCAACATACCAACGCACTAAGCTAGGCTTGTAGCGGAAATGTATCGTTATCAACATTGTGTTGATTACGATTCAACCTTTTAACTGTTGCCACGGTAAATCCATTTGGATAATACTTGCCACTGCGGCATGTTTCATTTATGAAATATGTCAGCTGAACCGGAAAATCGCTTTTCTGAAAAGGAAACCTTTTGGAGGATGTTTTCAACATCCTGACGATTTTGTCGTATCAAAACTAGCAAACAAGGTTTGTAGGTTAATCGATCCATGATTGGATTGAAGCAAGCATTGAATTCTTGGAATTACAGTTTTGATGTAATTGTAGGCATTACATTTTTGCATATCAGCCTGATGATGAGTCTCGTATGGAGGCACTACCTCTTTAGTCATGAAAGTCGCGGGAAACGGACGTTGGAAGGGTAAAGTTGGAAAATAGCATTTGGTCGGATTTAACTCGCTTGTTTTGCTTCGGGTTCGCTTGTTGGACCTCTATTTTAAAACACATCTCACAAATTAAATAATTAAAATATTTAAAACACATCTCACAAATTAAATAATTAAAACATTTAAAATACGTGTCACAAATTAAATTAAAACAAATTAAATTGAACTTAAATTAAATTAAATTAAATCACATTCACAAATTAAATTAAAATCAAAATAAATCACATTCCTAAATTAATTAAAGCACCTACTAATTTAAATAAATTATATCCTTAATTAAAAAGAACAAATCAAATCAATTCCCCTAATTAAAGATTTTCCCTATCACATAATAACTAAAAGATATCCCCCTTAAACACACAAATCATATTTCTTCTCCAACAAGGTAAATCCCCTCCCTTAGCCTATAAAAAGAATCATTCACCCCCGTTACCAAACCCTGGCTGGCCGATCCTCACAAAAAAACAAAGAGAATAAACCCTAAAATTCACTCACCCATATGCACAACATATCCTTAATTCCCTTCACGTGAACAAGCTAAACAAACAGCCTGCCCCTTATCGCCATTAGCCATATTGACCGGCCCTTGCGAACCCTGCACACCCACGCTGCTCGCCACTAAACACTGCCGAGCCACTCCTCTCACGTTCACAGCTCATTGCCTCCCCCCACGTAGCAACAACGCCTAGCTTCAACGCATGAACAACAAATAAAAAAGCCAAGACGCAGCCAACCCAATTGGCCCATCACGTAGCAAGCCCCTTAAGAACCCACATCAACACGTAACAAACCTTACCTGATTTCACGTCCTTACCAGCCTGCCGCACCTCCTAGCCATTCAGCCTCACGCCACATGTCCCCTACCTCTTCACGTTTAACTCCTCAACAATGGCCATCACATACCATGAACCCAAATAGCGCACCACACGTCCATAATCTGCTCACGTTCACGCAAGCCTAGCAAACTTCCACGCAATCAGCCTCCACTCACCAACAGCGCACCTTGCCTCATTCATCGACGCCCTTGACTTCAACTAAAAAACAATCATCAAATTCACGTAAACAGCCCATCACGTAACCACACCAGCACACACTACACAGCCCAAAAACTGCACGCATAACCTCCCAAAAATCATGCCCTAAAACATACAAAATCTGCCGCATAACCTCCCAAAAATCACGCCTTAAACTGCCTTCAACACACCTAAAACAATGCACAAAACAGTCCCCAGAAACTGCACAAAACAAGTAACGAAAAGTTCCCCCGAAACCCTTAAAAAATCTGCCCCCAAACCAGTCCAGATAACCCTCAAAGCAGTGACCCGAAAATACAACAAAAATAGCAGCGAAACAGAGTGAAAACAGTAGCCCCAAAACAGCGAAATCGCGAGGAAAATCGTTGGATTAATGAACCAGAAAAGTTACGGAGTATCAATCTTCCGACGGCCGTGTAACGCGCTTTCGAGGAACGAAAAAAGAGGTTAGACCTGAGGGCACCTTCTTTATTTATTATCTTTCGTTTCTTTTATTTATTTTAAAATATTATCGCATGAGAGTCGTTTGAGGCATGATGTGAATGTTGGATGAGCGGAATATGTGTTCCCTTTTGTGGTATATCGGATGGAAACTCGGACGTAAATTCCATAGCCGATTCCGAATGGTCGGTATTGCGGTTTGTACTCGGGATACAACGCCACGTACCACTCAAGAGAAACATGTTTCGTTCCATCCAAACGTGTATTTGGGCATGTTAGAGTTTATAGGTTATTTATTTATTATTTGAAGTATGATTTAATTTAGTTTGTTATTTATTTTCAAAGCATGATTATGTTCTTTTTACGCATGATATTTCGTTTAATTTATGTTTATGTTTGAATAGTTATTTGTTATTTTGTTTTGATGGTTCAATAAGCTCGTTGTGTTATATTGCATGTTTGCCGTTTAATGACTTATTTTCTAAGCATGCAAACTTAGATTAGGAGTTATTTTGATGAACATATATTAGATCTAAATATCCTTGAGCATGATTATTGAGTAGACTCGGTTGATTTATTGCACAAATTATATCATCACAAGTGGCATAAGTAAGGGACCATTCCGAACCCAACGGTTTGAGGTCTTTCCTTCCGAGGGGTGAGTGCGGCCTTAAATCTTTATGCCGATTCACACCGGGTGGCGACTCCATGTTATTTCTCCGGTTTACTTCCCCGCGAGCTATTTTGTACTCCCAACTAGGCCGCGAGCTTAGAACAGCGTTGATTACGCCCAAATATTACTCGCGGTTATCGCAGTACAGTTGGGGTGTCGATTCCACAGAGAGAAGGTTACAGGAACAAGTTCACTTAAACAGAAACGTTAGCAATAACTATTTAAAGGAAAGATTAAATACGATGTAAATTAAGGAATTTAAAGACTTAAAGGATTTTAACAATAATGAGAAAAAATAGCAAAGCATCCGGGTTCCCTCTTGTACCTATTACCTATATTCCGTTATCGATTCATGTTATTACACAATTGAGGATTTCACGTCCCAAATCAACAATTGGAAGATATTCAATTCTACACCAGTTTAAGTTCTAAGGTAATTGTTATTCAATCTTCCCTACGTTTACAACTCACAAGGTTATCGTTACAACCTATCCAACGACGACAATATACCCTCGGGCAATACTGCAGCAGAGGATCAACTCGCAAAACAACCGGTTATCGTTACAACCTATCCAACGACGACAATATACCCTCGGGCAATACTGCAGCAGAGGATCAACTCGCAAAACAACCTTAATCTATCAAACCAATTTTACCAACAACACATAGAAAAAGCGTGACTGAATCTATATGTAAACTAATAAAATATAGTTCTCAATTAATCCATAGAATAAAGAGATGAAGAGAATAACAATTATATTAATCAATAAAATCCATTCATGAATCAAATAACAAGAATACAAGAGTTTGGGTACAAGAGTTCGCCCTTAGCTTTGCTTGGGAGATTAGTTCCGCATGCTAGATGAAGAAACAACAGAGATAGATGGAGAAATCATTGGTTCTGATCCCGGAAATTTGCACGGCTCTGTTTTCTCTTTTTGTATTGTGTAACTAGCCTCCCCTTGTGTTTTGGACGAAGTCTCATATTTATAGAAGTGTCAGGGTGTCATTAGGATTTCAGAAAACCCTAGAAATTGAGTCCTGGAACGCGTAGGAAATTCTCCCGCAGCGCTGGAACAATTTAAATGGCGCCTGGGCGCTGAACTCTCTGGAAAACGTATGGCAGGGTCACGTACTGGAGGCGCTAAGGCGCCTGGCTTCTTGATTGGCGCGTTGGCGCCAATCCCTTCACATGAATGGGCGCCTGGGCGCCCATTGCTTTGTGCAATGAATGGGCGCCTGGGCGCCCATTCTCTCTTTCATGAATGGCGCCTGGGCGCCATTCATGTTCATTGAGTGGCGCCGTGGCGCCATTCTCCCTGGAAAATGTATGTGATTTTGGCGCCTCGGCGCCAATCTTTTCCTCTTCGTCCTGTGTCTTCCCAGAGGTTCCTAAAACACTTGTGAGTACTCCCGGATCCATGTATTAATATTCCTACAACAAAAAATCATTAAATTAGTGTAAATAATAAATATTTTTAAATTAATATAATAATAGAAATTATGTATTAAAACATAAAATATATAACTAAATATTTAACAATAAGCTTAGATAAATGATGTTCTAATGTACATTTTCATGTACTTATCACAACCCCCAACCAGCTTATTGCTAGTCTCTAGCAATTCAAGCGTAAAATAAAATGAAAATTAAATAAATAAACTATCTAAGCCACTTTCGTAGGGATCACGATTGCATTTAGCGTATGCAACAAGCCTTTAAACCCCTAGGTGTCCCTAGTGGACGAGTTATAGTCTCGTGAGGGCTTACAGTGACGATACCCACAAACGTCATTCAAAACATATAAAAATTAAAATAAAAATTAAAAATCAAATAGTCCCAATAGTTTCACATAAGTTTGTCCTCAGAGAATGCATAGTAATGAAACAAAAGAACTTTCAAAGTACTCAACGCAACTCCAATCTAAATCTTTGAATAAATCATCTAGGCTAGACTCAACGTGTGTGTGTGCTAAGGTTCGTTCACAGCTTTATTCCTAGGTAAGCCAACTCAATGATTTCGTTTAAAAATCGGGGTCGAATGGGTCTAACCAACCTAGATATCTCAATTAAGCTCTATAGTTGCTTTTTATGTGTGCTTAATATGGTTTGATTTGTTTCTTTTTCTTTCTCGTCTCTTGTTGCTCTTTCTTTTGAATTTTTCTTTCAACACACCTACCCTTTAAGGTAGCATTTCTCCTCATGGTGGTCCTAATACTCGCCCATGGGTAGCTTCACGCTTATCGATTATAGGTGGTTCAATATCTTTCTTCAGAGACTTTTTTCTTTTAATTGCAACCATACCATACGTCATAACACAAGCAAATCAGGATAGATATCTAAGCAAACGGTCATTCATCGACATATAATTTCTTCAACTAGTCACTTTGTTAACTACTCAGGCTTTCAACTAGTCACTTTGTTAACTACTCAGGCTTTCACAATTTTATTTAGAACGGAAGGTTGATCTTTACTTGCTTAAGATGTTCTAGGATCTCACAGTTTGGGTCTGCAGCTCTGATAGTGGGCCTAAGGGCTTGAGGAAATGGTACTCTAACCTGGTAAGGTGGCTCTCGATCTTCCTGTGAGGTGGTGTTATCAATATCTTTAGGGTCTCCTACAGTTTTGGGAGTATCATGTGCCCCTACCTCTTTACTACTTCTAGTGAATATAGCATTAACACCTTTCACATTAGTTGTTTCGTGATTAGCCTGTGCCATGTGTTGGCCTTGTGGATTTGGTTGAGCCTGAGATGGGAATTTTTCTTGTTCGCGCACACTCAAGACATTAGTTAACCTAGAGATCTGACTCTTAATCTCCCTATTATCTTCAACTACTTGAGTTATCAATGACTCAAACCTTTGGTTTGTTTTATTCTGGGTTTCCACGATCACCTTCTGGGCTTCCACAAATGCTTGCACTGTATCCTCTAGAGAATTTCTAGAAACTGTAGGTGTGTTATACTGAGGGGTACTATAACCTCTAGGTGGTGATGTCTGACTCGGCTGATGAGACTCTTGCTTCCAACTAAGGTTGGGATGGTTTCTCCAACTAGGATTATAGGTGTCTGGGTATGGTATGTGAGGCTTTTGATACGTCCCTAATGCATGGCATTGTTCGTCATATGTCTCTTTCGTCTCACCATATACTGGATACTCTTGAGATTCTAGCTGGGCTACTGAATGCATTGTCCTGCTGTCTTTGGCTATTAAGGCTCCTACCTGCCTAGTTAACAGCTCAACTTGTGTCTTAAGGCTATCCTCTTCCCTAAAGTGTTGTAGGCTTATGCTAGGAGAAGTGTGTGTCCTATCAGTGTTATCTATGACATTAGGTCCACTCCAAGTATGTGATTTCTTAGCCAGGTCATCTAAATACTCGAATGCCTCATCAGGGTCCTTTCGAATGAACTTACCATTGCACATGGTCTCAACGAATTGGCGCTCCCTAGGTGTCAACCCATCATCGAAGTAACTAACTAAACGCCAACTTTCAAATCCATGGTGAGGGCAACTAGCTAACAACTCCTTATACCTCTCCCATGCTTGATAAAGGGCCTCACTGTCTTTCTGGGAAAATGTGGAGATCTGTTTTTTTAGGGCATCCGTCTTGTGGTGTGGGAAATATTTATCAAAGAATGCCCGGGTCATCTCGTCCCACGATCCTATTGACTTGGGTCTTAAAGAATACAACCAATTCTTAGCTCTATCCTTAAGGGCAAAAGGGAAGAACTTAAGTTTAATTGTGTCAGTGGTTCCAAACCGGTCGTGGAAGGTCGCTACTACCTCTTCAATTCCCTAATATGCACGTAAGGGTTCTCGCTCTCTAAACCGTGAAAAGTTGGAAGATACTGTATCATTCCAGGCCTAAAGTCTATGTGTGGTGCATTAGGGGGAAACATGATGCATGAAGGTGTAGCCGTGCGAGTTGGGTGGCGGTACTCTTCACGAGTCCTCCTAGGTTGTCTCTCATATTCACTCATGTTATGTGCGCTAGATTCGGGTGATGTGAAAAGTGGATTTTCAAATATGGTTTCAGAGTCTGAGCTTTCTTCTTCAGTCCTAACAAATCTACCAAATCTATCCATACGTCTAGACATGTAATTGAAGCTTAAATAATACGGGAAACAGGAAAAAAAGTATATAAATAAATAAAAAAAAGAATAAACTAAAAATTAAAATTTAACTAAAACTAAAATAGAATTAAAATAACTAAAATGAATACTAAAATAAAATTATTATGAACAAAAATAAAAAGAGAACTAATAATAATAAATAAAAAAAATTAAAATAAAAACTAAAATATTAAAAAAAAATATAAATACACGAATAATGGATAAAATAAAATAAAATACTAATAAAAAAATGGAACGAAGTTACCGCTTCGTTATTGACTAAGCAAACCTGGTCCTTTTGCTTGTAAACCGTCTCCCCGGTAACGGCGCCAAATTTTGGGAATTGTATGCATGCGCATGATAATACCTGTCATAAATACATATAACAAAAATTTATTTTGTTTTGTTTTAGTCCCTGATAGCTAAACATAGTTCTGATGATGATATTGTTTGTCTTAGAATGAAATTCTAGAAACGATAAGTCCTTAATGTACTTTTATCTGATGACTTGAGTGGTTTATCTATGTTAGACTCGTAAGCACTTAATTATAGGTTTTTAATAGTGAAAGCCTGAGTAGTTAACAAAGTGACTAGTTGAAGAAATTATATGTCGATGAATGACCGTTTGCTTAGATATCTATCCTGATTTGCTTGTGTTATGACGTATGGTATGGTTGCAAATGAAAGAAAAAGTCTCTGAAGAAAGAAATTGAACCACCTATAACCGATAAGCGTGAAGCTACCCATGGGCGAGTATTAGGACCACCATGAAGAGAAATGCTACCTTAAAGGGTAGGTGTGTTGAAAGAAAAATTCAAAAGAAAGAGCAACAAGAGACGAGAAAGAAAAGAAACAAATCATACCATATTGAGCACACATAAAAAGCAACTACAGAGCTTAATTGAGATATCTAGGTTGGTTAGACCCATTCGACCCCGATTTTTTAAACGAAATCATTGAGTTGGCTTACCTAGGAATAAAGCTGTGAACGTACCTTAGCACATACACACGTTGAGTCTAGCCTAGATGATTTATTGAAAGATTTAGATTTGAGTTGCGTTGAGTACTTTGAAAGTTCTTTTGTTTCATTACTATGCATTCTCTGAGGACTAACTTGTGTGAAACTATTGGGACTGTTTGATCTTTAATTTTTATTTTATGATTATATGTTTTGAATGACGTTTGTGGGTATCGTCGCTGTAAGCCCTCACGAGACTATAACTCGTCCACTAGGGACACCTAGGGGTTTAAAGGCTTGTTGCATACGCTAAATGCAATCGTGATCCCTACGAAAGTG
The DNA here is from genome assembly GCA_019454045.1 of Zanthoxylum bungeanum. Classification (NCBI taxonomy): domain Eukaryota; kingdom Viridiplantae; phylum Streptophyta; class Magnoliopsida; order Sapindales; family Rutaceae; genus Zanthoxylum; species Zanthoxylum bungeanum. The sequence continues at coordinate 23,762 of SKCR01001242.1, forward strand.
GCTTAGATAGTTTATTTAATTAATTTTCATTTTATTTTACGCTTGAATTGCTAGAGACTAGCAATAAGCTGGTTGGGGGTTGTGATAAGTGCATGAAAATGTACATTAGAACATCATTTATCTAAGCTTATTGTTAAACATTTAGTTATATATTTTATGTTTTAATACATATTTTCTATTGTTATATTAATTGTAAAATATTTATTATTTACACTAATTTAATGATTTTATTTGTAGGAATATTAATACATGGATCCGGGAATTTTACAAGTATTTTGGGGACCTCTGGGAAGACACAGGACGTCCAGGATCGCTGGTGCCATGGCGCCAACACTACATACAAACTCCAGGGGGAATGGCGCCATGACGCCATTCATCATCAAGAATGGGCGCCATGGCGCCCTAAGCTATAACATACTTGGTGCCATGGCGCCAAGTAAACACAAGGTGGTGCCATGGCGCCACCAAGTTCAACAATGGTGGAGCCGCGGCGCCACCAATGCACCAAAGGCGCTGCGGCGCCCCCAGAAAGTCAGACTCCATACAATTTCCAGGGAGATCAGCGCCGCGGCGCTGCGCAGGGAATTCCAACGCGTTCCAGGTTTCAGATTTTAGGGTTTTCTGAAATCCTAATGACACCCTGACACTTCTATAAATATGAGACTTCGTCCAAAACACAAGGGGAGGCTAGTTACACAATACAAAAAGAGAAAACAGAGCCGTGCAAATTCCCGGGATCAGAACCAATGATTTCTCCATCTATCTCTGTTGTTTCTTCATCTAGCATACAGAACTAATCTCCCAAGCAAAGCTAAGGGCGAACTCTTGTACCCAAACTCTTGTATTCTTGTTATTTGATTCATGAATGGATTTTATTGATTAATATAATTGTTATTCTCTTCATCTCTTTATTCTATGGATTAATTGAGAACTATATTTTATTAGTTTACATATAGATTCAGTCACGCTTTTTCTATGTGTTGTTGGTAAAATTTGTTTGATAGATTAAGGTTGTTTTGCGAGTTGATCCTCTGCTGCAGTATTGTCCGAGGGTATATTGTCGTCGTTGGATAGGTTGTAACGATAACCGGTTGTTTTGCGAGTTGATCCTCTGCTGCAGTATTGCCCGAGGGTATATTGTCGTCGTGGATAGGTTGTAACGATAACCGGTTGTTTTGCGAGTTGATCCTCTGCTGCAGTATTGCCCGAGGGTATATTGTTGTCGTTGGATAGGTTGTAACGATAACCTTGTGAGTTGTAAACGTAGGGAAGATTGAATAACAATTACCTTAGAACTTAAACTGGTGTAGAATTGAATATCTTCCAATTGTTGATTTGGGACGTGAAATCCTCAATTGTGTAATAACATGAATCGATAACGGAATATAGGTAATAGGTACAATAGGGAACCCGGATGCTTTGCTATTTTTTCTCATTATTGTTAAAATCCGCCCATGGGTATCTTCACGCTTATCGGTTATAGGTGGTTCAATTTCTTTCTTCAGAGACTTTTTCTTTTATTTGCAACCATACCATACGTCATAACACAAGCAAATCAGGATAGATATCTAAGCAAACGGTCATTCATCGACATATAATTTCTTCAACTAGTCACTTTGTTAACTACTCAGGCTTTCACTGTTAAAAACCTATAATTAAGTGCTTACGAGTCTAACATAGATAAACCACTCAAGTCATCAGATAAAAGTACATTAAAGGACTTATCGTTTCTAGAATTTCATTCTAAGACAAACAATATCATCATCAGAACTTTGTTTAGCTATCAGGGACTAAAACAAAACAAAACAAATTTTTTTTATATGTATTTATGACAGGTATTATCATGCGCATGCATACACCCCCACACTTAAAACTTGCATTGTCCTCAATGTAAAATAAATATAAAGAAAAGGATTAAGGGACAACACTACCAGGTGCAGAGTTTATCAGGTTCCTACCGGGGACTTTGGTTGTGTGGCTGTGTAGGTTGTGCTAACTCCTGCATAAACACTCATGCAAACAGAAAAATAAACATGCAGTTAGCACACAATAAAATAAAACTAAAGTAAATGAAATAAAAAAATTAAATAAATGCAAATGCAAGGGTTGCCTCCCCGCTAGCGCTAAGTTTAACGTCTTCAGCCGGACGCAAGCACTCAAGTCGTCATGGTGGTTTCCATCGAGCGTACTGATAAAGCATGGAGGGGAATTTCTGTCTGGCTGCGGCAGTGTTATTCACTGATCCTCCATGGTCTGGTGGCTGAAAATCTTGACTGCACAGATTAAAACGTTGATTTAACCCCATTTTTAACCTTCCAGGTAACATCTTCAATTGAACACGAACTCTTCTTTTCCTCATTTTACGATTCTTTAGGATCATTTTCACTTCAAGAGCATTTGATTCATGTTGTAGGGAAGCTGTTTTTGGCAGGACTGCTTCGAGCATGTATGTACCTTGACACTCATCATCATCTCGTGGGTGTTTTTCAACATGAAAAATATTTACCTCTAGAGTCATATTTCCAAATGATAGCTTCATTAGACCGTTCCTGCAATTAATAAGGGCATTAGCTGTAGCAAGAAAAGGTCTACCTAAGATAAGCGGAATTTTGGACTCGACATTAACCACAGACTGGGTATCTAAAATTAGGAAGTCAACGGGGTAGTAGAATTTATCAATTTGAACTAAGACATCCTCGACTACTCCCCGTGGTGTTCTAATGGATCGGTCAGCTAACTGTAAAGCTACTGATGTGGGTTTAATCTCGCCAAGCCCTAACTGCACATAAATCGAATATGGCATGAGATTAACACTAGCACCTAAATCTAATAGTGCTTGACCAAACTCATGGGTGCCAATGTGACAGGTAATGGTGGGACATCCTGGATCTTTATACTTTGGCGGAGTCCTCTGTTCAATTACTGCACTTGCCTGCTCTGTCAAGGATGCAGTCTTTTTCACGTGATGCTTTCTCTTCATAGTAAATAGATCCTTTAAAATCTTAGCATATGTGGGAACCTGTTTGATTAAAATCTTCATAGACCGGATACTCTTGAGATTCTAGCTGGGCTACTGAATGCATTGTTCTGCTGTCTTTGGCTATTAAGGCTCCTACCTGCCTAGTTAACAGCTCAACTTGTGTCTTAAGGCTATCCTCTTCCCTAAAGTGTTGTAGGCTTATGCTAGGAGAAGTGTGTGTCCCATCAGTGTTATCTATGATATTAGGTCCACTCCAAGTATGTGATTTCTTAGCCAGGTCATCTAAATACTCGAATGCCTCATCAGGGTCCTTTCGAATGAACTTACCATTGCACATGGTCTCAACGAATTGGCGCTCCCTAGGTGTCAACCCATCATAGAAGTAACTAACTAAACGCCAACTTTCAAATCCATGGTGAGGGCAACTAGCTAACAACTCCTTATACCTCTCTCATGTTTGATAAAGGGTCTCACTGTCTTTCTGGGAAAATGTGGAGATCTGTTTTTTAGGGCATCCGTCTTGTGGTGTGGGAAATATTTATCAAAGAATGCCCGGGTCATCTCATCCCACGATCCTATTGACTTGGGTCTTAAAGAATACAACCAACTCTTAGCTCTATCCTTAAGGGCAAAGGGGAAGAACTTAAGTTTAATTGTGTCAGTGGTTCCAAAACCGGTCGTGGAAGGTCGCTACTACCTCTTCAAATTCCCTAATATGCACGTAAGGGTTCTCGCTCTCTAAACCGTGAAAAGTTGGAAGATACTGTATCATTCCAGGCCTAAAGTCTATGTGTGGTGCATTAGGGGGAAACATGATGCATGAAGGTGTAGCCGTGCGAGTTGGGTGGCGGTACTCTTCAAGAGTCCTCCTAGGTTGTCTCTCATATTCACTCATGTTATGTGCGCTAGATGCGGGTGATGTGAAGAGTGTGGATTTTCAAATATGGTTTCAGAGTCTGAGCTTTCTTCTTCAGTCCTAACAAATCTACCAAATCTATCCCTACGTCTAGACATGTAATTGAAGCTTAAATAATACGGGAAACAGGAAAAGAAAAAAAAATGTATATAAATAAATAAAAGGAATAAACTAAAAATTAAAATTTAACTAAAACTAAAACACAAATAAAATAACTAAAAAGAATACTAAAATAAAAATACTAAAAAAAAATAAAAAGAACTAATTAAAATAAAATACTAAAATACTAAAAGAAAATCAATAAGCGAATAATAAATGAATAAAATAAAATAAAATACTAAAAAATAATAAAAAATAAAACGAAGTTACCGCTTCGTTATTGACTAAGCAAACCTGGTCCTTTTGCTTGTAAACCGTCTCTCCCGGCAACGGCGCCAAATTTTGATTACGCCCAAATATTACTCGCGGTTATCGCAGTACAGTTGGGGTGTCGATTCCACAGAGAGAAGGTTACAGGAACAAGTTCACTTAAACAGAAACGTTAGCAATAACTATTTAAAGGAAAGATTAAATACGATGTAAATTAAGGAATTTAAAGACATAAAGGATTTTAACAATAATGAGAAAAAATAGCAAAGCATCCGGGTTCCCTCTTGTACCTATACCTATATTCCGTTATCGATTCATGTTATTACACAATTGAGGATTTCACGTCCCAAATCAACAATTGGAAGATATTCAATTCTACACCAGTTTAAGTTCTAAGGTAATTGTTATTCAATCTTCCTACGTTTACAACTCACAAGGTTATCGTTACAAACTATCCAACGACGACAATATACCCTCGGGCAATACTGCAGCAGAGGATCAACTCGCAAAACAACCGGTTATCGTTACAACCTATCCAACGACGACAATATACCCTCGGCAATACTGCAGCAGAGGATCAACTCGCAAAACAACCTTAATCTATCAAACCAATTTTACCAACAACACATAGAAAAAGCGTGACTGAATCTATATGTAAACTAATAAAATATAGTTCTCAATTAATCCATAGAATAAAGAGATGAAGAGAATAACAATTATATTAATCAATAAAATCCATTCATGAATCAAATAACAAGAATACAAGAGTTTGGGTACAAGAGTTCGCCCTTAGCTTTGCTTGGGAGATTAGTTCTGCATGACTATGAAGAAGAAACAACAGAGATACATGGAGAAATCATTGGTTCTGATCCCGGGAATTTGCACGGCTCTATTTTCTCTTTTTGTATTGTGTAACTAGCCTCCCTTGTGTTTTGGACGAAGTCTCATATTTATAGAAGTGTCAGGGTGTCATTAGGATTTCAGAAAACCCTAGAAATTGAGTCCTGGAACGCGTAGGAAATTCTCCCGCCGCGCAGCACTTGGACTGGCATGGCTGGTGGAAACAATTTAAATGGCGCCTGGGCGCTGAACTCTCTGGAAACGCAGACATGGCAGGGTCGCGTACTGGAGGCGCCAAGGCGCCTGGCTTCTTGATTGGCGCCTTGGCGCCAATCCCTTCACATGAATGGCGCCTGGGCGCCCATTGCTTTGTGCAATGAATGGCGCCTGGGCGCCCATTCTCTCCTTCATGAATGGCGCCTGGGCGCCATTCATGTTTATTGAGTGGCGCCGTGGCGCCATTCTCCCTGGAAAATGTATGTGATTTTGGCGCCTCGGCGCCAATCTTTCCCTCTTCGTCCTGTGTCTTCCCAGAGGTTCCAAAACACTTGTGAGTACTCCCGGATCCATGTATTAATATTCCTACAACAAAAAATCATTAAATTAGTGTAAATAATAAATATTTTTAAATTAATATAATAATAGAAATTATGTATTAAAACATAAAATATATAACTAAATATTTAACAATAAGCTTAGATAAATGATGTTCTAATGTACATTTTCATTTACTTATCACACGTCGCAACATTCTGTGTCCTACAGTAATCATAATGGTGTATGATTTGATTCAAAATGAATATGATTCTTATGTATATAAGGAGGTTAGTGGGAGCGCACTGACAGTGGTTGTCCAATAAATAAGGATAATATATATCATTTCTTGAAAATGATATTCCCATAAAACAATCGGTAAAAGCTTGGCTTTCGAGAAGACTCTCCGAGAATCTCATACATTGAAAAACGTACGTGACCTGGTGTCTCATACGCTTTGAGCATATGGATTCACAAACAGGCCAATCCAAGTGATAGTCACTGGATTAATGTTAAGAACATCCGTTAGTATCTTAGAGATCTAAGGATGCTGTCTTAATCTGTGGAGAAAGAGAACTTGAAGTGACTAGGATCACCACTGTAAGTTTCCTAAACCGATATAACGACTAAAAGTCACAAACGGTACTATACGGTTTGAATAACGGTACAGTGAGCTGGAAATCTTCCAAGCAAGATACTGTTACCACATAAACAACAAATGCGGATAATTGCTGCAGCTGAGGCAGCACAAGAAGCCATCTGGGTCAATAACAAATCTAATTAGATTAGATATAGTTCTGTTAGTAGCTTAGCTAGGCGTCAGCACAGGCTAAAAAATTAATAGTCTCATCAATGATCCAGATAAATACTTCGATATTCATCTGATTCGTTCGGATCATACATCGTGGCAATGTGATGATCGAATAAATCCCATCAGATGATAATCATGAAAATCTGCTGACGAAAGCTTTTCTTAGCAATTTAAGCCAACCGTACATAGTTCGGGTGTCAAGCACTCGAGTGGCTGGCTATAGGCCAAGTGGGAGATTGTTGGACAATTATGACCCATAGCGCACTATTTGTACAGATCATTGTGTTGTTGTACAAATTAACTATGCGACAAAGGAGATTGCACTCTTATCATTTGTGATTAGATCACCTAGATGTATAAATGATGAGAGGTCTCTATGATTTGTTCCTGGACCGAGAATGATATGAGACAGTATCAGTCCATGAAGGATAAATCATTAAATATCCATAGTCAGAGTATTATCGAGATTGGACATCGATAAATACATAAAAGACTAGTATTGCACTTATGCTCGTTGTGAGGGCACAACGACATAGTTCTCATATATTTGGATATTGGATACTCATGCAAGTGTAATAGGAGGTTGTGTTTCACCGATGGTACGAGAAACAGCTACGCTCTGGATAGACCCCTCGGAATTCTTGGTAGTATGACTATGTGTCTATGGAAGTCCGAAATCGGGGTAGGTGTATTTAATCTTAACCTGAGACTTGTACCGCTAATACTTGTGACAATCAATAAACTTTGGTTGCGGTCGTCTAGGGATTTACAGGTTCTATGTACGCCAATACTGGGTATATTGAGAATCGTAGTGTGTTGGGTGTGATGTCAAGACGGAAGTATCACTCCAGTCTTAGTGGAGATGATGGTCACGTGGGATACGGTATTAGTACTCTTAAATGCTGCAGCTATCGGGATAAAATGACTAGGTCAAGTTTATCCGATTATAGAGACTAGTTACCAGACATCCGACATGTGCTTCGTACGGGGCAGACACAATTCCAGCCCCGGGCCTAGGACGTGATCATCCGATACTGGACAGAAATACGCAATACTACATACACTACGCCTGATACAGATCATTTATTCCTGTAAGGATATTTCTGGAGAATTGGGTAGGCATGGCGCTTTGTTAGAGGCCAACCTTGTCTTGTAAATCGGTAAAACGTAGTACTTGGTACTTACGTGTTGGATAGTCCGACGACCGTATTTACTGCCAACATATCCGAGGATCTCATGGGTCGCTTCCCAAAGATTCACCGATGACGTATGACTCGCACTTTAATTAATCTGGGATTAATTTGTAGAGAGAGAAAATTAATTTGGGATTAATTGCCGAGATATTTTATCTAGGATAAAATATCAATAAAAGAGAGATAACGATTATTTGGAATTAATCGGTAAATTAATATATTCGATATATTAAACGAAATTGGATTTCGACGCAGAATTAAAATTAGTTTTAATTCAGGTGAATGAATTAATTTAGAATTAATTCATTAGCGACGTGAATAGTAATTATGCTTGGCATGATTATTTAATTAAATTAGATTAATTACGACGCAACGGATAAATCTTTAATTGGAATTAACGAACCCGAGCCCGAGATTATTTGCGAGTGCATTCGCATTTCGAATTCGAGTGCGGCAAGTAAGTCAAATCAAGCGTCAAATAATTAGTCGTATCAAGCGTCAAATCGTTAGTCGTTTCAAGCCTCAAATCACTTGTCACTTGAGTGATGTGACTTGACAACTTGATTGATTGGTGATGTGACAATTGTCACTTGAGTGATTGATGTGACTTGATGGTGGTTGGTGTGGCTTTTGATGGTTTGACTTTTAAAAGCCAAATTCAAATGAAATGAGTTTGAAATTCAAATTAGTGTATAAAATACACAATTTTCTCAAACCAAAGACAACTCTCTCTCTCCATTTTTCTCTCCTCTCTCTCGCCCTTGGAGGGCATTTTTCTTCTTGTTTGGACAGTGAACTACCGTGACTGTGAAGGAGAATAGAAGCAATTTTATGGAAAAATTAGCTTGATCTAGCACTCCAAGAGTTATACGAAGGTGATAGGGAACTTCACCCACGAGTCGGGAACCATTTGATTCAAGCTTGGAGCTCAAAATCATCAACCAAATCTGAAAAATTTGGGCAGTGGACTGCACTGCAGTGGCGCCACCTTGGAAGGGAAAAACAAACTTTATTTGTTGTCGAATCGTCTCAACTGATCGATGTGAGTATTCCGCTACCTCCGTTGATGTATTCACATATGTTTTTCATGCTTATATTGATCTTGGGACCTAATTAAGCATTAACAGTTTGTTGGGCAGAATTTTTGGTGTTTGCAGGTAGTTTACTTGGTAGAATATTTGGTGATTTCAGGCAGTTTACTGGGTAGTTTTGGTGGTCAAGACAGAGTAGTTTTTGTGGCAGTTTAGAGGTAATTTCAGTGGCATTTTAGGGGTAGTTTCTGGTTAGGATTTGCGGTAACTGTAAGGGGTTTCAGAGGGATGTGTTTTCGGTAATGGCAGGGGAAATCTCAGTTTATGTTTTCGGTGGTTGTAGAGGGATTTCAGAGGATTGTTTATGGCAATGGCAGAGAGATTTCTTTGCTTTTTGCATGAATGTGCTAGAGGGAGTCAAGGGTTTGTTTTAAGGTCTTTTTTTATAGGAGAGGGTTGAGGTTATCCTTGTACGGGAAGGGAAAGAATATTGTGTATTTATGGGGATATCTCTAATTAGTGCGTCATAAGGAAAAATCTATCTAATTTAGGGAGGGGATTGTTTTAGTTTAGGCATGTGATTTAATTTAATTAGGAATGTTATTTGATTTGATTCTTTTAATTCGGAAGGTGATTTATTTGATTCTTTTAATTCGGGAAGGTGATTTATTTGGATTTCCATATATGTTTAATGTGTGGATTTGTTATTTTGGAGAGGATGGGCGTGTAGCTTAGCCTTTTTGTGGGCTTGGGTTGTGGGCTTGGTGTATGGCTTACGGGGGTTTGGGTCGAGGATAAATTTTAGAATAGAGATCTAACGAGCAAACCTGAAGCTAAGCAAATGAATTAAGTCCAACAAGGTATCAATTTTTGAATTTCCCTTCCGACGTTTGTTTCCCGCGACTTCCACAACTTAAAGAGTAGTGCCTCCATGTGAGACTCATCACCGGGACTTACATGCAAAAATACAGTGCCTACAGTTACCATAGAGAAAATATTCATTAATTATCGTAGAATTTAATATGTGTGAAATTGAATATATTCCGGTTGTTGGTTTGGGATGTGAAACACTCAACTGAGTAATAATAGGAATTAATAACTGAATATAGGAGTTTGACGCAAGAGGGATTCCTGACGCTTTGCTACTTTTCTATGCCATTATCTTTTAATACCTTTCCATTATTTTATTTATCTTTATTTTAATTACCAATTTTATCGTTTTATTTATTAAGTTACCATTAACGTTTTTGCTTAAGTGAATTAGTTCCGTTGTAACCTTCTCTCTGAGGAATCGACACCCCAGCTATACTGCGATAACAGGCGAGTCATATTTGGGCATAATCACTTATAAGGTGGAACAAGGGCGGGGCGGTCTAATCCGAGAACTTGTAAAAAGAGGTCAGTTATACCTGACTACACAATAAAAGCTTTTTTTTTATGTCCGTGGACATAGGTTGGATCCATTCCCCCGAACAATATTAAATCATTTGTTTGTTTTATGCTTTCTTGTTTCTTGCTAGGTTTGTATTTGGTCCCCAAACTAAACAAATTCACAGTTGAATGGAGATTGTTTGAGGAATATTTTTCCGGAACTACCTTATAGGAGTGAAGTGGGGTTTACCACTATGCCTATGATGTTCAGCGACTACGAAACTGTTGGGCATGCAGCCTGTATTGAGTACGAATTAGCCCATGGGGGACTAAACCAGAGAATGAAGGAGTCGCCACCCTGCGTGTAGACCCGGCCGGCGGTTCGGTTCCAGTTCGGAACCGAACCGAACCGGCCGGTTTCCGGTTCCACACTTAAGTGGAACCGGAACCTAAAACCGAACCGGAACCGAACCGGTTCGGTTCGGTTTCGTTTATTTATTTTTTAATTAATTAAAATAAAAAATGAGAGGAATCAATTAATCAAAGCTTAAATAAAAAAAAATTTATTAATTAAAAAAAATGAGATTAAATTTATAAATAAAAAAAATTTATTACATTGAAGAGCTTGAGCTTAAATTTTTAAAATTTTAAGTTGCCTACGTATCCTCCAAGGGTGAGAGGAATCAAAGCTCACGTAGTTCCATTACAAGTTTAAGACATATCCCCTTTGTAAATTATAATTTTACAATTATCAATCATCATTATCAGTTGATCCTTCGGCTCCGGTTCCGCTTGCACTTGTTGCAGAAGCATTATCGAACAAATCTTCAAAATCATCGGGGGCATCTTCTTGTTGTCTCAGATCAGCTCGAGTCCAATCATCCACATAAGCTGTTGCTTCTAGAGTGCTTGGATGTAATGAAGATCGCCTAGCTTCCAATATATTACCTCCCAAGCTGAAGGCTTGCTCAACCGCAACGGTGGAAATAGGTGCTGCCAAGATCTCTTTAGCAATAATAGATAAAACAAGATATATATTTTGATGCCGGTTCCACCATTCAAGGATTTTAAAATTTTTACTGCATAAACTTTCATTAGAAAACTCAAAATTTGTAGATAAATAATTATCTAATTCAGGATTATTAGTTGTCGTATCCCTAGATTTTTTATTTCGTTGCAATAACCAACGATCCCCTGCGCTAAGTCTTGTTTGAATTACCGGTTCGCTACTACTAGATTGACCTAATGTTCCTAAGTTATATCTTACAATATAATCATTAAATAAAATAATTAAATCACTTCTTAATTTCGTCATTATGCTCGTAATATCAATGTCATCTAATATTCCTAAATAACCATTGTAAGCTTGTAAACCACCATTCAAACCTTCTAATTTAAATCTAGGATCAAAAACAGCAGTAATAAGATAAAGTAAAGGAATTTCTCTAAAATAATGCAACCATTTTACCTTCATAACAGTAATGGCTTCGAGAAAACAAGATCATTAGGGTCGTCACTATCAACATGCTCATCGAGAGTGCCAACAATATTCAAACTCTCAAGAAGAAATAAATGTGCTGTAGGATAATAAACACCGCTAAAAACTAAAGTAGCATCATTAAATACTCTTAAAATATCTAAAAAAAAAATTCACCAATATCTCATTGACTAGGATAAAGTGTGATATTTTGAACATGTTGAGAAAAAAAACTACATAATGCATCTTTGTATTGAAATGCTTGACATAAACGAAAATAAGTAGAATTCCAACGTGTTGGAACATGTCTAGAAAATTTAATCGGTTTAATACCATTTATTTTACAAAACTTGGTCCATTCTCTCCTAACTTGAGAATATGACCAAATACAGTTAAGTGCCATTTTAATTGGATCAAGGAAAGAAGATAATAATTTTAGACCGTCTTGCACACATAAGTTTAAGACATGACATGTACAACGAATATGAAAAAATCGACTCCCTAAATTTGGTTGACATATTTCTTTTAAATCATTGATGGAAGCAGTATTTGCAGATGCATTATCAAATCCAATTGTTAAAATTTTTTCTCCTAAACCATATTCATCAAAAATTACCTTCATCATTCTATAAATATTATGTGCAGTATGTTGGTCATCAAAAACTCTAAATGCAATAAGTCGTTTTTGCATGGTAAATGATGCATCAATCCACCAGAAAATTTATAGATAACCCCACAATAGTTGCAAATTGCTCGTTGTGAACCATCTTCTAGGCGTTCCAAAGTAAAATGAATTTTGAAAATATCGGAGGACTGAGCCTTAACTTCTCTTCTCCGTGATTGTGCACTGACACTAGGGCCGCTCTCTTGGATTGGCATATTTGACATTATGTTCTCGGATGAGCTTGCCATTTTTTTTTTGAGAAATTAGGAAGAAAAATAAGAAAATTGAATAATTGCGATGCGAATGATAACAAATTAACAACTAAATAAATTGAGATTGAGAATAAGAATATAAGATTATAAGAGAATTGTATTGAAGTAAGATTGAGAATAAGAGAATTATAGAAAATGAGAGAGTTGAGAATTTGGTGTGATGAAATTATGAAAAATAAATCCTATTTATAGAATTTTAGAATTTTTTTGATACAAAAAATGCCCCTAAATATAACCGTTTTATTACCGTTATTAGGGGTACATTAGTAATTTTTATTTTATATAATAAATTTTTTTTAATTCTTTTATTTTTTTTTGGCAGGGAGCCAAACGGCTCCCTGCATCCCCCAACGGCTACTAGCCGTTGGGGGAATTAGGGTTCCTGTTGGAACCCTACGGTTCCAACAGGAACCCGACGGTTCCAACCGGAACCGTTCGGTTCCGGTTTTAACCGTCCGAACTGGTGGAACCGTACGGTTCCACCGGTTCGGATCGGTTCGAGTTGGGGTGGAACCCCAACCGAACCGGTCCAATTCCGGTTCGATTCCGGTTCCGAACCGGAACCGTGGCCGGGTATACCTGCGTGAAGTGGGAAAGATTTAAGGCCGCACTCACCCCTCGCAAGGGAAGACCTCAAATCATTGGGTTCGGAATGGTCCCTTACATATGACAGTATAATGTACGGGTTCACACAATGGTTTAGTCAAGCCTTATTGTAATTCATGCATAAAAGTGAATAAAAATGTAATAACATACCCAACCAAGATAATAATCACAATAACATAGTTCCAAAAACATATCAAAATTAAGAAATACGAGATACAATAACGAAAATTATAATAAACAATCCAAAGAATGAAAAGCATCAATAAATAAATGTACGTATATGGGAAGTGACAATGATAATATGGGAGAAAGCATGCAATAATACCAATAACGACGTCAACACGTATATATAAATATTTCCCGAGTGGAACATGGAGTTGTATCCCAAGTACAAATCACACTATCGTCCATTCGGATTCGGCTACAGAATTTACGTCTGGATCTTAATCCGATATACCGCAAGAGATAATGACACACATGATCATCAATGTAATGTAAATGGACATAAAAAAATATAACCATGCATATATAGATAATCATCAACATGACCTGACATAAAAAAATAAAGGCGAAATAATAAAATAACTATAAAAGTGAATAAATAAATAAATAAAAGATAAATAATGAAATGCCAAAGAAGAAATATGACCAGAGATTTGGCCATTTTGATGTAGGACTTCGCATACCCCGCAGGACGTATTTCACGTCTAGCCAGACATGAAGCGTTTAGGACTATAAATATGGTAAGGGTGCCCACATGTCTTATCTTTTAAGCTGTTTTCTAGGAAGTACCTTAGGTCATTACCGGAAGGATCACTGGTTTGTTTGTTTGCTGTTTCCGGTTGCTGATTTGCTATTTCTCCTCACTGGTTCGCTGTTTTTGCTGGCTATTTTGCTGTTTCTGCTTGCTATTTCACTCCGCTAGTTGTTTTTTGGTGATTCCCTACTCCTCTCACATCTTTTTTATTTCTCTATTTTTTCGGTGATCCCCTAGGGTTTTTCTTTTCTTTTTTTTTCAAGTTGCCGCCCAAAGAAGAAAAAGAGAGCCCCATTCTCGATGATGACTTGGTCCATTTTATAATGATTTCAATGGATCTCCAAATAGGGAAACAAATCATATTTATTGGGAAATATATTCTCAAATTATTTAGGGAATAAGATCTTATAAATTAAGTGATGATGAGATCTCAAATCTTGTTAAATTGGTAAAACGGGATCCTAAAATCTCATTAACTTGTAAAGTTTTGATTCTGTCATAACTAAGGAGATTTTATCATATTTGGGAAGATTATACATGGGCCGCATAGTCAGAGGGTGGATGGGCCGATTGCATGGGGTTTTAGGCTTGTCTGAAGCTAAGGCTGAGGATAATAGACTGATGCGGCATGGGTTTGTTGGACAATTATGACCCATAGCATCACTATTTGTACAGATCATGGTGTTGTTGTATAAATTAACTATGTGATAAAGGAAATTGCTCTTTTATCATTTGTGGTTAGATCATCAAGATGTATAAATGATAGAAGGTCCATATGATTAGTTCCAGATTGAGATGATATGAGACAGTATCAATCCATAAAGGTTTAATCATTAAACATCTCTAGTCGTAGTATTATCGAGATTGGACATCGGTAATACGGAATAGACTAGTATTGCACTTGTGCGCGTTGTGGGAGCATAACGACATAGTTCTCATATATTTATGTATTGTATACTTATGCAAGTGCGATATGAGGTTGTGTTTTACCGATGGTACGGAAAATAGCTTCGCTTTGGATAGACCCCGCGGAATCCCATTGGTAATATGTCTATATGTCTATGGGAGTCCGCTTCAGGGTAGGTGTATTTGGTCTTATTTTGAGACTTGCACTGCTAATACTTGTGATAATCAATATACTTTGGTTTTGGTCGTCCAGGGTTTTAACCAGTTCTGTGTACGCCTCTGCTGGGTATATTGAGAATCATAGTGTATTGGGAGTGATTTTGAGATGAAAGTTTCACTTCAGTCATAGTGGAGATGATGATCACATAGGATACGGAACTGGTGCTCTTATATGCTGTAGCTATCGGGATATTATGACAAGGTTATTTTTATCCGATTATAGAGACTAGTTACCAGAGATCCAATATGTGCTTCGTATGAGGCAGACACATTCCTAGCCCTAGGCCTTGCACGTGACCATCCGATACTGCATCGATATACATATATACTATGTATACTACGCCTGATATAGATTACTATATTCCTTTAAAAATATTTCTGGAGAATTGGGTAGGCATGGCGCTTTGCTAGAAGCCAACCTTGACTTGTAAACGGTAAAAACGTAGTACTAGGTACGTACGTGTTTGGATAGTCCGACAACCGGATTTACTGCCAACATATCTGGGGATCTCATGGGTCGCTTCCCGAATATTCAACGATGATGTATGACACGCACTTTATTAATCTGGGATTAATTAGATGAGAGAGAAAATTAATCTTGGATTAATTATGGAGATATTTTATCTGGGATAAAATACTATTCAAAGGGAGAGAACAATTAATTTGGAATTAATCGATAAAATAATATGTTCGATATATTAAACGAAATTGGATTTCGACGCGTAATTAAAATCAGAATTTAATTCGAGCAAACGAGTTGATTTAGAATTAATTCGCTTGCGACGTGAATAGTAATATTACTTGGCATTATTATTTAATTAAATTTGATTTAATTACGTCGTAACAGTTTCGAATCGAGTGGGGCCCATAAGTCACATCATGCGTCAAATCATTAGTCATTCTTGTGATGTAAGTCACATCACTTTGAGTGATTGACACAATGTCACTATTCATGATTGATGTAAGTGGTTGGAAAGCTTTTGATGGCTTGAATGACATTTAACATATTTTAATTATGGTATTTGACTTTTGTAAAAGTGTATTAGATACAAAATTCTTTACACAATAACTACATCTTCTTCACTCTCCCCCTCTTCATGATTCATGGCCTTGGGCCATTTTCTCTTTAAAAATTCCTTCCATGGCCGAATTCAACTAGGATGGTGATGGTGATTTTTTTGGCAAAAAAAAATCACCAAGAGCTAGCACTCAAAAGAGTTTATACAAAGGTGATAGGGAAACCTTTCCCATAAACATGGAAGCTTGGAGCTTGAAGATTCATCCATGGAGGACAACATGTGGCATGGCCAAATAGATGAAGAAAGGAAGAAAAAAGTTTTGTTCATCGGTGCATCCAATCCGATCAATGTAAGTATGTTTCTGCCATATTTCTTTGAGTATTCACATATGATTGGACTATAGTAGAAACCCAACAATGGTATCAGAGCGAATTTGAGCATGAAAATTGATTTAGGGTTAAAATTGGGTAAAATCGATTTGAGCATAATTTGATGAAATTATTTGATTGTGTATGCTTAAATTATGTTTAATTGAAGTTTTATGTGATCAATTTCATGAAAATTGATTTGGAACAATTTTCCCCAAATTTGGTTGGCTTGGCCGAATTCAATGGAACCCTAATCTCATGGTAATTTTTGTTTTTTGATTCATTGGATATGAGTTTGAAAGACTTTGGGAACGTTAATTTAAATTCAATTGGATTGAAATTCGAATTGGACAAAAATCCCTACCATTACCGTGAGTTAAGAAGCATGAAATAGGTTTGATTTTTGATTCAAATGTGTTGGACATGTGCTGATGATGATAAGCATGATTAATTATACAAATTGGTATTTTGGAAATGTTAATTTGGTTAATTAATTATGGCTTTACACTTTGAGAAATTAAATTGAGAAATTGGAATTTTGGAATTTAATTATGTTGGGCCAAATTTGGAATTGGGCTTGCAAAGTTGTAATTGGGCTTAATGGGCTTGGTTGGGCCAAGTTTGGTTTAGGCTAATTGGTTGGATCCAATTGGGCCCAAAACCATATCCATAAAGTCCAAATATAACTATTGGGCCTTTAAAGTTTAATTGGGCCTAATGGGCATAAATTGATTTATAGGCTTATGGGGTTATTCCTTGATTGGGCTTTGGTTGCCGAAGCCCATGCCTTAAGAAATTAATTGAAAGCCCATTGGAATTTAAAGTAAACAACATTGGATGTTAAATGGGCTTTGAGACCCGTTAAGATTAGTTTTGGAATCTAAGTCGTAAAGGCGCATTTAAAAGTGTAATTATTTAATTTGGAATTAAATAAATGAGTTAGTATTAAATACAAGTTAAATTGGATTTAATGTTATAGTTTAATATAATTCAAGAATTCGTACTTTGAGTACTTATTCGCAAAACGAGTTTGACTCGCGTAAAATCAAATCGTTGTTTGAACATTGGATGGTCATTAATATTCAAATTAATTAATTGGATTAGATTGATTGATAACATGCTTGTGTGAATACATGATTGCAATGCATGAATAATGTATATCGGATGGATATTAGATGGGTAAGGGCAATTTTGGAAATTGTTGTAATAAATTTAGAATTTATTTAAATTGGACCTGCGTGTCCAGCCTTATCTCTCATAACTCTTTGTATTTCTCTTCTCACCTATTCCCCTCAAGTGTTATGTAATTGGGTAGAAGTTGTGCAAGCCGGGAGAGAGGAAATGGAGTGATTTATTCTAGGAACAATGTGTTTTAAATATCCATCTGCATATCATTATTTTATTTATTTACGTGCCTTATTATGCATTTATAATGCATGTTTAAGGGTGTATGATGATGAGACCTTAACAAAGATAATAAATTGATGGCCAATTTACGCTAAAAACCCTCACAACATATTAAGCGTTTTTCCTTCCATTGAGTGATTCTTACTTAAGATCTAAAGTTGGCATTGGTTTGTTGGCCAAAGTCAAGACCTTTATCAATTGCGGATGTGTTTGAATCATGAAGGCTTTGTTCCATATTGGTGCCTTGTCCAAGTTGTGATTTGTAGGCCAAGTCAAGATCACTTCTTGTCCATCGACATTGATTACGAAGCTTTCCAAAGTCAATGGGTTCCGCTTAACTGGGATCATTAAGTTTGTTGTGACAAAGCCAAGGCTTAGTTGATTCAGAGGAAAAAGGTTATGGAATATATTAGATATATTGGCATATATAAGATATATGTTTCGGACTTGGATGTCCACCTACTGGATCTAGGAATTAGATGGGATCCAATTGATCTTAGAGATCTACCTAGTTAAATATCATACAATTTGTTGGCCAAAGTCAAGATTGTGTGTTATTTAACGGGGTTCCTAGCCCACTAGGAAACTAGGTTTCCCGAGTACTCAATAGAGGGTTAGAGGCTCGCCGAAAAATAGTGGGAGGCAAGTATTAGATTTGCAATTTAGTTTTGATACTTACCATAACGCGCTCATTTCATTATTCGTCAATATATATAGTTGGACTGTATTCAAACTAATTCATTAAATAGTTGATTTTATAATTGGATTATAATAATCAATATAATTGAATTTAACCAATCAAAGTATAATTGATTATATAGTTGGACTATAGTAATCATTATGTACAAAAGTACCTCAAATCATTGATTAAATAGTTGGACTATTAGAATCAAGATTAACTGAAAGATTAACGTTTAGAACATAATCCTGGGTGAAAATGTATTTAAACGGTTTTAATTTTCAGATTGGGAATAATACCTCAAAATAGTCTTGAAACCGAGAAGAGAAGTTATTTTATTTGATAAAATGACATCTCAGGCCTAAGCCCGGAGTTAAGCAAATAATAGAGCATGATCTTTGGAAGATACATGTGATGATAACTTTAGTGCTTAATCTGTTATCCTTGCCAAAATGACTCCTTAATTTCGTCATCATAACTAAGGATTAGATCTTTAAACCATGATGTTGAAATTGAAGGATCCTCATATGTCTATACTTAGAACTTAGAAGCATTAATTGCAATAGAAAACTCTTGGAGAGTTAATGGCTATGCTCAAGGAGACAAAGCCAATATTTGCAAAACGGAAAAGAAGTGCAAGGCGCATCTTACTTCGATATCCCAGAAGGCCAAGGCTTGGCTGAAGGCTTCTGGGGTGTAGAAAAGGGCAAAGGTAAAATCATCACAGTCTTCTTGGAAGACAAAGGACATATCCCAAGATGTCTTCCTAAACTGTGGCAAACGGGGTCAATGGAAGCGTGACTGCCGTATGGACAAGGCAGACATGAAGGAATTGAAGAAAATGCAAGGCTCTGACTTCAAGTATGTTTATCATAAACATGTTCACTACTAGTATTAAAATTGTATTTTAGATACTAAATAGTGGTACATAAATATATGTACTGATTTGCAACATCTGCTGATAAGCAGGATACTGACTTCAGATGAGATCGCTTTGCGAGTTGGAAACGGGACGAAAGTCGCTGTTTCAACCGTAGAAACTTAAATTTAGGAACTGCCCTTTGGGTGTGTACTTAAATTAGGAAACTGTTATAATGTAACTAGTTTGACTAGAAACATTATCTCTATATCGAGTATAACTCGTTGCGAATATACCTTTATATTCTAGAACACTAAAGTGTTTTATTTTATAAAGATGATATTGAGATAAACACATTAGATGCGAATAACAGTATTTTTATTTTGAATGTAAATAAATCTCAAACATATAAAGTGACAAACAAATAGCTCAAACTGATTTGATCAGATAAGAATTATATGTGGCAATGTTGTCTGGGATACATTAAACAAGACTCGTATATCCACACTTTTGAAAAGTGGATACTAAGACAGATTTGATTCTATTCAAATGAAATCTACGAATCTAGTTTATTGGGCAAAGTGCCTAAAACACCTTTTACTTGGTAAAAATGTGAATGCCACCGATCTGTTAGCCCTTATTCATAGTGACATAAGTGGGCCCATATCTAGCTAGGCTAGAGGTGAATAGTGATACTTTGTAACCTTTATGAATGTGGCATCGCGTTATGGTTATTTGTTTCTTTTTGAAACATAAATTGGAAACTTTTAGAGTTTCGACACGAAGTAGACAAAAGGATCGGCTAAAGTATTATTTCGTCACGATTAGACCATGATGAAAATACTTAAGCAATAAGTTTCTCGACTTGAGAGAGTATAATATTCTTTCAGAGAAGAGTCCCCCGGAACACGTCAATTTAACGGTGTGTCCGAAAAGATAAACCAAATTTTGTTGGACATGATAAGGTTAATCATGAGTCGCTCTTAGCTACCATTTTCCTTCAAGGGATAAGCACTAAATAGTGCAATACTTATTTTGAATAAGGTTCCATAAAAATCTGTTTTGACAGAATTCATATTAGATATGAATAGGAAAGAAGCCGGGTTGCTCAGTCCTGAATATTTGGGAATGCTAGGCATGTGTTTGGATGATACCAAACTAAAACCCAAATTGGATAAGTGCCTATCTGTAATTGGTTATCCTAGGGAAACCAAAGTATAATACTTATACAACTCACAAGAGAACAATTTTAATTGTGCTCACCATGCGGTTTTCCTAAGAGGAATACCTATATGCAGTGGTAAGTGGGAGGATAGTAAAAATCGATGAAAATCATAGTAATACTTATCTAGGCACCGATTCCTTAATGGAACACAAACAGTTCATCAAGGATGAAACTGTACCATAATCTTCAATTACATAAAAACTGCGTAGTCGGAGAGAGTCAGAAGACAACTTGGGAGGTATGGGTTTCTGATCTCACTCATAAAGATGTCAATCTTGTTGAGAAAACTGACTACGTATAAGGAAGTGATACAAGGTACCGACTACCTATTATGACAAAGTGCCATAATGTCCGAAATGGATTCCATGTACACCAATTATGTTTGGAAACTAGTTGTTGTACCAAAAGACATTGTGTCTGTTGGTACTATAAAGTTCTTCAAGGAAGACATACATGGATGGAAAAAAACAAATGCACAAAGCTAGGCTTGTACAGAAAGGGTACCGTAATCAACATGGTGTTGATTATGACGAATCCTTTTATCCGTTGCCATGGTTAAATCCATTTGGATAATGCTTGCTGATGCTGCATGTTTCATTTATGAAATATGGAGCTGAACGTCAAAATCATTTTCCTTAAACGAAAACCTTTTGGAGGATGTTTACAACATCCTGACGATTTTGTCGTACCAAAACTAGCAAACAAGGTTTGCAGGTTATTCGATCCATTTATGGATTGAAGTAAGCATTATGTTCTTAGAACTATATCGTTATTGATGTAATTATAATAATGTATGATTTAATTCAAAACGAATATAGTTCTTGTGTATATAAGAAGGTTAGTGGGAGCACACTAACAATGAATGTCCTATATATAATGATGATATATCATTTCTTGGAAATGACATTCCCATATTACAATCGGTGAAAGCTTGGCTTTCATAGAAATTCTCCGTAGAATTCTTGGGAGAGACAACCTTTATTCTAGGAATAAGGATCTACTGGAATAGATCTAAAAGTTGTTGACACTCTCTGAGTAACTGTAAATTCAAAGAAATGTACGTGACCTGGTGTCTCATATGCTTTGAGCATATGGAGTCACAATCATGCCAATCCAAGTAATAGTCACTGGATTTATGTTAAGGACATCCTCCAGTATCTTAGATGAACTAAGGATGCTGTCTTATCATATGGAGAATGAGAACTTGAAGTGACTGGGTTCATTACTGCAAGTTTCCAAACCGACAAAGACGACTATAAGTCGCAAAACGGTACTATATAGTTTGAATAACGGAACAGTGAGCTGGAAATCTTCCAAGCAAGATACTGTTACCCAATAAATAATAAAAACAGAATTTTACTACAACTGTCGCAACAAAAGTATCATTTTGGATCTAAATAATTCTAATTAGATTAGATATAATTCTGTTAGCAGCTGAGCTAGGCTACAACACAGGCTAAAGAATTAACGGTCTCATCAACATCTGATATATATTTCATATGGTTTCATCTGATTCGTCGGATCATACATCGTGGTGATGTGATGATCGAATAAATCGCATCAGATGATAACCTTATAAATCCACAGACGAAAGTTGTTTCTCAATAGAAGTTTGAGCCACCCGTACATAGTTCAGGTGTAAGACACCTGAGTGATTGGCTATAGGCCAAGTAGAAGATTGTTGGGCAATTATGACCCATAACATCACTATTTGTACAGATCATGGTGTTGTTGAACAAATTAACTATGTGACAAAGGAAATTGCTCTTTTATCATTTGTGGTTAGATCACCAAGATGTATAAATGATAGAAGGTCCATATGATTAGTTCCGGATTGAGATGATATGAGACAGTATTAATCCATAAAGGTTTAATCATTAAACATCCCTAGTCATAGTATTATCGAGATTGGAAATCGATAATGCAGAATAGACTAGTATTGCACTTGCATAGTTCTCATATATTTAAGTATTGGATACTTATGCAAGTGCGATAGGAGGTTGTGTTCTACCGATGGTACAGAAAACAGCTTCGTTCTAGATAGACCCCGCGAAATCCCATTGGTAATATATTATGTGTCTATGGGAGTCCGCTTCAAGGTAGGTGTATTTGGTCTTAACCTGAGACTTGCACCGCTAATACTTGCGATAATCAATATAATTTGGTTTTGGTCGCCCAGGGCTTTAATCGGTTCTGTGTACGCCTCTGCTGGGTATATTAAGAATCGTAGTGTATTAGGTGTGATGTTGAGATGGAAGTTTCACTCCAGTCATAGTGGAGATGATGATCACATAGGATACTGAACTGGTGCTCTTATATGCTGCAGCTATCGGCATATTATGACAAGGTCATGTTTATCCGATTATAGAGACTAGTTACCAGAGATCCGATATGTGTTTCGTACGGGGCAGACAAATTCCCAGCCCCAAGCCTTGCATGTGACCATCCGATACTGGATCGACATACACATATACTATTTATACTACGCCTGATATATATTACTATATTCCTTTAAGAATATTTCTGGAGAATTAGGTAGGCATGGCGCTTTGCTAGAAGCCAACCTTGTCTTGTAAATTGGTAAAAACGTAGTACTAGGTACGTACGTGTTCGGATAGTCCGACGATCGGATTTACTGCCAACATATCCGGGGATCTCATGGGTCGCTTCCCGAATATTCACCGATGATGTATGACTCGCACTTTATTAATCTGGGATTAATTAGGTGAGAGAAAAAATTAATCTGGGATTAATTATGGAGATATTTTATCAGGGATAAAATACTATTTAAAGGGAGAGAACGATTAATTGGAATTAATCGATAAAATAATATATTTGATATATTAAACGAAATTGAATTTTGATGCGGAATTAAAATCGGATTTTAATTCGGGCAAACGAGTTGATTTAGAATTAATTCGCTTGTGATGTGAATAGTAATTTTGCTTGGCATTATTATTTATTAAATTTGATTTAATTACGTCGTAACGGAAAATTTGTTAATTCGGAATTAACAAACCCGAGCCCGGGAGTGTTTGCGGGGCCACTCGCATTTCGAATCGAGTGGGGCCCATAAGTCACATCATGCATCAAATCATTAGTCATTCTTGTGATGTAAGTCACATCACTTTGAGTGATTGACACAATGTCACTATTCATGATTGATGTAAGTGGTTGGAAAGCTTTTGATGGCTTGAATGACATTTATCATATTTTATTTATGGTATTTGACTTTTGTAAAAGTGTATTAGATACACAATTCTTTACACAATAACTACATTTTCTTCACTCTCTCCCTCTTCATGACTCACGGCCTTGGGTCATTTTTCTCTCTAAAAATTCCTTCCATGGCCGAATTCAACTAGGATGAAGATGATGATTTTTGTGGCAAAACAAAATACCAAGAGCTAGCACTCAAAAGAGTTTATACAAAGGTGATAGGGAAACCTTTCCCATGAGCATGGAATCCTCACCAAAGCTTGGAGCTTGAAGATTCATCCATGGAGGACAACATGTGGCATGGCCGAATATATGAAGAAAGGAAGAAAAAAGTTTTGTTCTTCGGCGTATCCAATCCGATCAATGTAAGTATGTTTCCGCCATATCTCTTTGAGTATTCACATATGATTTTCATTGCTTAATTGATCCTGGGACTATAGTAGAAACCCAACAGGGTTTGAAGCAGAGGCTTGACTTAGTGAATCCGAGACTGGCCAGTGAGTCCGAATATAATGAGGGTGCTAATTTTGGAGGTTTTCCTTCCTTTCAGCATTTATTTTTCGTAACTTCCACAATGTTTCAGGTAGTGCCTCCATAGGAGACTCATCATCGGGCTCATGTAAAAATACAGTGTCTACAGTCGCCCCCATTTTGATGGTGTTTATGCAGTGTGTGACAGTGACAACCCTATCAAAGTCATACATGCATATTTATTTACCTGGTTCGTCAACCGTTGCCGGACTTACTTGCTATTTTGCTACTTTTACGAGATGCTTCGATCTCTGGGATTTTTTCCCGAACTAAGTTGTGTTGATGGCTAGGTGCTTCAACCACTGGGATTCATTCCCAAACCATAGTAGGAGTGAGATTCTTTGATCTGTGGGATTCATTCCCGAACTGACGGAAGGGCGCTTCGACCTCTGGGATTCATTCTCGAGCCATACTGGGTGTGAGATGATTCAATCTCTATGATTCATTCCCGAACTGACAAGGAGGCGTTTCACCTCTGGGATTCATTCTCGAGCCATACTAGGTGTAAGATGCTTCGATTTTTGGGATTCTTTCCCGAACTGACGGTGAGGCACTTCGACCTCTGGGATTCATTCCCCAACCATACTGGGTATGAGATGCTTCGATCTCCGGGATTCATTCCCGAACTATCAAACTGATGGTGGTGAGGCACTCCGACCCCTGATCCATACTCATTCTCGAGGCTCTTTGCTCGACCTCATTCCCGAGATTATTCTCCATTTTTGAAGTTCTTCTCCATTCTCGGAGTTCTTCGTCCTTATTCCCGAGGTTGCTCTATTATCTATATTCTCGGAGTTCTTCTCCATTCTTGGATTTTCTCATCCTCATTCCTGAGGTTGCTCTATTCCTCTCCATTCTTGGAGTTCCTCTCCATTCTCGGAGTTCTTCACCCTCATTCCTGAGGTTGCTTTATTCCTCTCTATTCTTGGAGTTCTTCTCCGTTCCTGAAGTTGCTTCTCCACTCTTGGAGTTGCTCATCCTTATCCCTCTGTTGCTCTCCATTCTCGGAGTTCCTCTCCATTCCTGAAGTTCTTTTTTATTCTCGAGGTTTCTCTATTCTTCTTTATTCTCGGATTTCTTCTCCATTCTTGGAGTTGCTTCTCCACTCTTGGAGATGCTCATCCTCAATCTCGAGGTTTCTCTCCATTCTCAGAGTTCCTCTATATTCCTGAAGTTCTTTATTTTTATTCCCGAGGTTTCTCTATTCCTCTTTATTCTCGAATTTCTTCTCCATTCTTAGAGTTGCTTCTCTACTCTTAGAGTTGATCATCCTCAATCTCGAGGTTTCTCTTCATTCTCAGAGTTCCTCTCCATTCCCAAAGTTCTTCATCCTCGCCAGTTTTTCTTTTTCTTCAAATCCTGTGAACAAAACAAAAATTCTATGTATGCGACATGTGTGCATATATGCATGGATGTATTCCCTATTTCGATGGGGTTTGTTTGTCCTATTGGCTTGGTGTAATCTTTAGTTAGGAATTCATTGAGCTAGAGGGTTTTCTTCACCCTTTTAGGAATCCTTTTGGCCTTTGGTTTCCCTTTTCCCAAAAAAATCTTTGGTCGCCCCCTTGGCATGCTTATAGTCTCCTTCTGCCAATTCTTCTCTGGTGATTGCTCAGTTTTTTTGGTCTCATAGCTCAAGATCCCATTATCCATTATTCGTGGGATGGTAGACTGGTCATCCCTGACCTAGCTCAGCTTTCTACTCTCCGCTACCTGCACCGAGTCAGGTGGATTATGCCTTTTTTGAAAGTGGCCTCATCCTTTTGGGATATTGAAAATCATGTCCTCCGATTCCCAGATTTTGAAATATACCCTCTCTCTGAGGAGTTTGCTATCATTCTTGGCTTGCATTTTTCTCCTACTACCCTTCCAATGATGTTGCGTTTCCAATGTCAATACCCTTGGGAAGCCTTCGAAGCTTTCCTTTGTTGTCTAGAGGATGCGGAAACGATATTGCCTTGTGCTTCGTCTATTGAGTTACAGGTCCTTCTATGTGTATCTTCCAAGATGGAGGTATGGTCATGTCCCTAGAGGAGTGTAGTCTTATTCTATATCTTGACCCAATACCTTTTAGTGGGTTGTGATAGTACGAGAGGTGACTATCGTTTATTGCACATCATCGAGGGAATCCGATGTGGTCAAGATCCATCCCACATTATCTTGGCCGAGACGCTTCATGGTTTAGATAGGATAAAGCACCATCATATAAGCCGCTTTCTTGGGAGTCCCCTTATTTTGCAGGTTTGTTCTATCTTTTGCCAAAGCTGTCCTTTCAGATTTTCAACTTAGCGGATTGCTTTATCTTGTCTGAGTCGCCTTTTCAGGTTTTCAACTCAGCGAGCTAAAAATTTATATTTTTTTTCTTTTTTTATATCTGTTTCATTCTCGAGGCTCTTTGCTCATCCTCCTTCCCGAGGTTGTTCTCCTTTCTTGGAGTTGCTCGTCCTCATTCCTGAAGTTCCTTTCCATTCTTGAAGTTCTTTTTCTAAATCTCCTGACCTTGGTCCAGCATCTAAGAAACAAAAGATGTGATTTGTAATCACTTAACTTTAATCTTTCTTGGTTAGCTGGGATTTATGCAATCTATGAACATCTAGAACATTTGTTTCAATAAAGGCATTTACATTACTTCTTAGTACATATACATGATATAATGAATTGCATTGAAAAGATACCCTTGTCACTAACTGTTCCTCATGAATTTTACAATTAACCATTTTTCTTGGTCACTCAACCTCTATATTTTGTCTGGGTTGTCCTTTGTACATTTTCAACCCAACGAGCCTTTTTTACAATGCAAAGTATTATTTCAGCCTGTCCACGTTGATAGGCTCGATGAACTCGTTCCCTTCCAAATCTGACAGTCACACTGCCTCATTCCCCATCACATTCTTGACTAGGTAGGGCCCTTCCCAATTGGGCCTGAACTTTCCCCTTGGGTCCATTATCAGTGGCTTCGACTGCTTGAGCACTAAATCACATTCTCTGATCTTGGTGGGATGCACCTTCTTGTTGAACACCCTGGCCATCCTTTTCTGGTATACCTGCATGTGGTGTAAGGCCTTTATCTTTTTCTCATCCAGTACTACTAATTGTTCAAACCTCTACGAGGCCCATTCCTGCTCAGGCAATCCTCCCTCTGCTAGTACCCATATTGACTGTATCTCTATTTCCACTGGTAATACTGACTCCATCCCATAAACTAAAGCATAGGGTGTGGCTCATGTTGCCATTCTCACCGAAGTTCTATACCCCCATGGGGCATATTGTAGTTTGTCAGTGTAGACACTGTATTTTTAAATAAAGCCCAATGATGAGCCTCATATGAAGGCACTACTTGAAAGGTTGCAAAAGTCGCGGGAAACAAATACCGGAAGGAAAGAAAACCTCCAAAATTAGCACCTCTTTGGATTCAGACTCGCTATCCCGCCTCAGATATGCTGCGTCAGTTTCTGTTTTAAACCTTAACCTCGACCCAAAACCCACAATACCCACCATGCACACCAAGACCACACACCCAAACCTTCCCAAATAAAATATTGCTATGCAAAACACATGTCAAAATCTCTCATATCACCTTCCAATTTAACAAGATATGAAATCCCATCCTCACAAAAATTAGGAGATTATGTTCCTTAAATAAATTGATAGAACATCTCCCATATTTATTTGATTCATTTCCTTACTTGGAAGATCCCTTATCACTATAAATTGGAGGCCAAATCAACCAGAGAAACCCGGGAGACATATGTGAATCACAAATATAAAAAACCACGGCTCTCATCTCTCAACCTTAGACACGTGAACAACAATCCTAAGCTACATCTTAACCCAAGGTACACACGACTTCATAAAAAATCAACAAAAACACACACACACTCGGCAACACAGATAAGACGCGCACACATGACTCTCTCTCTGAACACACACACAGTAACATCAAAAGGCTCTATTCCCTCAATACACAAGCCAAGTCGTGACACACACAAAAAACAAAAACCAACAAGAATAAACCCTTAGCAGAAACAAACAAACCCCACTGAACCAAAGAATCCAGACCCACAAAGCAGCCCTTCACCCTTGGACGTGAGGAAACCAGCGTAAGACCAAAATAAAAATCAGACTGAAAATAGTGAAACCAATACAGCCTAAATCAGTCCCAAAAATAGCCCAAAAAAAATAGTAAACGGCAGCCCCAAAAATGAACAAAACAGCAGCCATAAAATATTGAAACAGCGAACAGAAATAGCGAAATAGTGAGCAAAAACAGCGAACCAGTAAACCAGAAAAACTGCAAGCTTTAATCCTTCCGGCCACGGGTTAATGCGCTTCCAAGAAAATGACTTAAAAGATAAGACCTGAGGGCACTCTATTTATTTTTACAGCTTCTGTCACGGTACGCCAGGCTGGACATGAAATACGTCCAGCCGGGTATGCAAAGTCTAACATTAAAGATGGCTAAATTCTTCGGTAACATTTTCTTCTTCGGTATTTTGTTATATTTATTTTATCTATTTAATGTTATTTATAATTTTATTTATTTATTATTTCGTGTTTATTTTGTTATTTATTTTCTATTTAGTGTTATTTATTTTTCATTTACTTATTCACTTTTATTATCATTTTAATATTCCGCTTTACTTTTGTTTACGTTTTGCTATATTATTTCACATATACTTTCATTGCATAAATAATTATGGGTGCTAACTGTAGACATTGCATTTTTGCATAACACCCGATGAGGAGTCTTATATGGAGACAATTCCCTCTTAGTCATGAAAGTCGCGGGAAAAGAACGTTGGAAGGGTAAAGTTGGAAAACACTATTTTTTTATGGATTTCTCCGAGTTGTTTCGCTTCGGTTGCTTGCTATACCTCCGTTTCTAAGCTCACCTTAGGCCCAAAACTCCCCTAGACCACATACCTAATCCAAACCAAGCCCAAATACCCAAGTCAACCCAAGTCAAACCCAGTCAACCCAAGTCAAACCAAACCCATGCCCATTAGAAGCAATTCACGCCCATTGCCCTTTATTTAGG
The DNA here is from genome assembly GCA_019454045.1 of Zanthoxylum bungeanum. NCBI lineage: Eukaryota > Viridiplantae > Streptophyta > Magnoliopsida > Sapindales > Rutaceae > Zanthoxylum > Zanthoxylum bungeanum. The sequence continues at coordinate 53,053 of SKCR01001242.1, forward strand.
TAATTGCACATTAATCACATGCTAAAATCTTGTTAAATCCTTACCTAAATAAAAGAAATCAAATAAAATCATTACCAAATCAAATCCAATCCCAAATCCTAATTAGGAGATGCATTCCTTATTAGAAACCAATTAGGAGATTCCTTCCTAATCTAAAAAGGAAAGCCTTTTCCCTTTTGCCTATAAAAAGAGGCCTTCACCCCCCATTCACAACCCTAGCTCATACGCATCACTCAAGCACCTTGTGAAGTCGTCCTTGCACGCCCAAGCACCCAAGACCTCTCATTGCCGCATTCCTGAAGTCAAGAAACCACCTAAGGCCGCATATCCCCTTCTCCTTCATACCTCTCACGCCCAAGCCACAATCACACCCTTCCTTTGCCAACTTCCAACCACCATTCACAGCCCTAAATTACCCTAAAATAAACCTTATTCCCAGCCCCTGAAGTGCCGCAAAAAGCAGCCCCAAAGCAGCCCACATTAGCGCCAAAACAGCCACTAATATCGGCTTCACTGCACTGGTGAACTGCTGCATTTTAGCCACTGTTCTGGTCAGGATCTGTGCGTCCCTAGCCCATCAAAACTGTCCTAAAACCATCTTAAAACCATCCCAAAAATCCCCAAAAAGTTTCCCCAAAAAACTTTACAAACGCACCTCCCGAGACCACCAAAACCATCCAAAACAGTCCATTAAACGCCCAAAACAGTGACCTGAAACGCAGTGACCAAACGGCGGTGAAACGAAGGTAGAACAGCAGCCCAAACATCAAAACAGCAAGGAAACAGTGAGCAAACAATTTTGAAAAGTTTCGGATCATTCGCCCTTCCAACGGACTTGGAACGCGGTTCCAAAGATCGACAAAAGAGGTTAGACCTGAGAGTACCTTTTACTTATCTTCTTTATTCTTTATTTTATTTATTTTGATATATAATTGCATGAGAGTCGTTTGAGGCATGATTTGATTGTTGGATGGGCGGGACATGTGTCCCCTTTTGTGGTATATAGGATGGAAACCCGGACGTAAATTCCTTAGCCGAATCCGAATGGACAGTAGTGCGGTCTGTACTCGGGATACAACGCCACGTACCACTTAAGAAATATATGTCTTGTCCCATCCAAATTTGTGTTTGAGCATGTTGTAGTTTCTAGGATGTTTATTTATTATTTTAAGCACGATTTATTTTGGTTTTGTTATTTAATTTTAAAGCATGATTATGTTATTGAGGCATGTTATTTCCTTATTCCTTATGCATGATATCCAGTTTAATTTGTGTTCATGTTTGAGCAATTATTTATTTTGTTGGTTTGATGGCTTAATATGTTCGATATATGGTATCGCGTGTTTATTGTCTAAAGATTTACTTTCAAGCATGCAAACTTAGATTAGGACTTAGTTAGCGAATGCATGTTAGATCTAAGTGACCTTTGAACATGATTATTGGATAGATGCGGTTGATTTATTGTACGAATTATACTATCACAATGACATAAGTAAGGGACCATTCCGAACCCAACGGTTTGAGGTCTTCCCTTGCGAGGGGTGAGTGTGGCCTTAAACCTTTGTCCCGGTTCACACCGGGTGGCGACTCCATTATTCTCCGGTTTAGTCCCCCGCGGACTATTCCGTACTCTCAACTAGGCCCTGAGTCTAGAACAGCATGCGTCGCCCAAGTTATGTTGTTTACAGTCTGGCGACTCCACTGGGGATAGAGAATCAGCCTCGAAATCATGTCTTATGTTGTGTATAATTTATGCATTAGTTGATCGTGCCTGTAGTGGGTTGAGGGGGTTAATCAAAGGCTTAGTTAAAGCTAGGTGATGGTTGGGTGTCTTCCTTCATTCACTACCTTTCGAGGAAAAGCTGTGAAGGCACCTAGATGATCATTACCCGTAGCTTGTTGTGATAGACTAGTTTGGAGGACTCGTTGTTTATTCCTGTCACCAAGCGATAAGAGCCTAAGAGGCTAGGGTACTTAAGAGAGCCTCGCTCCACCCTCCCTCTGGGGAATCTACAATGGGAAGTCCATTCGACAGTCAGTCACACACCATAACTCGTTGGCACGTATCGTAAGGTATAAAAAAGGTGCGCTCACTTGGTCGCTTGAACCCTTGAGTGGGGAGTCCTAGTTGTGGGCAATCCTTCGTCAGCGAGAGCCTTTGTCCGCACTCCTGTAAACCCGCATGTGAAGTATAGTCGTATATCTTGTAGGAACCACCCCTTTTATGTTGGATAATATGACCCATAGCGTCACTATTTACACAGATCATTGTGTTGTTGTAGCAAATTAACTATGTAATAAGGAAATTGCACTCTCATCATTTGTGATTAGATCACCATAGATATATAAATGAAGAGAGGTCCCTATGATTAGTTCCTGGATTGAGATGATATGAGACAGTATCAGTCCACGAAGGATTAATCATTAAATATCCCTAGTCGTAGTATTATCGAGACTGGACATCGATAATGCGGAATAGGCTAGTATTGCACTTGTGCGCGTTGTGAGGGCACAACAGCATAGTTCTCATATATATAAGTGTTGGAGACTTATGCAAGTGCGATAGGAGGTCGTGTTTCACCGATGGTACGAGAAACAGCTTCGCTCTGGATAGACCAATCGGAATCCCATTGGTATTATGACTAGGTGTCTATGGGAGGCCGAAATCGAGGTAGGTGTGTATAGTCTTAACCTGAGACTTGCATCGCTAATACTTACGATAATCGATACACTTTGGTTTTGGTGGTTGGGGGCTTTGACCGGTTCTGTGTTCACCACTTCTGGGTTTATCAGAGAGTCGTAGAGTATTGGGTGTGATGTCAAGACGGAAGTGTCACTTCAGTCATATTGGAGATGATGTCACGCAGGATACGGTATTAGTGCTCTTAAGTGATGCGCATCCAATCGTGATATTATGACCAGGTCATGAATATCCGATTATAGAGACTAGTTACCAGACATCCGATATGTGTTTCGGACGGGGTAGACACTTATCCAGCCCCAGCCCTAGCACGTGACTGTCCGATACTGGGCCGATACGCACAATACATTAGTATACTACGCTTGATATAGATCTAAATATTCATATTGGATATGTCCGGAGAATTGGGTAGACTTGGTACTTTGCTAGGAGTTGACCTTATCTCGTAAATCGGTAGAACGTAGTACTTGGTACGTACGTGATTCAGATACACCGACGACCGTATTTATAGCCAACTTATCCGGAGATCTCATGGGTCGCTTCCCGATAATGCACCGATGACGCATAACTCGCACTCATTAATAATCTGGGATTATATAGAAGAAAGAGAAAATTAATCTAGGATTAATTACGGAGATATTTTATCTAGGATAAAATATCATCGAGAGAGAGATAACGATTAATTTGGAATTAATCGGTAAATTAATATATTCGATATATTGAACGAAATTAGATTTCGACGCGGAATTGAAATTAGATTTTAATTCGGGCGAACGAATTAATTTAGAATTAATTTATTAGCGACGTGAATAGTGAATTCGCTAGGCGTAATCATTTAATTACGACGCGACGGAAAAATCGTTAATTTGGAATTAGCAAACCCGAGCCCGAGTGTGATTGCGAGCGCATTCGTATTTCGAATTCGAGTGCGGCGACGCAAGTCACATCAAACGTCAAATCAATCGTCACATCAAGCGTCAAATCAAATGTCACTTTGAGTGATGTGATTGATTGATGTGATTGATTGATTGAAAAGACATGACACATGACATAAAGTAGATGACTTGAATGACATGTGAATAGTTGATGTGTGTAGGTGGAATAGTGTTTGGAGGGAAATATTTATTTTTTTGATTTTAATAAATCATTGGTAAATGTTTTAATATATATTTTATGGAAAAATGTATAAAGCCTTTTTGAAAAGCTTTTACCATTCCAACGCAATTATTAAATCTCTCTCTCTCACCATTTCTTTCATCTTCCTCATGCCCAAATGAAGCAAAGTTCACTGGTTTTGAACCAGTCCAGGCGTGAGTTTAAGGGAAGCTTTGAGTGATTTTCATTTGATGAAATCAAGTGCTAGCACACTTGTGAACATTGCGAAGGTGTTATGGAGGTTCACCCATGAGGCGGGACTCATCCGACGGAGTTTGGAGCTTCGTTTTGAGACCCGAAACTGCCAAGACAGTGAGCATGGACTGCTGCAGTAGGCGCACCAAGGCAGTGAGTTTTTGGCTTCGAATCGTCTTCAAATCGACTCAACCGATCGATGTGAGTATTCCGCTACCTCCGTTGATGTATTCACGCATTATTTCATGCATTGATTTGATCTTGGGACCTAATAAAAACTCAACAATGGCATCTAGAGCTAAGGTTGCAAGCATGAAATTTTAGGGATTTAAAATTTGGGTAAATGTGATTTGAGCATGATTTGAATAAATTGTTTGTTTGAGTATGCTTATAACATGTTTAATTGCATATTGGTTGGATCAATTTGTTGAAAATTGATTTGGAATAATTTTCCCCAATTTATTCACCTTGGCCGAATGGTATGAGGATTTTGGATTCTTGGAATTTTGATTTTTTTAATTCATTTGATGAGTTAGAATCGATTAGGTTGACGTTAATTTGAATCGAATTGGATTGGATTTCGAATTGGACAAAAACCCCAAAATCTTTAGTTTGGCCGAATGTGTATATGCCCTAATGTCTTGGTAATTTTGATTTTGTGACATTGGATGTGTATGAAATCATTTAGGATGTTGATTTAATGTCGATTGTAGGTTCGATTGGATTGAAACCGAATCGGACACAAATCCCTCTTTTGGCCGAGACCTTTAAGCATGTAAATGGGTTTGATTTTTCAATTTGTGTGTTTGACATATGATAATGAATCAAGCATGATTAATTGGACTAATATGGTGTTTTAGAAATGTTGATTTAGTTAATTAATCATGTAATGCACTTTAGGTAATTAATTATGAATTGGATTTTATGAATTTAATTAATTGGCCTTGAATTGGATTTGGGCTTTTAAGTTGTAAATGGGCCTATTGGGCTTTGTTATCAAGTTGGTTTAGGCCAAATGGATTGGATCCAATTGGGCCCAAAACACTTCCGTTAAGCCCAATGCGACTTAATGAACCTTTAAAGTTCAATTGGGCCTAATGGGCCAAGATTGATTTATGGGCTTATGGGGTAAATCCCGGATTGGACTTTGGTTATCGGTTTGACCCGAGTTGACCAAAGTCCACGCCTTAAGAAATCAATCAAAAGCCCATTGGACTTTAATTGAATTGACGTTGGACGTTAATCGGTCTTTGAGACGCGTTACGATTAGATTTGGAATTTAAATCGTAAAAGGTTTATTAAATAAAGTGTAATGTTAATTTGGAATTGAATAGTGAATTAGTATTAAATACATGTTAAATTAGATTTAATGATGTAGTTTAATTTAATTCATGAATTCGTACTTTAAGTACTTATTCGCAAAAACGAGTTTGACTCGATCAAAATCAAATCGTTGTTTGAACATTGGATGATCACTTAATTATCAGATTAATTAATTTGATTAGATTGATTGATAGCATGCTTATGTGTGTGAATACGTGGTTGTGTTGAATGAATAATGTATATCGGATGGATATTAGATGGGTGGGCAATTTTAGAAATTGTTGTAATAAATTCGATTTATTAAATTGGACCTGCGTGTCCAGCCTTATCACCTCTATTCTCTTTGTATTCTCTTCTCACCTATTCCCCTCTATGTATATGAGGTTTCTTTAGAAGTGTAGTGTAACAGGTAGAAGTATACAAGTGCTAGCTTGAGTGAGAAAGGGAGAGATTTGATCTAGGATCAATGTGTAAAGTATCCATCCGCATATCATTATTATTTTATTTCATACTCGCTTTATTATGTATTTAGAATGCATGTTTAAGGGTGTATGATGATGAGACCTAACAAAGATAATTAAATTGGTAGCCAATTTGCACGCGAAAAAACCCTCGTTCTATATTAAGCGATTATCCTTCCATTGAATGATTCTTGTTCAAGATCCAATTGGCATTGGTTTGTTGGCCAAAGTCAAGACCTTGTCAATGGATGTATTTGAATCATGAGAGTTTTGTTCCATATCGGGTGTCTTGTCCAAGTTGTGATTTGTTGGCCAAAGTCAAGATCACTTCTTGTCCAACGACATTGATTACGAAACTTTCCTTGTCAATGGGTCCCGCTTAACTGGAGTCATTAGGTTTGTTGTGCCAAAGCCAAGGCCTAGATGATTCGGAGGATAAGGTTAGAAAATATATTAGATACATTGGCATAATAATATGTTTAGGACTTGGATGTCCACCTAACCGGATCTGGGAATTGGATTGGATCCAATTGATCTGTGAGATCTACCTGGTTAAGTAGCATACAGCTTGTTGGCCAAAGTCAAGGTTGTATGTTATTTAACAGGATCCTAGCCCACTAGGAAACACGGTTTCCCGAGTACTCCACAGAGGGTTAGAGGCTCGACGAAAAATAGTGGGAGGCAAGTATTGAATTTGCAACATTCGTTCAATTACTCGCCATACACGCTCAAACAAATATCATTCGTCAATATTTTACGTGTTTTTTAAAAATTTATATAGTTGGACTATATACAAACTCATTCAATATATAGTTGATTTTATAATTGGATTATAGTAATCAATATAGTTGAATTAAAATGATAGTTGATTTTATAATTGGATTATAGTAATCAATATTAAAATTATAGTTGATTAAATAATTGGATTATTGTAATCATTATAATAAATAGTACCTTATTAAATTGATTAAATAGTTGGACTATTGAAATCAAGAAAGAATTGAAAAGTTGAATATTTAAAATATATAATCCTTGGATTAAATGTTTTAAATGATTTAATTTTCAATTGGGAATTAATAATAGGTTAATTTATTTGATAAAATAACTTATTATGACTAAGCCCATAATTAAGCAAATAGTAGAGCATAAAATCTTTGGAAGATTTATGTGATGATGATGATGACTTTAGTGCTTAATTAATATACTTATAATAAATCTATCTTTAGATTTAAAAGTATTAAAGTTGCAATTAAAATTCTTAGAGAATTAATTGACTATTCTAGTGGAGAAAAGTCAAAGTTTGCAATTGGGCATGTTGCACAAGGTGCACATCGTTTCGATATTCCGAAACCCAAGGCTTGGCCAAAGGTTTGTGAAATATTGAAAAGATAATTGACATATCCCAAAGTGACTACCATTTGGATATGGAAGACACGAAGGAATTAAAGAAAGGGCGAGGCTCTAACTTTAAAAAATTTGTCAAAGTTATGTTCACTACTAGTATTGAAATTGGATTTTAAATACTTAGTGTGGTACATAAAATATATGTATTGATGTTCAGAATCCGCTATGAGCTGGATACTGACTTCAAGCCGAGATTTCTCTGCGAATCGGAAACGGGACGAAAGTAGTCGTTTCGACCGTAGATACCTAAGTTTAGGAACTACCCTTTGGGTATGTACTTAAATTAGGAACTGTTATAATGTAACTAGTTTGACTAGAGACATTATCTCTATATCAGTGTTTAATCCGTTGCGGATAAAACCTTTATATTCTAGAACACTAAGTGTTTTATTATATAAAGATGATACTGAGATAAACACATTAGATGTGAATAACAGAATTTATATTTTGAATATAATAAAATCTCAAACATATAAAATGACAAATAAATAGCTCAAATTGATTTGATCAATAGAGACTTATTTGTGGCATTGTTGTCTGGGACACAATTAAACAAGACTCGTATATCCACACTTTTGAAGAGTGGGTACTAGGACTGATTTGACTATTCAAATAAGGTCTACGAATCTAGTTTATTAGGTTAAATACCTAAAATACTATTTACTTGGTAATAGTAAAAGGGCCACCGATCTGTTAGCCCTATTCATGGTGAAGTTAGTGGGCCCATATCTAGCTAGGCTAGATGTGAACATGAATATTTCGTGACCTTAACGGATGTGGCATCACGTTATGGTTATGTGTTTCTTTTGAAGAACACAGATCGGAAACTTTTGAAGTTTCGACACGAAGTAAATAAACAGATCGGCTATAGTATTATTCCGCCACGGTAAGACCGTAATGGAAAATACTTAAGCAGTAAGTTTCATACGTACATGAAAGAGTACGGTATTCTTTCATATGAGGACTCCTCCCGAGACACGTCAGTTAGACGGTGTGTCCGAACCAAAACCAAATTTTGTTGGACATGATAAGGTTTATCACGAGTCGCTCTGAGCTACTATTTCCTTCAACAGGATATGTATTAACAGTGCAAAACTTATTTAGAATAAGGTTCCATATAAATCTGTTTGACAGATATCATATAGGATATGAACAGGGAAGAAACGAGGTTTCTCATTCCTGATAATTTGGGTATGCCAGGCATAAGGCATAACGTTTGGATGATACCAAACTAAAAGACCCAAATTGGATAAGTGCCAATATAGGTTATCCTAAGGGAAACCTTAAGTATAGTACTTATAAATCCCACATGAGAACAATGTAATTGTTGCTCACCATGCGGTTTTCCTGAGAGGAATACCGATATGCAGTGGTCAGTGGGAGGATAGTGATACTCGATGAAAATCGGAGTAACACTGTTCAAGGCACGAAGTCCTTAATGGAACACAAATAGTTCATCTATGATGAATCTATACCATTAATCTTCAAATACACAAGAAACTAGTAGATCGGATAGAGTCAGAAAACAACCTAGGGTATGGGTTTCTGATCTCACCCCATAAAGATGTCAATCTTATGGAGGTGTACCATCCGACTACGTTTAGAGGAAGTGATACGAGGTATCGACTCCCTATTATGGCAAAGTGCCATGAATCTGAAATGGATTCCATGTATAACAACTATTTTGGATACTAGTTGTTGTACCACAAGGCATTGTGCCTATTGGTACATTAAACGTCTTCAAGGAAGACATACATGGAGGCAACATACCAACGTACAAAGCTGGGCTTTTGACGGAAAGGTATCGTTATCAACATTGTGTTAATAACGGTTCAACCTTTTACCTATTGCCATGGTAAATCCATTTTGAAGATGCTTGATGATAACTGTATATTTCATTTATGAAATGTGTCAGTTACAAATCAAAATCGCTTTCCTGAAAAGGAAACCTTTTGGAGAATGTTTATAACATTCTGACGATTTTGTATAACCGACAAACAAGGTTTGCGGGTTATTCGATCCATGTTTGGATCAATGCAAGCATAAGGTTCTTGGAACTGTCGTTTTGAAATAATCATAATGGTTTATGATTTGACTCAAAACGAAATAATTCTTGTGTATATAAGGAGGTTAGTGGGAGAGCGCACTGACAGTGAAATTCCCATAAAGCAATGGTGAAAGCTTGGCTTTCATAGATATTCTTTCAATAGAAATTCTCCGTAGAATTCTGGGGAGTAACAACCTTTATTCAAGGAATAAAGATCTACTGGGATAGATTTGGAGTTGTTAACACTCTCTGAAATTGTACATTTAAAATGTACTTGATAGGGTGTCTCATACGCTTCGAGCATATGGAGTCACAATCAGGTCAATCCAAGTGATAGTCACTGGATTGAAGATTAAGAACATCTGTTAGTATCTTGAGAACTAAAGATGCTGTCTTAAACTATGGAGAAGGAGAACTTGAAGTGACTGGGATCACTGCTGCAAGTTTCCAAACAATTAAATACTACGGTACTATAAAGTTTGAATAACGGGACAGTGAGCTAAGGCAGCCAATAGCCATTAGAAACCATTTGGGTCGAAAAATAAATCTAATTAGATTAGATATAGTTCTGTTAGCAGCTGAGCTAGGCGTCAGCACATGCTAAGGAATTAAAGGTCTCATCGACGATCCAGATATATACTTCTATATCATCTGATTCGTTCGGATCATACATCGTGGCGATGTGATGATCGTATAAATCGCGTCAGACGATAATCAAACAAATCCGCTGACGAAAACCTTTCCTCAGCAATTTGAGCGAACCTTACATAGTTCAAGTGTTGGACACTTGAGTGACTCGCTACGTGCCAAGTGGGAGATTGTTGGATAATATGACCCATAGCGTCACTATTTGCACAGATCATTGTGTTGTTGTAGCAAATTAACTATGTAATAAGGAAATTGCACTCTCATCATTTGTGATTAGATCACCATAGATATATAAATGAAGAGAGGTCCCTATGATTAGTTCCTGGATTGAGATGATATGAGACAGTATCAGTCCACGAAGGATTAATCATTAAATATCCCTAGCCGTAGTAGTATTATCGAGACTGGACATCGATAATGCGGAATAGGCTAGTATTGCACTTGTGCGCGTTGTGAGGGCACAACGGCATAGTTCTCATATATATAAGTGTTGGAGACTTATGCAAGTGCGATAGGAGGTCGTGTTTCACCGATGGTACGGGAAACAGCTTCGCTCTGGATAGACCCTCGGAATCCCATTGGTATTATGACTATGTGTCTATGGGAGGCCGAAATCAAGGTAGGTGTGTATAGTCTTAACCTGAGACTTGCATCGCTAATACTTACGATAATCGATAAACTTTGGTTTTGGTGGTTGGGGGCTTGACCGGTTCTGTGTTCACCACTTCTGGGTTTATCAGAGAGTCGTAGAGTATGGGTGTGATGTCAAGACGGAAGTATCACTTCAGTCATATGGAGATGATGTCACGCAGGATACGGTATTAGTGCTCTTAAGTGATGCGCATCCAATCGTGATATTATGACCAGGTCATGAATATCCGATTATAGAGACTAGTTACCAGACATCCGATATGTGTTTCGGACGGGGCAGACACTTATCCAGCCCCAGCCCTAGCACGTGACTATCCGATACTGGGCCGATACGCACAATACATTAGTATACTACGCTTGATATAGATCTAAATAATATTAAATGGATATGTCCGGAGAATTGGGTAGACTTGGTGTACTTTGCTAGGAGTCGACCTTGTCTCGTAAATCGGTAGAACGTAGTAGTACTTGGTACGTACGTGATTCGGATACACGACGACCGTATTTATAGCCAACTTATCCGGAGATCTCATGGGTCGCTTCCCGAATGCACCGATGACGCATAACTCGCACTCTTAATAATCTGGGATTATATAGAAGAAAGAGAAAATTAATCTAGGATTAATTACGGAGATATTTTATCTAGGATAAAATATCGTCTAGAGAGAGATAACGATTAATTTGGAATTAATCGGTAAATTAATATATTCGATATATTAAACGAAATTAGATTTCGACGCGGAATTGAAATTAGATTTTAATTCGGGCGAACGAATTAATTTAGAATTAATTCGTTAGCGACGTGAATAGTGAATTCGCTAGGAGTAATCATTTAATTACGACGCGACGGAAAAATCGTTAATTTGGAATTAGCGAACCCGAGCCCGAGTGTGATTGCGAGCGCATTCGTATTTCGAATTCGAGTGCGGCGATGCAAGTCACATCAAGCGTCAAATCAATCGTCACATCAAGCGTCAAATCAAATGTCACTTTGAGTGATGTGATTGATTGATGTGATTGATTGATTGATTGAAAAGACATGACACTGACATAAAGTAGATTTGACTTGAATGACATGTGAATAGTGGATGTGTGGTGTGGAATAGGTTGGAGGGAAAGATTTATTTTTGATTTTAATAAATCATTTGGTAAATGTTTTTAATATATATTTATGGAAAAATATATAAAGCCTTTTGGAAAGCTTTTACCATTCAACACAATTATTTCATCTCTCTCTCTCACATCTCTCTTTCATCTTCCTCACGCCAAATGAAGTAAAGTTCACTGGTTTTGAAACAGTCAGGCCGTGAGTTTAGGGAAGCATGAGTGATTTTCATGTGATGAAATCAAGTGCTAGCACACTTGGAACATTGCGAAGGTGTGTTAGGGAGGTTCACCCATGAGGCGGGACTCCATCCGACGGAGTTTGGAGCTTCGTTTTGAGACCCGAAAATGCCAAGACAATGAGCATGGACTGCTGCAGTAGGCGCCACCAGGCAGTGAGTTTTTGGCTCGAATCGTCTTCAAATCGACTCAACCGATCGATGTGAGTATTCCGCTACCTCCGTTGATGTATTCACGCATTATTTCATGCTTGATTTGATCTTGGGACCTAATAAAAACTCAACATTTATGCTTGATAACCACATGCAATTTATCTCTACATCACGTGCATCTCATGCATAATGCTTGTATCGAAAAGCCATCATAGATAACCGTTGGGTTAGGGGTGAGAGAAGACTTGTCAAGAAGAATTTAGCAAACGTGATCAAGAAACGAAAACCTTACGGTAAGGATAGAAAGACATTGGGGGGGGGCCTTCGAAAAAAGAAAAAAAAAAGAGAGAAAAAAAAAAAAAGAGATTGTTTGTTTTAGTCCTTAGTCCTGATGGTTTGACATAAGTCTGATGATGATGAAATTGATTGCTTTGAGTGAAACTTAGAAATGATAAACCCTTGACGTTCTTTTATCTGATGCTTTGAGTAATTGATCTATGTTAGACTCGTAAGCACTTGATTATGGTTCTTAGCCAGTTAAAACCTGAGTAGTTAGCAAAGTGACTAGTTGAAGAAATTGTAGGTCGGTGATGACCGTTGCTTAGATGGTATCTTGAGTTGCTTATGTTATGATGTGGGTATGGTTGAAAATGAAAGAAAAGTCTCTAAGAAAAGATTGAACGACCTATAACCGATAAGCGTGAAGCTACCCATGGGCGAGTATTAGACCACCATGAGGAGAAAATATTACTTAAAGGGTTAGTGTGTCAAAGAATGAAAAAAAAAAGAGAAAAAAGAGAAAAGAGAAAAAAAAAAGGAGAGAAAATAAAGCAAATGAAGAAGTCCAAGAAAAAAAAAAAAGACAAAGGAAAAGAAAAATAAATCATACCACATTGAGCACGGAAAAGCAATTGCAGAGCCTAACTGAGACATCTAGGTTGGTTTGACCCACCGATCCTGATTTTTGAATGAAATCATGAGTCGGCTTATCTAGGATGAATCTGCGAAGGAACCTTTGCACATACACACTTTGAGTCTGGCATAGATCATTCATTCAAAAACTCAGATTTGAGTTGAGTGCATTGAGTGTTTTGAATGTTCTCTGGTTTCATTACTGGGCATCCTTGAGGACGATAATATGTATAACTATTGGGACTATTTCGTAGCATGTGATATAATATGATGATATGGAAGGCCCCGCCATGTGGTTCATCTTGACCAAGTGCAAACAGCGGAGAACAGAAAGCTAAATCAAGACTGGGAAGCGACCAGTCTACCACCCTGTGAATAAAAAGAAAAATAAGAAATTGAGTCATGAGACCAGAGAGAAGACTGGCAATCACCTGGAGAACTGGCGGAAGACTCCTAACCCAGCGAATAGGAAATTCATTCATGCATGCATACATACACGTAACATAGTTGCATTTTTTTTGTGTGTTGTTTGGTGTATTCAGAGGTTTCAAAGAAGGAAGAAAGAGAAAGTGGCAAAAGGCCATCCAATCAGAAACAGCAACAGTACAATGTCATCTGAAAGTTTCAGAAATGAATCAGTTTCAGTCTGAGGGTGAGGCCCACGTCAGTATCAACTTGGGCGAGGGCCCACATCCGTATCAGTTTGGGGCCGAGGGCCCACATCAGTGTCAACTGAGGGCGAAGCCCACATCAGTGTAAGTTGGGGCCGAGGCCCACATCAGTATCAGTTTGGGGCCGAGGCCCATATCAGTATCAACTGGGGGGTGAGGCCCACATCAGTATCAGATTGGGGGGCAAGACCCACATTATCAGCATCAGGGACAGGGACCCACATATCAGCATCGGAAAGACTCCAGGTCGAGGCCCATATTATCAGCAGCATTGGGAATGAATCCTAAGGCCGAGGCCCGCGTTGTCAGAATTTGGAATGAATCCAGGGAATGAATCCCGGGACCGAGGCCCACGACGTCAGAATTTGGAATGAATCCAGGGAATGAATCCCAGGGCCGAGGCCCACGTCTTCAGAATTTGGAATGAATCCAGAGAATGAATCCCAGGGCCGAGGCCCACATCAACATCAGTTTAGGGCGAGGCCCACATCAGATCAGTTTCTGCCGGGTATGGCATTCTGGGGGCGAGGCCCACATTAGCATCAGTATCAGCATTGCCGAGTATGGCATTCTGGGGGCGAGGCCCACATTGGTTCACTATCAGTTTGCTGGGTATGGCATTCTAGGGGCGAGGCCGACATTACATCAGATCAGTTTAGTCCGGGAATGGACACGCCGGGAATGGCACTCCGGGAATTGAGATATACGCCGAGAGGGCACTCGAGAATGTAGATATAGTCCGGGAATGGACAAGTTCAAGAATAAAGCCCACAGTCAACACAGTACGGGAACAAAGCCCACTTTCAAAACAGCTCGAGAATAAAGCCCACAGTCAACACAGTACGGGAAAAAAGCCCAGGGAACAAAGCCCACAATCAGCACAACGGGAACAAAGCCCAAGGAACAAAGCCCACAGTCAACATAGTACGGGAACAAAGCCCATGGAACAAAGCCCAGGGAATAAAGCCCACAATCAACAGATCGGGAACAAAGCCCACACTTGATACAGACAGGGAAGAAGACCCTTATCTTAACTCAGATCGGGAACAAGACCCACGAGAACAAGACCCACGGGAACAAGACCCACAATTCAGGGAACAAGACCCTCAGCTCACTTTGGGAACAAGACCCACCATTCAGGGAACAAGACCCTCAACTCAACTCAGATCGAGAACAAGACCCTCAGCTCACTTCGGGAACAAGACCCACGGGAACAAGACCCACAATTCAGGGACAAGACCCTCAGCTCACTTTGGGAACAAGACCCACGGGAACAAGACCCACCATTCAGGGAACAAGACCCTCAACTTAACTCAGATCGGGAACAAGACCCATAGTTCAGGGGACAGGACCCTTATCTCAACTCAAATCGGGAACAAGACCCACAGTTCAGGGAAGAAGACCTTTATCTCAACTCAAATCGGGGACAAGACCCGCAAGTCAGGGAATAAGACCCTCAACTCAACTCATATCGGGAACAAGACCCATGGGCACAAGACCCACAAATCAGGGGACAAGACCCGCAAGTCAGGGAATAAGACCCTCAACTCAACTCAGATCTGGGAAAACGACCCATGGGCACAAGACCCACAAATCAGGGGACAAGACCCGCAAGTCAGGGAATAAGACCCTCAACTCAACTCAGATCGGGAACAAAAACCCATGGGCACAAGACCCCCAGAAATCAGGGAACAAGACCCTCATATCTACTCCATTCAGGGAACAAGACCATCAACTTAACTCAGATTGGAAGAAGACCCACAACACAACTTAACTCAGATCAGACTATGTGGACTACCGCAACACCCTAGGTACGTGGTTTAGCACGCCAGGAATGGCACCTCAACACCACATCAACTCAACACAGCATGCCAAGTCAAGTGGCAGCTGGCGAGCCAGGTAAGTAAAAATGCATTGCACGTACTTTGATAGAATTGTCATTGTCACACACTGCACAAGTCCCATCAAAGTGGGGGCGACTGTAGACATTGCATTTTTGCATAACACCCGATGAGGAGTCTTATATGGAGACAATTCCCTCTTAGTCATGAAAGTCGCGGGAAAAGAACGTTGGAAGGGTAAAGTTGGAAAACACTATTTTTTATGGATTTCTCCGAGTTGTTTCGCTTCGGTTGCTTGCTATACCTCCGTTTCTAAGCTCACCTTAGGCCCAAAACTCCCATAGACCACATACATAATCCAAACCAAGCCCAAATACCCAAGTCAACCCAAGTCAAACCCAGTCAACCCAAGTCAAACCAAACCCATGCCCATTAGAAGCAATTCACGCCCATTGCCCTTTATTTAGGTAATTGCACATTAATCACATGCTAAAATCTTGTTAAATCCTTACCTAAATAAAAGAAATCAAATAAAATCATTACCAAATCAAATCCAATCCCAAATCCTAATTAGGAGATGCATCCTTATTAGAAACCATTAGGAGATTCCTTCCTAATCTAAAAAGGAAAGCCTTTTCCCTTTTGCCTATAAAAAGAGGCCTTCACCCCCCATTCATAACCCTAGCTCATACGCATCACTCAAGCACCTTGTGAAGTCGTCCTTGCACGCCCAAGCACCCAAGACCTCCCATTGCCGCATTCCTGAAGTCAAGAAACCACCTAAGGCCGCATATCCCCTACTCCTTCATACCTCTCACGCCCAAGCCACAATCACACCCTTCCTTTGCCAACTTCCAACCACCATTCACAGCCCTAAATTACCCTAAAATAAACCTTATTCCCAGCCCCTGAAGTGCCGCAAAAAGCAGCCCCAAAGCAGCCCACATTAGCGCCAAAACAGCCCCTAAAATCGGCTTCACTGCACTGGTGAACTGCTGCGTTTTAGCCGCTGTTCTGGTCAGGTTCTGTGCGTCCCTAGCCCATCAAAACTGTCCTAAAACCATCTTAAAACCATCCCAAAAATCTCCAAAAATTTTCCCCAAAAAATCTTTACAAACGCACCTCCCGAGACCACCAAAACCACCCAAAACAGTCCACTAAACGCCCAAAACAGCGACCTGAAATGCAGCGACCAAACGGCGGTGAAACGAAGGTAGAACAGCAGCCCAAACATCAAAACAGCAAGGAAAACAGTGAGCAAACAATTTTGAAAAGTTTCGGATCATTCGCCCTTCCAACGGACTTGGAACGCGCTTCTAAAGATCGACAAAAGAGGTTAGACCTGAGGGTACCTTTTACTTATCTTCTTTATTCTTTATTTTATTTATTTTGATATATAATTGCATGAGAGTCGTTTGAGGCATGATTTGATTGTTGGATGGGCGGGACATGTGTCCCCTTTTGTGGTATATAGGATAGAAACCCGGACGTAAATTCCGTAGCCGAATCCGAAAGGACGGTAGTGCGGTCTGTACTCAGGATACAACGCCACGTACCACTTAAGAAATATATGTCTTGTCCCATCCAAATTTGTGTTTGAGCATGTTGTAGTTTCTAGGATGTTTATTTATTATTTTAAGCACGATTTATTTTGGTTTTGTTATTTAATTTTAAAGCATGATTATGTTATTGAGGCATGTTATTTCCTTATTCCTTATGCATGATATCCAGTTTAATTTGTGTTCATGTTTGAGCAATTATTTATTTTGTTGGTTTGATGGCTTAATATGTTCGATATATGGTATCGCGTGTTTATTGTCTAAAGATTTACTTTCAAGCATGCAAACTTAGATTAGGACTTAGTTAGCGAATGCATGTTAGATCTAAGTGACCTTTGAACATGATTATTGGATAGATGCGGTTGATTTATTGCACGAATTATACTATCACAATGACATAAGTAAGGGACCATTCCGAACCCAACGGTTTGAGGTCTTCCCTTGCGAGGGGGGAGTGAGTGCGGCCTTAAACCTTTGTCCCGGTTCACACCGGGTGGCGACTCCATTATTCTCCAGTTTAGTCCCCCGCAGACTATTCCGTACTCTCAACTAGGCCCTGAGTCTAGAACAGCATGCGTCGCCCAAGTTCTGTTGTCTACACTAACACTTACGGTATATCAGATGGAAACTCAGACATAAATTTCGTAGCCGAATCCGAATGGACGGTAGTGCGGTATGTACTTGGGATACAACTCCACGTACCGCTCGAGAATATTCATAAATGTGTATTTCTTATTAATGTTATTTTTGTAAGAACATTCGAAAGTGTTTTCAAACACAACTCGAACGCAATCATTCTGCCTCACCCTCGTTTGAACGTGTTTTTGAACGCTAAACTAACGTGAACTCTCTGGACGAACGCGTTTATGAACGCTACATGAACGCACACACACTGGACAATCTCTTTCTTTATATTTTATGCATCTTCATCTCTTAGTTATTTATCTTGCATTATGCGCTTATATATTTGCATTTATTATTAACATTTTTTTATTGTTCTTATAATTTACATTATCATACTTCTTTATTTAATATGCTTTTGGAACTATGTATTTGTTTTTATTTATATTCATGTTTGTGTGTGTGCAAATTTGTGTGTTTTTTCAAAGTATCTTGCATGTGTTGCATAAGACTTGATTATACCATTGTGTGAACTCGTCCATTATACTAGCATAAGTTAGAGACCATTCCAAACCCAACGGTTTGAGGTCTTCCCTTGCGAGGGGTGAGTGCGGCCTTAAATCATATCCCAGTTCACACTGGGTGGAAGCTCCTTTATTCTCTGGTTTAGTCCTCCGTCGGCTACTCCGTACTCTCTACGGGCTGCGAGCCCAATAGTGTCATGGTCACCGAGCATTATAGGCTTAACGATAAACTCTGCTTCGCTCCTAGAGATGGCGATTCCATTAGTGATAGAGAATCGACCCCGAAATAATGCCTTATAGTGTCCGTGGCTTTGGCTTTGGTTACCCAAGTCTCATATATTTTGCATACTTTTTTCATCCTGATGGCGTCAAGTATTGTTCACTCGTTGGCATGTATCTTAGGGTATAAAAAAGACCCGCTCACTTGGTCGCTCGAACCCTTGAGTGGGGAGACATAGTTGTGAGTAACCCTTCACCGGTGAGAGCCTTTATCCATAACCTTATAAGCCCACATATGAACCATAGTTATATGTCATCTAGAAGCTACCCCTATGCTTGTGTTTGGGACCATTATCATTTGGATCCATTTGGGCCTATCGTCATAGAATATGAACTTGTTAGGCCACTTAAATTGAGACGAGTTTGTATTTTATTATATTGGGCCAAAAGTTTTCAAAATGACAATGGGCCACTTTGTGTTTGGGTTCGCTATTATTTGAAGGTGTTTAGCCACCTTATCGCAAAAGTGTAAATCTGTTGGGCCTTTTCAATTGGGACAAGTTTTCACCTCGCGATAGTCTGATTGAACGCTTTAAAATGATAACGGGCCAACTTGTATTAAAACCTTGATGGGCTTAGAAGGTCCAAACATGATCCAAATTTGCTAAATGTATGATTCCGATATCCGCACTAGCTTCCATCCAGGAAGGGTATGCCTTGTTATGGCATATTTTTATAATTTTGGATATCGCCAAGTCCATCCCCATAATCGTGATTATCAATGGCCCAATTCATCTTTTCTAGATAATGACACGATCCACATAATATGCTTAGTAAATATTGTAAATGGGCGGTATTTGTCTTTTACCGATGAAAAGAGACTGAGGTAGCCAAGGTTCACCCTATATAATAGGAGAGAACAATTTTGTGTACCCCACATTGGTACATAAAATAAGCCATAGCTAGGATAGAAATGGGCGTACCATGAGTGTGGGAGGAATAAGGTTGGAAGGATATATGCCATTTTGATAAGCACATGCATCTCATGCATCGCATGCATACATACATCACGCTAACCCTTTGTTTTAACAACCATCATAGATATCCGTTGGGTTAGAGAAGAAGGAAGACTTGTCAAGAAGAGGTTAGCACATATAGATGTATCAGACAGTAATAGTTCTCACATGGATCAATTGGAGACCAACATCATCAAAACTGCTGAGCAACTACAAGCTTTGACCAACGCTATGGCCAATCTGATGATACCTCGTATAGTGGGAATAGAAAATAATGACAATGGAAGACGTAAGGAGCCCCCGAATAGAGTAAGTAAAGAAATCTTTATTTTTTATGATGACATGGCTGAGTATGCCGTGGGAAGGATAGCCTGGTCTCAGACAGAGTTACATAAACTCAGAGAACATGTAGAGTCAGTTACCCGCAAGATGAAGGGGAAACATGAAGATCTGTTAGACTATGATGTAATGTATTTCGAAAAATAGTTGCATCCCCAGTTTAAGATGCCTGACATGGCCAAGTTTAACGGGAATGGAGATCCTAGGGTCCATCTCCAACAGTATGTTTCAGTGATGAGTTCAGTGGGTTTGTCAAAGCTCCAGTTACAGAAGATGATCGGGATGTCACTAGAAGGGGCACCCGTAGTATGGTATCATTGCCTAGAGAGAAAGGTTATGGATGATTGGAGGGCATTAGTAGAGGCCTTTTGAATCAATATGTCACGAATTTGGAGATAGACTTGTCGCTCCGTGACCTGGAAAACACCAAACAAATGCAAGAAGATGGCTTCAAAGATTATATGGATCACTGGAGAGGCCAGCTCTTTAAGATGCAGACATGGCCCTCGGAGAAAGACCAGATTAAGATGATCATTGAGGGTAGTAAACCCGCCATTTATAACAAGCTGAAGAGGATGATCTCCATGATTAGTGACTTTCGATAGCTGAGATAAACCGTCTTTGATATCGAGGAAGAGGAAGCCGAGAACTGAAAGTACTATTGCCAAAATTGAAGGACCATTGAGGGGCCTTCAAAGACCAAGCCCATTCCTACTGAAGTCGCCACCATTAGAAACAAGCAATTCTCCAATATGGGTAGACCTTTTTCAAAGGTGATTGAAAAACTGAAGGGGAAATGACTCCTAAAACCTTTAGAACCTAGACCAATTCCAAAACCTGTGCCATACTACTTCGACCTAAACCAATACTGTCACTTCCATCAGTAGAAAGGCCACGAAACTGACAATTGCACCTGCCTCATGCATGAGATCCAAAACCTCATTGACACTCATAAGATACCCGACCCAGAAAGAGAACAACCCGACACACACAAAAACCCTATACCCAACTACCACTCCGTTCCACCACCCATCTACATGATCAACTCTGGCCTGCCCGAAAGCTTTATCCTCCAAACTCTCAACCACCAAGCTTCCTGCATGGGGACATGGACCACAATAGTGAAGATGAAACAGAGCAGGGAAAACTTCTTGAGTAGTGACAAAGAGAAGGTTGCAAAAGATGAAAATAAATGGGATGAAGAACTATTGTAGTTGGAGAATCTGACGGAAGAAGACAAGACTGCAAATTAGAAATATGTTTATTTTTCTGATTTATTTGATTGTAATCCTACATTTATTAATCGTAAAGACATTGATTTTGCTTATTTATTCGAGTTTTCTCTTGTTAGTCATTAATAGTTAAACATAAATCCAATGATGAAATAGTTTGCTTTAAGGTGGAAATCTTAGAAATGATAAGTTCTTGATGTACTTTTATATGATACTGGGTAGTTGATCTATGTTAGGCTCGTAAGTACTTAATTATAGGTTTTTAACAGTGAAAACCTGAGTAGTCGATAACGTGACTAGTTAAAGAATTTACAGGTCGATAAATGACCGTTTGCCAAGATGTCTATCCTCATTTACTTGTGTTATGATGTGTGGGATGGTTGAAAATAAAAAAAAAGTCTTTAAAGAAAAAAATTAAACCACCTATAACTGATAAGCGTGAAGCTACCCATGGGCGAGTATTAGGACCACCATGAGGAGAAATGCTACGTTAAAGGGTATGTGTGTTGAAAATAAATAGAGAGACAAAAGAAAATAAAAATAAAATCATACCATATTGAGCATAGAAAATCAAATACATAGCATAATCGAGATATCTAGGTTGGTTTGACCCATCGATCCCAATTTTTAAACAAAATCATTGAGTTGGCTTACTTAGGAATCAATCTGTAATTGAACATTTGCACACACACACTGTGAGTCTGGCTTAGATGATTTATTCAAAGACTTGGATTTGAGTTGCATTGAGTGTTTTTAGATTCTCTGGTTTCATTACTAGGCATTCCTTGAGGATAATAAAATATGTAATTATTGGGACTATTTCATAGCCCGTAATATGATATGTCGATATGGAATGCCACATCACATAGTGACGAGCAATGAAGTCCAATATAAGGGAAAAATGCATGCCGAAAACGCCAGCAAACTCCTCAGATAGAGGGAATATTTCAAAATATGGGAATCGAAAGACATGATTTTCAGTATCCCTAAAGAATGAGGCTGTTTTCTTAAAGGCGTAATCCACTTTGACCCAATGCAGGTAGTGAAGAGTAGAAAGCTAAGCCAGCTCTGGGAGTGACCAGTCTACCACCCCATGAATAAGGGACATAACGGGGTCTTGAGCCATGGGACCATAAAGAACTGAGCAATCACAGGAAGAGAACTGGCAGAAGAAAACTGTAAGCATACCCAGGAGGTGACCAAAGCTTTTATAGGCGAAGGGCACCAAAGAGCGCAAAGAATGCCTGACCAAGAATAACATCAAGCCAATAGGATAAAGAAAACACATCGGAATAGGAAATGCATCCATGCATACATGTCTACATGTCGCATACATACAATTTTTCTTTTGTGTTCGCAGGATTTAAAGCCCAGAGATGGTTTGGGAACAAAGCCCAGGGGTCAAAGCACATCGCCATCAACTCAGTACAGTTAGAGAATAAAGCCCGGAAATGGTTCGGGAACAAAGCCCAGGGGTCAAAGCACCTCGCCATCAACTCAGCACAGTTCAGGAATAAAGCCCAGAGATATGTTGGAATGTATGCCCTAGAGCTACATGTGATGTAAACGGTTTTATGTATTTTTGAAATAAAACAATGCATTATTCATTTATCAAATTGTTTGTTTAATTTTCACATATTATAGATCATCTTAAAATACCCTAGATTACTTATGTACCTTCAGACTTAGTGTATGAGTGTCATACTCAAGAGGATTTAAGTCTGAAGTTAGTAATCTTAAATAGTCCATAAAGAGCAAACAAAGTGGGTACTTTATTTGTGGTTTATCTATAACTGCGGTCTATTCTATATTTGTATGGCTATCTTGATCCAGATCGTTTATGTGGAGACATGAGAATGGAGGCATCTTGTATGATAAGATCATACAGGACTGGACCCAGATGGAAATGACATTCTTATAATATCCTTTAAGCTAAGAAAGTCATTTCAATCTACTAGATGGTCATATATAGATTGATCTTAATCCTAAGTGTACTAGGAACTCCTGCATGGCAGGCTATGTCCTTTGACTTACAAAGGTGAGATTGGTGCAGCAGTCCCGACCAATGCTACGTACTTTGGGGGCACAGTTTGTTTTATAATTGGGAACATTTTACATAGATATGGAGTTCACTCCTTCTTGCGAGAAGTAGATGAGTATCTTTCTTAAGGGTTGATTCGGTGCTTGAACGATTTTAGTGCTCAAGTCTTTCTATTGTGAATAGAAAGATTAAAATTCATAATAGTTATGAATAAATCGTTCATTAGAGAATCAATGGTACTCAAGGTAAAAATAATTAGAGGGGTAAAACGGACATTATGACCCTACTCTAATTACGAGATACTCGTGAAGGGTCAATTCATATGTAATGACTATATCGATAGACACTGACTTGGTTCGGCTTAATATATCATTTACGGTCATGAGAGTGCAATTTCGGATTTTTAGTGAAACAACCCGAAGTTAATATTTCAGAATATTTAATTAAGAGCTTAATTAATATTTCGAGATTATTGGAGCTTGGAACAGTAGGTCCATTTGGTCCCCGTGCTAGCTCAATATACTATAGCGGATTTAGTATAATTGGATAGTCCAATTATATACTTACAAAAGAATAAATACTATTAATATGATTAATAATAGTAATTATATCATACTTGGAACTATATATTAAAAGTTAATATATGATTTGTATAATAAATGATTATATGATAATTATTTATTATTAATAATTTAAATTATATATTATATAATTTAAATGAATGCTAAAGTTGTAATTTTCAAATTAAAAGGTTTTGGAAACACTTGATTTACTTTGGAAGTTACAAATCAATAATGGCATTAAACCTTTTTGATTTTCTAACATCTTTGGCTTTATGGAAAGCTAATACAATTGTTACAAAATTAATAAAAGAATATATGCCATGGCCGAAAATTACAAGGCTTGAAGAGGGAATGGATTTGTTTATTTTGGAAACAAATAATCCATGGCATTAATTTGGAAATTATGATTTTCAAATGGTTAGTTGCTTATTTAATTTTGTAACATCTTTTCAATAATGGTAATTGAATATTGATGTTGAAAAAAATTATATATTTTTCCTTGCTTGGCCGATTTTTTGATAAAAAAGAATAGGGAGGGATTTGTTTGTTTTGGAAACAAATAACCCTAGGTATAAAAAGAAGATTTAATTTTCTTTTTAGAATCTCTCTCATTCTTGCAACCCTAGCCATCTTCTTCTTCTTCTCCATTCTCTCAAAAGTTGAGAAACTCCATTGAAGAACAAGAAGAAGAAAAAAAAATATTAAAGTGTGCGATTAAATCTCTAAATCGTTTAGGGATTTGTTATGTGAGTGTAGCCCACACTACCTTCCGTTGGTTACGAGTCATAGCTCGGAAGACCTTGTGGCGTTGAACCAAAATCATTATTCTCATCTTCTCTATCTCATGGCAGTGGGACTATTTTATTGTCCATTCCCATGAATCATATAATTGATTCGGGAACAGAACCCACTCGATGGTTCGGGAACATCAACTCAACTCAATTCGGGAACAAAACCCACTTGGTGGTTCGGGAATAAAACCCAAGGGTTAAAGCGCCTCGCCATCAACTCAACTCAATTCGGGAACAAAATCCACTCGATGGTTCAGGAATAAAACCTAGGGGTCAAAGCGCCTCGCCATCAACTCAACTTAATTCGGGAGCAAAACCCACTCGGTGGTTCAAGAAGAAAACCCAAGGGGCGTTTTACTCAATTCGGAAGCAAAACCCACTCGGTGGTTCGGGAAAAAAACCCAGGGGTCAAAACGCCTCACCATCAACTCAACTTAATTCGGGAACAAAATCTGCTCGATGGTTCTGGAATAAAACCCAGATGTCAAAGTGCCTCGCCATCAACTTAACTTAATTCAGGAATAAAACCCACTCGGTGGTTGGGGAACAAAACCTATGGGTCAAAGCGCCTTGCCATCAACTCAACTCAGGAAAGGTTTGGGAATGAACCATCTCACATCAGGAATGGTTTGGGATTGAACCATCTCACACCAGCAGCAAAATAAAAGGTAAGACCGCAATGGCCGACGAACCAGGTAAGCCAAAAACACATGCATGACTTTGATACGGTCGTCACTATCACACACTGCACAAGCCCCATCAAAGTGGGGCCGACTGTAGACACTATATTTTTACATAAAGCCCAATGATGAGCCTAGTATGGAGGCACTACTTGAAAGGTTTCGGAAATCGCGGGAAATAAATGCCGGAAAGAAAGAAAACCTCCAAAATTAGCACCTTTTCGGATTCAGACTCACTAGCCCGCCTCAGATACGCTCAGTTAGTTTCTGTTTTAAACCTTATCCTCGGCACAAAACCCACAAAGCCCACCAACCCACCAAGCCCACACGCCCAAACCTTCCCAAATAAAATATTCTCATGTAAAACACATGTCAAAAAACCTCAAATCACCTTCCAATTTAACAAGATATGAAATCCAATCCTCACCAAAATTAGGAGATTATGTTCCTTAAATAAATTGATAGAATATCTCCCATATTTATTTCCTTACTTAGGAGATCCCTTGTCACTATAAATTGGAGACCAAATTACCAAGAGAAACCCGCGAGACACACGTGAATCACAAATTAAAAAACCACAGCCCTCATTTCTCAATCTTAGACACGTGAAAAATAATCATCATCAAACTAAAAAACCCATAGTACCTCAACCAAAGACACACACGGCTTCACACAAAATCAACAAAAACACACACACTCGGCTATATAGACAAGGCACACACACACAATGTTAATATCCTAGACATGCCAAGGATCTTTAAGAATGATTTGTGTGTGAATATTAAAGAAGTTTATGGAAAAAAACTTACAATGATCGGATTTAAAATTTCAAAATCTTTGAGTTTGTTGAGAGCTCCAAGCTTTCTTTGAGTGATTCCAATCCAAGGGTGAGTTTCCCTATCACCTCATTAAACTCCTTAAATGCTAGCTTGCTTGATTTTTGAAGCAAAATCAAAGAGATGAGAGAATCATGCTCACAGTATTCTTAGGGGTTTTTTATAGTTTTTTTTTTTTTTGTGTTTTGTGTATTATGTTTTCACATGTTGCAAAACTTGATTGTTGAGAGTTTTGTTTCCAAAAAGCAAAACTTGGTAGGTGAAAAGCAAGTGATATTTGATTAATGGCTTCCAACTACTTTGCAACTATCACCTTCACATATGTGGCATTTGTGAAGTGGGGCCTACCAATTTTGAATTCAAAATTCAAATTGGCTCAACAAATATACTTTGGCCCGGATCCGATTAATCCGACTAAACGAATTTTCTGTCGCTTAATAATTAAATCTAATTTAATTAAATAATGATGCCTTGTAAAATTATTACGAAAGCCGCTTACGAATTAATTCTAAATTAATTCGTTCGCTCGTATTAAAGTCCAATATTAATTTCGTATTAAAAACTAATTTTAATTAATATATCCAATATATTATTTTATCCCTAATATATAAATTAAATAGAAAAATCAAATTTAAATATTAAATTTATTTTACCGATTAATTCTAAATTAATCGCGTTCTCTCTCCCGTGCGTATTTAATCCCAGACTAAATTTTATCGTAATTAATCCCAGATTAATTTTCTCTCTCATAATTAATCCTAGAATAATTCTATTCGAGTCAAGTGTCATCGGTGAATCTTTGGGAAGCGACCCAAGAGATCCCTAGATATATTGGCAGTAAATCGAGTTGTCGGACTATCCGAACACGTGCGTACCTCGTACCACGTTCTTTGTGATTTACAAGACATGGTTGGCTTCTAGCAAAGCACCAAGCCTACCCAATTCTCCAGAAATATTCAACAAAGAATATATAATCTATATCAAGCATAGAATAATATGTTTTGCATATTACGATCCAGTATTAGATATAACATGCTAGGTCTAGGGCTGAAATTGTGTCTGCCCCGTACGAAGTATATATCGGATCACAAGCAACTAGTCTTTTTAATCGGACTATCATGACCTAGTCATATTATCCCGATAGCTGCAGCATATTAGAGTACTAATTATGTATCCCTGCATGATCATCTTCTCCATGTGACTGAAGTGAGACTTCCATCTTTACATCACACCTAATACACTACGATTCTCAGTAAAACCAAAAGAGGCATACACAGAACCTGTTCAAGCCCCAACTGACCAAAACCAAAACGTACTGATTGTCGCAAGTATTAGCGATGCAAGTCTCAAGTTAAGAGCAAATACACCTACTCTGATGCAGATTCCCATAAACATATAGGTATACTACCAATGGGATTCCGAGGGGTCTACCCAGAGCGAAGCTATTCCCGGCCCAACGGCTAATAGAACCTCCTATCACACTTGCATAAGTATCCAATACTTAAATACATGAGAATTATATCGTTAAGCTTTCATAACGTGCACAAGTATAATACTAGTCTATTCTGTATTATCGATGTCCAATCTCGATAATACTATGACTATGAATATTTAATAATTAAATCGTTTATGGATTAATATTGTCTCATATCTTATTAATCTGAAACTAATCATAAGGACTTTTATCATTTATATATATTAAAGTAATCTAATTACAAAATGATAAAATAGCAATTTCCTTTGTCACACATTTAATTTGTATAAAAACCAAAATATTTTTTACAAATAGGGTTGCTATGGGTCATAATTGTCCAACAATCTCCCACTTGGCTCATATCCAATCACTCAAGTATCTAACACCTGAACTATGTACATGTCGCTCAAACTTCTGCTGAGAAATGGCTTTCGTCAGCGGATCTACAATGTTATCATCTGAAACGATCTTTTCGATCTTCACATCACCATGATCTATGATCTCATAAATCAGATGGAAGCGTCGAAGTACATGCTTGGATATTTAATGAGACCGTGGTTCCTTAGCCTGCACTATAGCCCCTTTATTGTCACAATACAAAGCAACGGGCTCAGCTGCTAACAGAACTACTCGTAATCTAATTAGGAATTTACGGATCCAAACTGCTTCTTTTACTCATTCAGCTGCAGCGATATATTCCGCTTCTGTTGTTGAATCAGCAACAGTCTCTTGCTTGGAAGATATCCAGCTCATTGCTCCGTTGTTCAAATAAAATATATACCCAGATTGTGACTTACAATCGTCTTTATCGGTTTGGAAACTTACATTGGTGAACCTAGTCACCCCAAGTTCTCCATCTTCATAGACTAAGCATTCTTAGTTCGTTTAAGATACTTAAGGATGTTCTTAATAGCAATCTAGTGACCATCACCTGTATCAGTCTGATATCGACTACACATACTCAAAATATATAAGACATTAAGGTGTGTACATATCATGGCATACATGATCGATCCGATTAGAAAAGTGAATGGGATCCGACTCATGTTATCTCTCTCATCTTTAGTTTTAGGACACATGTCCTTAGATAGAGAGACGCCATGTGACATTGGTAACAGTCCCCTCTTGGACTGATCCATGTTGAATCTCTTCAACACTTTGTCAATATAGGAGCTCTGGGAGAGTCCAAGCATCTTTCTAGATCTATTCTGGTAGATCCTTTTTCCCAGAATGAAGGCTACTTCTCCCAGATCTTTCATGGAGAATTTCAATGAATGCCAAGCTTTCACCGATTGCAACATGGGAATGTCATTGCCAATAAGCAATACATCATCAACGTAAATGGCAATGAATGTTAGTGCGCTCACACTAACCTTCTTATATACACAAGAATCATCTTCATTTTGAATGAAATCATATTCTTTTATGATCTCATCAAAACATTAGTTCCAAGAACGCGATGTTGCTTCAATCCATAAATGGATTGATTTAATTTGCAAACCTTATTTTCATGTCTTGGTACGACAAAATAATCAGGCTGTTGCATATAAACATCCTCCAAAAGGTGTCTGTTAAGGAAAGCAGTTTTGATGTCCATCTGTCATATTTCATAATCAAAATATGTAGCAATAGCAAGCAATATTCGATTGGATTTAATCATGGCAACATGTGAAAAAATTTCATCGTAATAGACACCATGTTTTTGATGATAACCTTTCACTACAAGCCTAGCTTTGTACATTTAAATGTTGCCATTCATGTCCGTCTTCTTCTTGAAGACCCATTTACAACAATTGGCTTAACGCCTTCTTGTGCTTCAACCAGTGCCCAGACTTGGTAGGTATACATGGAATCCATTTAGGACTTCATGGAATCTTGCCATAAAGCAGAGTCGATACCTTACATCACTTCCTCATACGTAGCCGGCTCATTATCCTCAATGAGATTAATATCTACATGAGGTAAGATCAGAAACCCATACCTCTAAGGTTTTTTTCTTACTCCCACCGACCTACGCGATTTTTATGTATTAGAAGATTGTGGTACAGTCTCATCCCTGATGAACTGTCCATGTTCTGTGAGGGAGTCTGTGCCAGGAACAATATTACTCCAATCTTCATCGAGTTCTACTTTCCTCCCATTTACCACTGCATTTAGGAATTCCTTTTCAAGGAAAACCGCATGGAGAGCAACAAATACCTTCTTCTCTTATGGGTTGTAGAAGTAATATCCTTTTTGTTTCCCTAGGATAACCTATAAATAGGCACTTACTCTAGGTACTATCCAAACATTTAACGTATGCCAAGCATCCCCAAATCTTCAGGAATGAGAAACCTAGTTTCTTTCCTGTTCATATTTCATATGAAGTCTGTCCAACAGACTTTGACAGAACCTTATTCAAAATAAGTATTGCAATGTTCAATGCATATCCCTAGAAGGAAATTGGTAGCTCAGTGCGACTTATCATAGACCTTACCATGTCCAACAAAGTTCGGTTTCTCCGTTCGGACACTTTTTAATTAAGGTGTTCCGGGAGGAGTCCACTATGAAAAATACCATATTCTTTTAAGTAATCAAAAAATTCATTGCTCAAGTATTCTCCACCACGGTCTGACCGTAATGTTTTAATACTTTTATCGATTCGTTTTTCTACTTCGTGTCGAAACTTTTTGAATTTTTCAAAAGTTTTCGACTTGTGTCTCATAAGATACACATAACCATAACACAATGCATCATCCATATAGGTTACGAAGTATTCATATCCACCTCTAGCCTGGATAGACATGGGCCCACATACGTCACTATGAATAAGAGATAATAGTTCGGTGGCTCGAACATCTTTACCACTAAAAGGTGTTTTAGACATCTTACCTAATAAACAAGATTCGCAAACATCATATGAATTAGGATCAAATCTATCCAAGTATCCACTCTTCGAAAGTGCGGATATACGAGACTTTCTAATGTGTCCCAAACGACAATGCCACAGATAAGTTTCATCTATTTTACTCATTTTGAGCCTTTTGTTTGTCATATTATATGTTTGAGATTCATTTATATTCAAAATATAAAGACCATTATTGGCATCAGCAGTACATATCTCAAAATCATCTTTTTAAACAAAACACCTAGTATTTCTGACATGATCCAGCCTGATAACAAAGCAAAAGACCCATTACAAGTACCAGAAGGGCCAATTATGAGGCAGATGACCAAAAGACTCAGAGAAGCAATGGCGGGATTAGTTTAGAGATTTATGGCTGATTGCAACAAACAAATAGAGACGCATGTGGGCTTCAATAGAGAGGTCCCAAAGCCACTTCACTTGGCCCAAATCAGCTTTGAATAAAGCTTCCTAGACACTTAAAGACTTAAAGACTTGGTATTTTTGTAATTTCATATTTAGGGGCATTGTTGTCTTTATGCCTTTAGGGTTTCTATTGTATCACTATTTAAACTTTCTTTCTTTTTCATTTTGATCAATCAATCACAAAATTTGTAAAACACAAAAGCTTAAAGCTTTGGCTATGTCTGAATTCTTGTAATGGAGGGATTCCCCTTTTCAAGTTTGAATCGACTTATCTAAGTTTTGGAAAACTTAGTGGCGTCTCCATTACTAGCAAAACACTACAAGGATTCATCTTAAAGGTTCTCAAGTGCAAGTTCTTTGTGGGTCTTCTTTATGGCCTTGGAAGGGTTTTGTTCCTATAAAATCAAATTCGCGGTTCTTGGGGTTCTGTCCGTTGCTTGGGGTTTGCTTGGATTTCAAATCTAAGTGGGTTTCTTGTCATTTGGTATCTAGAGCTCAGGGTTCCAAGGTCTGATTTTCCTATCTTTACTTTTTGTTTGATTCTGTTTTTTATTTTCATTCTTTGTTATTTTCGTTTCAGTTCTTGTTGGATCATGTTTCACTTTTTGTTTTTATTTACTTCTAGATCTGGTTTTGTTGTGTTCTTCATATCAATTCATCTTTTATTATTTTCTAATTATGGGTATTTGTTATGCTCTTCATATCAGTTCGTCATATGCTTTATGTTCTTTAGCATATATTGAAGAAATAAGCATGTTCTTTGGCGACTATGTGATTTGTTTCTAAAACCCTATTGAAGTCTGAAATCAGACCCCGAAATCAGTATCTAAAATCATACCTTGAAGATTAGACTCTGAATTCAGACCCTGAAACTCAACCTCTGAAATCAGACTCTAAAAACTTAGCATCTGAAAATATGACTCTGAATTCGGACCCTGAAACTTAATCTGAAATCAGATCCTAAAACCAGCCTCTGAAATCAGACCCTGAAATCAGCCTCTGAAATCAAACCCTCACCAGTAGCCTCTGAAATCATACCCTAACCAGTAGCCTCTGAAATCAGACCCTGGCCAGTAGACTCTAAAATCAGACCCTGAAAGTCAGCCTCTGGAATCAGACCCTGAAAATCAACCTCTGAAATCAGCCTCTGAAATCAGAACCTTAATCAACTTCTGCAAATCAGCCTCTGAAATCAGAACCTTAATCAGCTTATGTAAATTAGCCTTTGAAATCAGAACCACAGTATCGAACGTTATAAAAAAAAGAGTAAAAAAAAGTGAAAATTTATGGTTGAATTTAGTTTGTTCCCTATTACCTTTTAGGTGCCCCTGGAGGGTATTCTATCAAAATTTCTATAGAGGTGCCAAATTTTCTCCCGAAATTACATACGACCGTGAATTTGCATGCTTATTTTTTTTCCATTGTGCTAATTGTTTACTTCTTCATTCTAATTACTCTAGCTTAAGTATTATTGATTGAGTCTTCATCGTTACTATTCCTATTCGCATTTTGTTTCCGTCTGCCCTATAGATATATTATTAGGTCCGTTGTGTTTCATGCTAGCTTGAGGACTACACTAGGCTTTGTATTCTTGGATTGAGTGTGATTCACATTTAAATTGAGGAAGAACTCAAGAGTGGTAAAATGCAGTGATTGCGAGCACAGTATCAGGTAAAAGCCAATAGAGTGCAAACACGAGTGAAGTGATATCATTCTAGTGTAAAATGTGAGATTGTGAGGATTTATATATTTGCTTTACTTTCTTGTTATTTCTAATCTGTTTGTTCAGTATTGAGATGGCAGGTCTAACCACTGATGAAACGCTTGAGGCTTTGGAAGGAAATTTACAGATATGATGGAGAACATGAATATTTCTTTGGAGAGATTGTCCAAGAGTGTAGAGAGTATTCAAAGTTGTAGCGGTCCAGAGCACCACCACCCCAGCATATACCACCACCTCAGAATGTACCACCACCTCATAATGTGCCACCTCACCGTGTACCACCACAGTATGTACTGCCAGATGAAGAGGAAGCTAAAAATGAGTTTGATGATTCTGATGGTCTTGATGATGTTGAGGAGAGATTTCTGCCTGGCCATGATAGGAGTGTAGGCACTGCATTTTTGCATGTAAGTCCCTATGATGAGTCTCATTTGGAGACACTACCTTTTAAGTCGAGGAAGTCGCGTGAAATGATCGTCGAAAGGGAATCGATATTTTTGTTAGATTTTATTCGCTTGTTTAGCTCCGGCCTCACTTGTTGGACCTCTGTTTTTAAGCACTTTAGCCTAAACCCCCAAACCACACACCAAGCCCATCTCACCCAAACCTAATCCAAAAAAATAATTAAAACATTTAAAATACATGTCACAAATTAAATTAAATTAAATTAAATTAAAACACAAATCAAATTAAAATTAAAACCAATTAAATTGAATTAAAATTAAAATCAATTAAATTGAATTCACAAATTAAATTCCAATCAAATTAATTCCAATTTAAATTATGTTAAAAAAAATTGAATTTAAATTAAATAAATTAAAACTAATACCAAAATTAAAATTAACCATTTCCAAAATTTAAAAATCACCTACCAATTTAATATAATTCCCACCAAAAAATAAATATCATTGCCTAAACTATTTAAATCAAATACCACACATGCATTAATAATTGATTTTGTTTCCTTTCAAAAACCATGCAAACCCTAATTCATTCCCTCTCTCTATATAAACAACAACAAACTCCAACTGCCCCTCCTCTCCTCATTCACGGCAATCCCAAAAGAAACACAACAAAATAACAAACCCTAGGCAGACCATCATTCTCCCTCATTTTCCTAACTCACGGCATAAACACAAAGAAACCCTCACAAACCATACACTGCCTCATAAACAACTCACAAGCATAAAACAAAATATATTAATCACGTACCAGACCTTCAGCCGAGACCAAAATAATAAACTCTAACAGCCCACTAATGATTCACGCACAAAACCAACGAAACCTCACCTTCCTCACGTAAATAGCACCCGGTTCTCTCACCATTCAGCGCACCTTCTGACCAAGAACAACTCTCGCCTCTCACCATTCATCAGCCCTCACGCCCTTCACAATAGCACACTCACACTGCCCCACTAATGCACACCCTCAAACATGTAGCCCACTAACGCACACAGAACCCTCAAAAACGTAGCTGACTAACTCACACAAAGCCCTCATTCACGTGGCAACCCTTCACGCCAACAGCCATATGTCTTCAAAGCCACAACACTGCCCTCACGCCTGCCATTACCCACTCAAACCTTGCTCCCCTTCAACACGTCCCCCATTCAATGCCTCACACGTCCCCTAGCAGTCAAACTGCCGAAACATACTGCACACTAAGCCTCACCAAATTCATTCTCACAGCCCTTCAGCGCACCTCACAAATCAACGTACAAACCGACCATAGCAGCCCCCACATTACCTCACGTAAACCCTTCCACTGCTCACGCACCTGACTCCTCCAACAGCCTTTACTGCCAGTAACTGACCGAGAAAAGCCTCCAAAAAAAAACTACCTAGTACCGACCAAAATAATCACCGAACAAACTCTCCCAAAACAGTGAACAAAAAAACTGCACTTTGAACCTTCAAAAACACCCAAAACAGTAGCCTAAATACAGTAAAACAGTGAAAAAAAAATAGCGGTAAAACAACAGCGAAACAAAGTCAAACCAGTAGTCTGAACAGCGGAACAATGAGGAAAGACACAATACAGTGAACCAGAAAAGTTATGGAACTTTAGCCCTTTCGATCACCGTGTAACGCGAGTCCGAGAGACGACGTAAAAGGTAAGACCTGAGGGTACTTTTCCTATTTATTTTCATATATCTTTTAATTGTTTTATTTATTTTCATCGCATGAGAGTCATTTATTGATACATGATTGTGGCCCTTGAATAAATGGAGAATGTATGTATTGTGGAATGATGTATGTTGTAGCCTTTGAATAAAACGAAAAATGTGTCACCTCTTGTGGTATATAGGATGGAAACCCGGACGTAAATTTCATAGCCCATTCCGAATGGACGGTAGTATGATCTGTACTCGGGATACAACTCCACGTACCACTTGAGTAAACGTTGTATATTTTGTTTTATGTTGTTTTGATTCGTTTATCATTCGTTATCTAATTTCTGCATGTTATTTGTTTGTGTAATGATGAGATAAAGCACATGGGCTTAGTAAGTTGGATTAAAGGTCCTCTATTTTGAGGGGTTAAAATCCTTTACCACGATACTTTACCGCGCCGAATGATGCATATTCGGTTGAATGTAAGGTGTGTTCAATCGGGTATACGAAGTCTGCTATTGTTGTCTTTATTTTTTTATATACATTATGTTATGAGCGCATGGGCTTAGTAAGTCGGATTAAAGATCCTCCATTTGGAGGGATAAAAAGCCTACGGTCTACCTTTACTATGATACTTCACCACGCTTTTTATTTCGTTATTTTCTTTTCTTTGTATGTCATTTTCTTGCATAATCATGCATCATGTTGCATTACGAATGGGCTTAGTAAGTTGGAGTAAAGGTCCTCTATTTCGAGAGATAAAAAGCCTACGGTCTACCTTTACCATGATACTTCACCTAGCCGGACAAAGTGCATTCAATTGAATGTGAGATACGTTCAATCGGACACTTGAGGTCCTATATAGATGTGGGCATATGTCGCATCTCTTTTCTTTCATCTCCATTATTTATCTTTCAAATCGCATCATGGCACGTTTATTTTGATATCCAATTGCCTCTTTAGTTATCTCTTTTTATTACCTACCTTTGTCTTGGTTTGATATATTATCGCTTGTGTATCCATGTTATAACAGTATTCGGGCATTATTTCACGTGGTATATTGGATGGAAACCCAGAGTAAATTCCGTAGCCGATTCCGAATGGATGGTAGTACGATCTATACTTGTGATACAATTCCATGTACCACTTGGAAGATTGCCCATGTACGTACTGGTGTCAATCTTAGATATTATTTTCCGTACCACACTATCGCACGTTTATTCTGTATTCATAATTGCTTCTTTGATCGTCTCTTTACATTATGCACTTAATTGTTGTCTCTTCCATTATATGTGCTTCTTTGTTTATGTTCCTTTTGCATTGCTGAATGTTACATGTTTATGAGATTACATGCTCGCCGTTATTTCGATTCATTTTTATGCATGCTTGTATAATTATGGCTTATTTGTGTTTCTGTATTCGTGAATGTTACATGTTATGAGATTACATGCTCGCCGTTATTCTGATTTATTTTTATGCATGCTTGTATAATTATGGCTTATTTGCATTTCTGTATTCATGAATGTTACATGTTTATGAAGTTATATGCTTGTCGTATGTCAATTCATCTTAATGCACGCAAATTTGGACCTAGATTATATGCAAATAGGTTGTATGCAAATGTGAAAATGTGTTATATGTGAACTTAAATGAGCTTTTGATTTATGCATGCGAACATAGAAATAGAATACCCTTAGGAATATTTATTGCTAGATTCGATTAAACTATTGCACAAATCATTTTATTACAAGTGACATAATTAAGGGACCATTCCGAACCCAACAGTTTGAGGTATTCCCTTGCGAGGGGTGAGTGCGGCCTTAAATCATTTTCCCGGTTCACACCGGGTGGCGACTCCTTTATTCTCTAGTTTAGTCCCTCGTGGGATACTCCGTACTCCCAACCGGGCCGAGAGCCCGGAACATCATGTGTCGCCCAGTTCCTATGTCACCACAGTCTGGCGACTCCACTGGGGATAGAGAATCGGCCCGAAATAATATCTTGTAATATTATGATTTGTGCTTTAAGTTAATCGTTCCTGTATTGGGTTGAAATGGGTGTAATTAAAGGCATTGTTAAGGCTAAGTGATGGTTCGATGTCTTCCTTCACTCACTACCTTTTTATAAGGAAAAGCTATGAAGGCACTGAGATAATCATTACTTCTAGCTCGTTGTGACAGACTAGTTTGGAGGACTCGTTGTTTATTCCTGACACCAAGCGATAAGAGACTAAGAGGTTTGGGTACTTAAGAGAGCCTCGCTCCACCCTCCCTCTGGGGAATCTACAACGGAAAATCCATTTGACAGTTAGTCACACACCATAACTCGTTGACACGTACTGTAAGGTATAAAAAAGGTGTGCTCACTTGGTCACTCGAACCCTTGACTGGGGAGTCCTAGTTGTGGGCAATCCTTCTTCAGCGAGAGTCTTTACCTGCACTCCCATAAATCCACACATGAACCATAGTTATGTGACCATAGTAATTATCTCTTTGTGCTTGTGTTTGGGAACATTGTCGTTGGATCCATTCGGACCTTTTGTCATGAGGTATAGGCTTGTTGGGCCATTTAAATTAGGACAAGAACGTATCTTATGAGGATTGGGCCAAAAGCCTCTAAAATGCCAATGGGCCATTATATGCTTGTGTTTAGGAACATTTTCGTTTGGATCCATTCGGACCTTTTGTCATGAGGTATGAGCTTGTTGGGCCATTTAAACTGGGACAAGAACGTATCTTATGATGATTGGGCTAAAAGCTTCTAAAGCGCCAATGGGCCATTATATGTTTGTGTTTAGGAACATTGTCATTTGGATATGGTTGAACTTCTTGCCATGAGATGTGAACTTGTTGGGCCATTTAAACTGGGATGAGTTCACTCTCATGACAGTTAGCCCAAAAGCTTCTAAAATGATGATGGGCCAATTTGGGTGAAAATTTTAAATTAGTTGGTATATTCCTTGTATCGCATGCATCTCATTCATCTCATGTATACAAGCATCATGTTAACCATCTTTGTTTTAAAAGCCATCATAGATATCCGTTGGGTTAGGAAAGAGAGAAGACTCACAAAAAGATCGGTAATAGACATGAGTGAATCAGAAAATGAGGTATCCCGTATGGATCAGTTGGAATCGAGTCTCATCAAAATTATTGAGAAGTTGCAAGTTTTGACCAATGTTGTGGCCAGTTTGATCATACCCCGTATAGCCAATGACAAAAAGCTGTGCGACCGAAATAGAAAGACCAGTGGGGAACCTTCGGGGACCAAACTCCCTCCTTCTGAAATCGTCTCTATCAAGGATAGGCAATTCTCCCATTTAGGTAGACCATTGTCAAAGGTGTTTGAAGAGCTGAAAAGGCGAGGACTCCTAAGCCCCTTGAAACCTAAACCACTTCCAAACCCTGTGCCAAGCTACCTTAAGCTAAACCTTTTCTATCACTACCACCGGTAAAGAGGCCTTGAAACTGACAAATGCTCCTGCCTTAGGCATGAGATCCAGGACCTCATCAACTCCCATGAAATACCTGACCCAGAAGAAGAACAACCAACATACAGAGAAACTGCCTACCTAACTATCACTTTGTCCCACCGCCTACCTACATGATGAACTCTGACCTACCCGACAGCCTTGTCTTCCAAACCCACAACCACCAAACTTCTCGCATAGGGATACGAGACAATAGTGGTAAAGGTGAAGCGGAGTAGAGGAGGGATTTTTGGAAAGACTTCTCAGATAGTGACGAGACGGAGGTTACAAAAAGGGGAAATGAATGGGAAGAATAACTGCTGCTATTGGAAAATCTGATGGTCGAATGAAGTAAGAAAGCAAGGGGAGACGAAGTTTCAAATTATGGGGATGCTTGTTTCCCATATCTTATTCAATTATGATCCAACATTTATAATAAAGACATTGACTTTATCTGCTTGTTCGAACCATTCTTAATGATAATAAAGTCGTTCATTTCGTTTACTTCCATGAGTCTCTGTCTTTCAACCTACAACATGAGTATGTTTGACAAAAGCATTAAACCCTGGCACTTTGATGCTCAGTAATGTTTAGAAACACGGGGAATCCTCGGAAGACGCAAGTAGAAAAGATATGATAGTCATGTAGAAATAGGGAAATGGGGCAATGAGACTGTCAGATTTGGAAGGGAACGAGTTCACCGAGTCGATTAATATTGACAGATTGAAGCTATATTTTACCTAATACTGAACAGTCACCAAGAGAATTGACAGAAGACCTAACCCGACGGGATAGGAACATTCATAGATGCATACATGTAACACATTTTGTATCTTTTTGTGTTTGTTTTGTTTTTTGTTCACAGGTTTTGAAGAAGAAAAGAGAAAGCGACAAAGATAAGCTAATCAGGCATAGCAAAAGCACAGTATCAGATTCGGGTAGTGTTCCTAGGGTTGAGGCCCATGTCAGTGTTAGTTTCAGGGAGGAATCCCAAGGTCGAGGCCCACATTAGTGTCAGTTTTGGAGAGGACTTCCAGGGCTAAGGCCTACATAAGTTTGAGTTTCGGGAATGGATATCAAGGGGCGAAGCCCACATTATCAGAAGATGATGGAGGAATTCTGTGGAATGAAAAAAAGAAGAGAAAAAAAGATAGGAGAGAAGAGAAAAAAAGATGGGAGAGAGAGAAAAAAGAGAGAGAGAGAGAGATGACTTTGATAGTTAGACATATGTCCGATGATGACATTGTATGTAGTAGGGAGAAACCTTATAAATAATATGTGCGAGATGTGCTCTCGTCTGGTATTCTGAATGGATCGATCTCGGGTAGACTCATGAGCACTTGATTGCGGGATCTCAATAGTGGAAGCCTGAGTGGTCGGCTAGGTGACTAGTTGAAGAGATGGCGGATCAGTGAATGATCGTTCGCCTGGATGTCCACCTCGGTTTACTGATGCTACGATATATGATATGGTTGGAAATAAAGAAGAAAAAGTCTCTGAAAAGAAAAGAAAAGAAAAATAGACCGCCTATAACTGATAAGCGTGAAGCTACCCATGGGCGAGTATTAAGACCACGAAGAGGAGAAATGCTACTTTAAAGGGTAGGTGTGTCAAAAAAAATAGAAAATAATGAAAAAAAAAAGAGACGAAAAAAAGAAGAAGACCATATCATGTTGAGTATGACGAAGTAATCACAGGAAAAATAGACCGCCTATAACTGATAAGCGTTATATGATAGCTACGATATATGATATGGTTGGAAATAAAGAAGAAAAAGTCTCTGAAAAGAAAAGAAAAGAAAAATAGAACGCCTATAAATAAGCGTGAAGCTACCCATGGGCGAGTATTAAGACCACGAAGAGGAGAAATGCTACTTTAAAGGGTAGGTGGTAAAAAAAAATAGAAAATAATGAAAAAAAAAAGAGACGAAAAAAAGAAGAAGACCATATCATGTTGAGTATGACGAAGTAATCACAGAGTGTGATAAAGACATCTAGATTGGTTAGACCCACTGGTCCGATTCTCCAAGACGAAATCATCAAGTTGGCCTACTTAAGGGTTAAGATGCGAAAGAGCCTTGGTACACACACACTAGGAGTCTAGTTCAGATCACCTATTCAGACGATTAGAGTTGAGTATATCGAGCACTTTGAAGGTTCTCAGATTTCAACGCGAAGCATTCATTGAGGACGGAAAACATGTCTAGCTATTAAGATTATCTCGTGAGAGAGAATACAATATATTGAAAAGAATCATCACGTCATCAGTATCAGGCTTGCCAGGTATGGCATTTTGGGGGTGAGGCCCACATCATTATCAGTATCAGTCTTGCCGGGTATGGCATTCTGGGGGCGAGGCCCACATCATTATCATTATCAGTCATCCGGGTATGGCACTCTGGGGGCGGGGCCCACATTGGTGCAGTATTAGTTCTGCCGGGTATGGCACTCTGGGGGGCGAGGCCCACATGACATCAGATCAGTTTTGCCAGGTACGGCATGAAGTATTGTGGACTACCATAGACTACCATGGAGTATCGTGGACTATTATGGAGTATTGTGGATTATATGGACTACCGTGGACTATCATGAAATGTTGTGGACTACCGTGGACTATTGTGGAGTATTGTGGATTATGGGGACTACCATGGACTACCGTGGACTATGTGGACTACCGTGGAGTATTGTGGACTATGTGGACTACCGTGGACTATTATGGAGTATTGTGGACTATGTGGACTACCGTGGACTATTGTGGAGCATTGTGGATTATGTTGACTACCGTGGACTATGTGGATTGTGTGGACTACCGTGGATTATCGTGGACTATTATGGAGCATTGTGGATTATGTGGACTACCGTGGACTACCGTGGATTATGTGGACTACCGTGGATTATCATGGACTATGTGGACTATGTGGGTTACGTGGATTATCGTGGACTATCGTGGACTAGTGTGGACTATTGTGGACTACCGCGACACCCTAGGTACGGGGTTTAGCACGCCAGGAATGGCACATCATCAAATTCAGTTCAGAGCAGCAGGCAAGTCAGGTTGTAGCTGACGAGCTAGGTAAGTGAAAATGCATTGCATGTACTTTGATAAGATTGTCATGGTCACACACTGTACAAGTCCCATCAAAGTAGGGGCGACTGTAGGCACTGTTTTTTTGCATGTAAGTCCCTATGATGAGTCTCATTTGGAGAACTAACTTTTAAGTCGAGGAAGTCACGTGAAACGTTCGTCGGAAGGGAATCGGTATTTTTGTTAGATTTTATTCACTTGTTTAGCTCCGTGCTCAGTTGTTGGACCTCCATTTTTAAGCACTTTAGCCCAAACCCCCAAACTACACACAAGCCCATCTCACCCAAGCCTAATCCAAAAAATAATTAAAACATTTAAAATACTTGTCACAAATTAAATTAAATTAAATTAAAACACAAATCAAATTAAAAATTAAAACCAATTAAATTGAATTAAAATTAAAATCAATTAAATGGAATTCACAATTAATTCCAATCAAATTAATTCCAATTTAAATTAAGTTAAAACAAATTAAATTAAATTAAATAAATTAAAACTAATAGCAAAATTAAAATTAATCATTTCCAAAATTTAAAAATCCCTACCAATTTAATATAATTCCCACCAAAAAATAAATATCCTTGCCTAAACTATTTAAATCAAATACCACATGCATTAATAATTGATTTTGTTTCTTTTCAAAACCATGCAAACCCTAATTCATTCCCTCTCTCTATATAAACTAAAAAACTCCAACTGCCCATCCTCTCCTCATTCACGGCAATCCCAAAAGAAACACAACAAAATAACAAACCTTAGGGAGACCATCATTCTCCCTCATTTTTCTACCTCACGGCATAAACACAAAGAAAACCCTCACAAACCATACACTGCCTCATAAACAACTCACAAGCATAAAACAAAATAGGATAGCCATGTACCAGACCTTCAGCCGAGACCAAAATAATAAACCCTAACAGCCCACTAAGGATTCACGTAAAAAACCAACGAAACCTCACTTTCCTCACTTAAACAGCACCCGGTTCTCTCACCATTCAGCGCACCTTCTGACCAAGAATAGCTCTCACTTCTCACCCTTCATCAGCCCTAACGCCTTTCACAATAGCACACTCACACGTAGCCTACTAACGCACACAGAACCCTCAAACACATAGCCTACTAACGCACACAGAACCCTCAAAAACGTAGCTGACTAACGCACACAGAACCCTCATTCAAGTGGCAACTCTTCACGCCAACAGCCACATGTCTTCAAACCCACAACACTGCCCTCATGCCTGCCATTACCCATTCAAACCTTGCTCCTCTTCAACACGTCCCCCATTCAATGCCTCACACGTCCCCTAGCAGCCAAACTATCGAAACACACTGCACACTAACCCTCACTAAATTCGTTCTCATAGCCCTTCAGCACACCTCACAAATCAACGTACAAACCGA
Source organism: Zanthoxylum bungeanum (assembly GCA_019454045.1). Taxonomy (NCBI): domain Eukaryota; kingdom Viridiplantae; phylum Streptophyta; class Magnoliopsida; order Sapindales; family Rutaceae; genus Zanthoxylum; species Zanthoxylum bungeanum. Next base: position 95,554 of record SKCR01001242.1, read on the forward strand.
CCATAGCAGTCCACACATTACCTCACGTAAACCCCTCTACTACTCATGCACCTGAATCCTCCAACAACCCTTACTACCAGTAACTGACCGAGAAAAGCCTCCAAAAAAACAGCCAAGTACCGCCAAAATAATCACCCAACAAACTCTCCCGAAACAGTGAACAAAAAAACTGCACTTTGAACCTTCAAAAACACTCAAAACAGTAGCCTAAATACAGCAAAACAATGACAAAAAAATAGCAGTAAAACAGCAGCAAAATAACAGTGAAACAGAGTCAAAATAGTAGCCCGAATAGCGGAACAGCGAGGAAAGATGCAAAATAGTGAACCAGAAAAGTTGTGGAACTTTAGCCCTTCCGATCACCGTGTAACGCGAGTCCGAGAGTCGACGTAAAAGGTTAGACCTGAGGGTACTTTTCCTATTTATTTTTATCTATCTTTTAATTTTTTTTATTTATTTTCATCACATGAGAGTCGTTTATTGATACATGATTGTGGCCCTTGAACAAATGAAGAATGTATGTATTGTGGAATGATGTATGTTGTAGCCTTTGAATAAAACGGAAAATATATCGTCTCTTGTGCTATATAGGATGGAAATTCGGACGTAAATTTCATAGCCGATTTCGAATGGACGGTAGTATGATCTGTACTCGGGGTACAACTCCACGTACCACTTGAGTAAATGACGTATATTTTGTTTTATGTTGTTTTGATTTGTTTATCATTCGTTATCTAATTTCTGCATGTTATTTGTTTGTGTAATGATGAGATAAAGCGCATGGGCTTAGTAAGTTGGATTAAAGGTCCTCTACTTTGAGGGGTTAAAATCCTTTACCACGATGCTTTACCGCGCCGGATGATGTATATTCGGTTGAATGTAAGGTGTGTTCAATCGGGTATACGAAGTCCGATATTGTTGTCTTTATTTTTTTATATGCATTATGTTAATAGCGCATGGGCTTAGTAAGTCGGATTAAAGGTCTTCTATTTTGTGGGGTTAAAATCCTTTACCACGATGCTTTGCCGCACCGGATGATGCATATTCAGTTGAATGTAAGATGTGTTCAATCGGGTATACGAAGTCCGATATTGTTGTCCTTATTTCTTTATATACATTGTGATGTGATGCGCATGGGCTTAGTAAGTTGGATTAAAGGTCCTCCATTTGGAGGGATAAAAAGCCTACGGTATACCTTTACTACGATACTTCACCTCACCTTTTATTTCGTTATTTTCTTTTCTTTGTATGTCATTTTCTTGCATAATCATGCATCATGTTGCATTGCGCATGGGCTTAGTAAGTTGGATTAAAGGTCCTCTATTTCGAGGGATAAAAAGCCTACGGTCTACCTTTACCACGATACTTCGCCACGCCGGACGAAGTGCATTCAATTGAATGTGAGATACGTTCAATCGGACACTTGAGGTCCTATATAGATGTGGGCATATGTCGCATCTCTTTTCTTTCATCTACATTATTTATCTTTCAAATCGCATCATGGCACGTTTATTTTGATGTCCAATTACCTCTTTAGTTATCTCTTTGTATTACCTACCTTTGTCTTGGTTTGATCTATTATCGCTTGTGTATCCATGTTATGAGAGTATTCGGGCATTATTTCTCGTGGTATATTGGATGGAAACCCAGACGTAAATTCCGTAACAGATTCCGAATGGACGGTAGTGCGGTCTGTACTTGGGATACAATTCCACGTACCACTTGGAAGAATGCCCATGTACGTGTTGGTGTCAATCTTAGATATTATTTTCAGTACCACACCATCGCACGTTTATTCTGTATTCATAATTGCTTCTTTGATCGTCTCTTTAAATTATGGACTTAATTGTTGTCTCTTTCATTATATGTGCCTCTTTGTTTATGTTCCTTTTGCATTGCTGAATGTTACATGTTTATGAGATTACATGCTCGCCGTTATTCCAATTCATTTTTATGCATGCTTGTATAATTATGGCTTATTTGCGTTTCTATATTCATGAATGTTACATGTTTATGAGATTACATGCTCGTCGTTATTCCAATTTATTTTTATGAATGCTTGTATAATTATGGCTTATTTGCGTTTTTGTATTCATGAATGTTACATGTTTATGAAGTTATATGCTTTGCCGTATGTCAATTCATCTTTATGCATGAAAATTTGGACCTAGTTTATATGCAAATAGGTTGTATGCAAATGTGAAAATGTGTTATATGTGAACTTAGATGAGCTTTTGATTTATGCATGCGAACTTAGAAATAGAATACCATTAGGAATATATATTGCTAGATTCGATTAGACTATTGGACAAATCATTTTATTACAAGTGGCATAAGTAAGGGACCATTCTGAACCCAACGGTTTGAGGTCTTCCATTACGAGGGGTGAGTGCAGCCTTAAATTATTTTCCCGGTTCACACCGGGTGGCGACTCCTTTAGTCTCCGATTTAGTCCCCCGTGGGCTACTCCGTACTCCCAACCGCGCCGTGAGCCCGGAACAGCATGCGTCGCCTAGTTCCTATGTCACCACAAGGAGGCCTAATAGGAGGTTTGATAGGAGGGATAGATGGTTTGATGATAGAGGTGCATTTAATGCCAGAAGATGGGATTTTGATAGGAGGGGATATGGTAGACGAGGAGGTGTAGATGGTGATCTAGGAAGCATCAAGATCAAGATACCAGCATTCCACGACAAGAATGATCCTGAAGCTTATTTAGAATGGGAAAAGAAAATAGAATTGATTTTAAACTATCGTCACTACTCAGATGAGAAAAATTTCAATCTAGCAGCAATTGAGTTTACCGATTATGCTATGAGTTGGTGGGATCAGCTTGTCTCTACTGGGAGGAGAAATTATGAGAGACCGGTTCAGACATGGGCAGAACTTAGAGGTCTCATGAGAAAGAGATTTATACCTAACCATTATTATAGGGAATTGTATCAGAAACTACAACATCTATATCAGGGGACCAAAAATGTTGAGGACTATTACACCGAGATGGAAGTTGCCATGATCAGGGCAAATGTAGTTGAGGATGCAGAAGCTACTATGGCACGGTTTCTAATGGGCTTAAATAGAAAGATTGCCAACATGGTGGAGTTGCATCATTATGTAGATTTGGAGGATATGCTTCACATGGCTATCAAGGTAGAGAGGCAACTCAAGAAAAAGTCCTCATCCAGATTTGGTACTCAGGCTACTTCTGCATAGAAAGTGAAATAGATTTCGAATTAGAAGTGGGATGGAGGCTTTGACAAGCCTAAAGGCGAGTTCAGTAGAGGCTTTAATAAGCCTAGGGCCGAACTTATTGCCAAGTGTAAAGAGGCTGCAGAACCGAGTAAAACTAGACCAAAACTTGAGGGTACAACTATAAGAACTAAGGATGTAAAATGTTTTAAAAGTTTGGGCATGGGACACTATGCTTCAGAATGTCCCAATACACGTACCTTAATGATTGATAAGAAGAGTGGAGATGTGTACTCTAGTGATAGTGAGGTTGACGATGAGATACCAGATTTGGAGGATGCTAGTGATCATGAGGGAGCTACATACCCGCTGAATAACTTATCCTTAGTTGTCAAGCATGCATTGAGTGCATATGTTGTATAGGATGAGAGTGTGCAGCAGAGGGAGAAAATATTCCATACTAGGTGTCGTGTGAATGACAAAGGGTGTAGTATGATCATAGATAGGGGCAGTTGTACTAATTTTGCTAGCACAGCTTTGATTGAGCGATTGGGCTTGAGTTGCTTGAGACACAAGTTGCAGTGGTTAAATGATTGTGGGGAAATAAGTGTGACAAAGCAGGTATTTTTGAGCTTTACCATTGGGCCATACACAGATGATGTCCTATGTGATGTGATACCGATGCATGTAGGACATATTCTTTTAGGCAGACCGTGGCAGTTTGATAAGAAGGTTATTCATGATGGGTTCAAGAACAAGTACTCTTTTCAGCATAAGGGAAAACCTATTACATTATACCCACTTACACCTGCATAAGTCCATGAAGATCATGTTAAGTTACAACTTGAGCATGACAAAGAGAGAGCGAAGGGAAACACCACATTGGGTGAGACTAGTGAGAGTGATGTATCTGCTGAGAAAAATAAGGCCAAGACCGTGGGAGTTCCCAAGGGGAGTGTGAGTGAACGTGAAGGGGAAATAAAATGGAGAGTTAAAAAGATTTTCTACATAGGTGAGGGTGAAGCGAGGAAAGGATTCAAGGCTAGCAAGCTCATGCTATTGTTAGTCTATAAGGAGCCTCATATTTATTTTACTAACACTGACCCTTTGTTTCTTTTGTCTATTTCATCTCTTTTGCAGGATTACAGTGACGTGCTAACATAGTGCATACCTAGTGGGCTTCCACCCATTAGAGGTATTGAGCATCAGATAGACTTCATACCTGGAGCAGTCATTCCTAACAGACCGGCTTATAGAAGCAATCCTGAGGGGACAAAAGAGCTACAAATGTAAGTACGGGAGTTGATGGACAAGGGGTATGTAAGGGAAAACATGAGTCCTTGTGTAGTACCAGTGCTTCTAGTTCCTAAGAAAGATGGGACCTGGCGTATGTGCATTGATTTTAGAGCTATCAACATACTACGGTAAAGTATCGTCATCCCATTCCTAGACTAGATGACATATTGGATGAATTGCATGGCTCCAAAATTTTTAGTAAGATTGATTTAAAGAGTGGATACCATCAAATTCTCATGAGAGAGGGAGATGAGTGGAAAACTGCATTTAAGACTAAGTATGGCTTGTCTGAATGGTTAGTTATGCCATTTGGTCTTTCAAACACACCTAGCATATTTATAATATTGATGAATCATGTTATGCGTGCATTTTAGGTAAGTTTGTTGTGGTTTATTTTGATGACATCTTAGTTTACAATAAAACAGTAGATGATCATGTTATGTATTTGAACCATGTTCTTGATGTCTTAAGACAGGAAAAACTGTATACTAACTTTGATAAGTGCACTTTTTATATGGATAGAATTGTTTTCCTTGGATTTGTTGTGAGTGCAGATGGCATCGAGGTAGATTTGGAAAAGGTGAAGGTAATTCAGGATTAGCCAACACCAACAACAGTGACAGAAGTCAGAAGCTTCCATGGATTAGCAAGCTTCTATCGTAGATTTGTTAAAGACTTCAGTAGTATCGCAGCACCACTGACTGAAGTAGTGAAGAAGACTGTTGGCTTCAAATGGGGTGAAGAGCAGGAGTGTGCATTCCAGGATCTGAAAATAAAGTTGTGCTGTGCACCAATCTTGACACTACCTAACTTTGAGAAGACATTTGAGATTGAGTGTGACGCATTCGAGATAGGCATTGGAGTGATTCTTATACAAGAAAAGCGACCAATAGCTTACTTTAGTGAGAATCTAAATGGAGCAGTTTTGAGGTACCCCACATATGACAAGGAGTTGTATGCGCTAGTGAGAGCCCTTGAGACTTGGCAGCATTATTTGTGGCCTCGAGAGTTTGTGATCCATACAGATCATGAATCATTGAAGTATTTAAAGGGCCAAGGTAAGCTGAACAAACGACACGTAAAATAGTTAGAGTTTGTTGAGATATTTCCATATGTAATCTGCTACAAACAAGGTAAGGAAAATATTATTGCCGATGCACTATCGTGAAGGTATGTTTTAATTACTTCATTGAATGCAAGAATGCTTGGGTTTGAATTTATTAAAGAACTTTATGCTAGTGTTATTGACTTTAGTATTATCTATGCTACATTTGGAAAGTCTGCTTTTAGTAAATTCTACCAACATGATGGGTTTCTGTTTAGGGAGAATAGATTATGCATTCCTGTTTATAGTATGCGTGAGTTGTTAGTGAGGGAAGCATATGGAGGAGGTTTAATGGGACACTTTGGCATTAACAAAACCTTAGGGGTATTGAGTGAACATTTTTATTGGCCTAAAATGCAAAGAGATATTTAACTTGTAAACAGGCTAAATCTAAGGTTATGCCTCATGGGTTGTATACACCATTGCCTATTCCTAGTGAGCCATGGGTAGATGTATTGATGGACTTTATCTTGGGTTTACCTAGGACTAAGAATGGTAGAGATTCCATCTTTGTAGTGGTTGATAGGTGCAGTAAGATGGTATACTTTATAGCATGTCATAAAACTGATGATGCCACTAACATTGCTGACTTATTCTTTAGAGAAGTAGTACGACTCCATGGGATTCCACGGAGTATAGTTTCAGATCGTGATGTCAAATTCCTTAGTCACTTTTGGAAAGTTTTATGGGGTAAGTTGGGAACTAAACTTTTATATTCTACTACTTGCCACCCTCAGACTGATGGCCAGACCGAGTTTGTTAATAGGACTTTGACTCAGTTATTACGTACTATTATCAATAAGGACTTAAAAACCTGTGAGGATTGTTTACCTTTTGTTGAATTTGCATATAGGTCATAGTATTCATTCCTCTACATCTTACTCACCATTTGAAATTGTTTATGGTTTTCAGCCACTAACTCCATTAGATTTGTTACATTTGCCTATTGATGAGCATTCGGGGCTAGATGGAAAAAGGAAAGCCGATTTGGTGAAACATATACATGAGAAAGTAAGAGAGCAAATAAAATGAAAGAATGAGCAATATGCTTCTTATGTAATAAGGGAAGAAAGCGTGTGGTATTTCAGCCTGGAGATTGGGTTTGGGTACACATGCGCAAGGAGAGATTTCCTGAACAATGTAAATCTAAGCTACAACCGAGAGGGGATGGTCAATTTCAAGTCTTGGAATGGATTAATGATAATGCATACAAGTTGGATTTACAAGGTAGGTATAATGCGTCTGCTACATTTAATGTTTCTGACTTAGCTCTTTTTGATGCAGGTACAGATTCAAGGTCGAATCCTTTTCAAGAGGGAGAGGATGACATGATCCAGTCCGATAACAAAGCAAAAGACCCATTACAAGTACCAGAAGGGCTAATTACGAGGTAGAGGACTGTTGGACAGTTATGACCCATATCGTCACTGTTTGTAAAAGACATTGTGTTTTTGTACGAAATTAACTATGTAGTAATGAAATTATCTTTTACCATTTTTTATTTATTTACTTTGATCTACAAATGGTAGAAGTCCTTATGATTAGTTCCGGATTGAGATGATATGAGACATTATCAATCCATAGAGGTTTAATAATTAAATATCCCTAGTCGTAGTATTATCGAGATTGGACATCGATAATGCAGAATGGACTAGTATTGCACTTGTGCGCGTTGTGAGGGCAGAACGGCATAGTTCTCATATGTTTATGTTGGACAGTTATGACCCATAGCGTCACTGTTTGTAAAAGACATTGTGTTTTTGTACAAAATTAACTATGTTATAATGAAATTACCTTTTACCGTTTTATGATTCATTTATTTGATATATATAAATGGTAAAAGTCCCTATGATTAGTTCCGAATTGAGATGATATGAGACAGTATCAATCCATAAAGGTTTAATCATTAAATATCCCTAGTCGTAGTATTATCGAGATTCGATATTGATAATGTGGAATAGACTAGTATTGCATTTGTACGCATTGTGAGGGCATAACGACATAGTTCTCATATGCTTAAGTATAAGATACTTATGCAAGTGCGATAGGAGGTTGTGTTTTACTGATGGTATGGAAAACAGCTTCGCTCTGGATAGACCCCGCGGAATCCCATTGGTAGTATGTATATGTGTCTTTGGGAGTCCGCTTCAGGGTAGGTGTATTTGGTCTTAACCTGAGACTTGCATCGCTAGTACTTGCGACAATCGGTAAACTTTGGTTTTGGTCATCCAGGGCTTTAACAGGTTCTGTTGTACGCCTCTACTGGGTTTATTGGGAATCGTAGTGTATTGGATGTGATGTCAAGACGGAAGTATCACTTCAGACATGTGGAGATGATCACGCAGGGATTCAGAACTAGTTCTCTATAGTGTTGTAACCATCGGGATAATATAACAAAATCATGATTATCCGATTCAAAGAGACTAGTTGCTTGATATCCGATATGTGCTTCGTACGGGGCAGACACTGTGCCAGCGCCAAGCCTTGCACGTGACATCCGATACTGGATCGCCATACGTAATACTATGGTATACTACACCTGATAAAGATGATATATTCCAGTAAGAATATTTCTGGAGAATTGGGAAGGCATGGTGTTTTGCTAGAAGCCAACTTTGTCTCGTAAATCGGTAAAAACGTAGTTCGAGGTACGTACGTGTTCGGATAGTCCGACACCGTATTTACTGCCAACATATCCGGAGATCTCTTGGGTCGCTTCCCGAAGATTCACCGATGATGTTTGATTCGAACTTTATTAATCTGGGATTAATTGCGGAGAAACTTTATCTTGGATAAAGTACTATTTGAAGAGAGAGAAAGATTAATTTGGAATTAATCGATAAAATAATATATTCGATATATTAAAAGAAATTGGATTTCGACGCGGAATTAAAATTGGATTTTAATTCAGGCAAACGAGTTAATTTAGAATTAATTCATTAGCGATGTGAATAGTAATTTTGCTAGGCATAATTATTTAATTACATCGCGATGGAAATTCGTTAATTTAGAATTAGAAAAACCGAGCCCGGAAGTGTTTGCGGGCCCACTCTCATTTCGAATCGATTGGGGCCCACAAGTCACATCGCGAGTCACATCACTTGTCATGAAAAAGTGATAGATTTCAAAAGTCACTTTTTGTGAGTGACATGCTGTCACTATTCATGATATGGGTGGTTGTGGGCATTTAATGAGTTTTTTAGAGCCAAAATTTTGGCTTTTGACTTTTGTAAAACATATACCAATTTTTGATAATTGTTTTAATTTATTATCATTTGTTTTTAGAAAACAAAAAGAAACAAAAATTTTCTCCCTCTCACAAGCAAAGTAATGAGCTCCATTGAAGGGAAATATTAGATTTTTTTTCTTCATTTGCTAGCACAAATCAAAGGATCAACCAAGGTGATAGGGAAGCTTATCTTAGAGCATGGATTTCCTTTAAAGCTTGGAGCTTCATCATCTTCTTCCATCCATCATCCTTGGCCGAATTTTAGACATCTTGGATGAGCAATTTTTTGTTCATCATCACAACCAAAGCCGATCTTTGTAAGTATGTTTCCACCATACTTCTTGTTATATTCATTCTATTTCATGGCTTAAAATGATCTTGGGATATCAATAGAAACCAACAATGGTATCATAGAGCCTTATTTAAGCATGAAAAATTTTACGGTAAAATTTGGGTAAAATTGATTGAAGCATGATTTGATGAAATTGTTTGATTAAGTATGCTTGTATGTTGATAACATGGTGTTATACATGATCAATTTTGTGAAAAATAAATTGGATGGATTTTTCCCCAAAAATGAGGCTTGGCCGAATCTAAATTACCCTTGGAAGTCATGGTATTTTTTGTTTTGATGATCATTGGATGACTTGAAATGATTGGGAATGTCGATTTTAAATTTAATCGAATTGACAATGAATTCGGACAAAAATCCCCACCTTGGCCGTGAGCTTCCTTGCATGTAATGAGATGATTTTTTGAATCAAATATGTTGGACATGTGTTGATGATGAAAAGTATGATTAATGGTTAGATTAGTATTTTGGAAATATTGATTTAAAAGATTAATCATGACTTTACACTTTAGTTAATTGAATTTTAAAATTTGGAATATTAAAATTTGGTTAATTGGGCTTGATTTTGAATTGGGTTTGAAAATATTATATTTGGGCATAATGGGCTTGGTTGGGCCAAGTTGGTTTAGGCCAATTGGATTGGATCCAAATTGGGCCTAAATCATTCCATTAAGTCCAAATATAATAAATGGGCTTTAAAAGTTTAATTGGGCCTTATGGGCTAAAATTGGTTTTATGGCATATGAGGGTGATTCCTCAATTGGGCTTGGTAATTGGGTTTGACCAAAGCCCATGCCTTATAAAATCAATTGAAGGCCCATCGGACTTTAATTAAACGAACATTGGATGTTAGTTGGGCTTTGAGACCGGATAGGATTAGATTTGCAATCTAAGTCATTAAAGCGCATTAAAAAGTGTAGATATTTAATTTGGAATTAAATTGAATTAGTATTGAATACAGATTAAATTAGATTTAACGAGTAGTTCGATATAATTCAAGAATTCATACTTTAAGTACTAATTCTTAAAAGAGTTGGACTCGCGCAAAATCAAATCATTATTTGAACATTGGATGATCACTTATATTCAAAGATAATTAATTTGATTAGTTTGATTGAATAACATGCTTAAATGAATATATGGATGTGATGAATAAATAGCGTATATTGGATGGATATTAGAAGGGAAAGGGTAATTTTAGAAATTGTTGTAAATTCGGAATTTATAAATTGGACCTGCGTTTCCAGCCTTCTCTCTAATTGATTCTTTGTATTCTCTTCTCACCTAATTCCCCTCAATGTTAATGAGGTTTCTATTATTATATTATGTAATTGGGTAGAAGTAGAATTGTGCTAGCCGGGGAGAGGAAATGGAGTGATTTGTTCTAGGAACAATCTGTTTAAATATCCATCTGCATATCGTTATTAATTTACTTTTCGCGCCTTATGATGTTTTAGAAGCATGCTTAAGGGTGTATGATGAGACCTTAACAAAGATAATAAATTGGTTTCCAATTTACGCAAAAATCCTTTAAATCATATTAAGCGTTTTTCCTCCCGTTGAGTGATTCTTACTCAAGATCCAAAGTTGGCATTGGCTTGTTGGCCAAAGTCAAGGCCTTTGTCAATTACGGATGTGTTTAAATCATGAGAGTTTTATTCCATATCGGTGTCTTGTCCAAGTCGTGATTTGTTGGCAAAAGTCAAGATCACTTCTAGTCCATCGACATTGATTACGAAACTTTCCATGTCAATGGGTTCCGCTTAACTGGAATCATTAAGCTTGTTGTGCCAAAGCCAAGGCTTAGTTGATTCAGAGGAAAAAAGGTTAGGGAAATGTATTGGATACATTGGCATATGTATTGTATATATGTTTCGGACTTGGATGTCCACCTACCGGATCTAGGAATTGGATAAGATCCAATTGATCTTCGAGATCTACCTAGTTAAGTTTCATACAGCTTGTTGGCCAAAGTCAAGGTTTTGTGTTATTTAACGGGATCCTAGCCCACTAGGAAACTGGGTTTCCCGAGTACTCGACAGGGGTTAAAGGCTCATCAAAAAATAGTGGGAGGCTAGTATTGAATTTGTAATTTCATTCAGATACTTAGCTTTACTCGCTTTCAAATTATTTCGTCAAAATTATTTTATTAGTTGGACTAATATAATGTTATTTTTCTTGTAACAGTTAGACTGTACCCAAAATATCGTTGACTAGATAGTTGGACTATCGTAGTCAATATTATAGGAAAGGGAAATGTCTGAGACATTATCATGGGCGAGAATGTCTTAAGGGCACGAACTTTGCCGATTGGAAAATGAATCTAAGGATATTACTTGGAGCCGAGAGGTTGTTATACACTATTCAGACACCTCTTGGGCCTAAACCCACACCTGATCAGACACTTGAGCTGGATCTTTGGAAGACTCACAATGATGATTGTGATACTGCTCAGTCTATCATGCTTGCTTCAATGACTCAGCATTTCCGTTGATAAAACAGGGACTTGGATTCTTATAACATGTTGGCGAGGTTGCAAGATCTTCACCGATCTAACAAGAGGTCGCAGAGATATGAGTTAGTTAAGAAGCTCTTCTGTTCACGTATGTCAGAAGGCATGTCTGTTGAGTCCCATGTGGCACAGATGATTGCTGACCTAGATGAGCTAACTGAGATGGGGATAGTCTTTGAGGCTGAGATTACTATAGACATGGTCTTGCAATCTCTCCCCGACACCTGGAGACAGTTCATCATAAACTATAATTTGATGAACACAGATGATACTCTTGGAGAGTTATTATCTACTCTCAAGGAAGCTGAGAATGAGCTTATCAAGGGCAACAAGCGCGAGGCGCACTTTGCTTCGTCATCTCAGACACCGAGGGCTGGGTCCAAGGCAATTGGAGGTGTGAAGAAGAAGAAGCATAAAAGAAAGGGCAAGGCCAAATCGTAAAAGGCTTCTGGGAAGCCTAAGGACAAATCTCAGGATTTTGCCTCCAGTACGGCAAGCGGGGTCACTAGAAGCGTGACTACCGCGAGTACAAGGCGCTCCGGATGAGATAAAGGCGGGCAAGGCACCGGCCTCAGATATGTTTGTTATTGAAATAAACATGACTACTTCTAGTTTTAAAAATTGGATTTTTGATTCTGGTTGTGGTACTCATATATGTACTGATATGCAGGATCTGCAGATTAGTAGGAGACTGGCTTCAGGGGAGATTGATCTGTGTGTTGGAAACGAGACACATGTTGCTGTTTTGGCCGTGGGCACTTTTGTTTTGGAACTGCTCTCGGGGCATGTACTTGAACTAAATGACTGTTATTATGTACCTTGTTGACTAGGAATATAATATATGTATCTATGTTAACCCAATGTTGGTATACTTTCGTATTTCGGAACATTGGGTGTTACTTATATAAAAATGATGTAGAAATTTGCACTTCTGTTGCAAATAATGGTCTTTATATTTTGAATATAAATCTATCTCCAACATATAATATAACAAATAAAAGGCTCAAAATGAGTAACAAAGATGAAACTTATATGTGGCACTGTCGTCTGGGACACATAAACAAAACTCGCATATCCACATTTTCGAAGAGTGGGTACTTGGACGGATTTGATCCAAATTCATATGACGTTTGCGAATCTTACTTATTAGGCAAAATGCCTAAATCACCTTTTAGCGGTAAAGGTGAACGCGCCACTGAACTGTTAGCCCTCGTTCATAGTGACGTATGTGGGCCCATGTCTAGCCAGGCTAGAGGTGGATACGAATACTTCGTAACCTTTACGGATGATGCATCGCGTTATGGTTATGTGTATCTTATGAGACACAAGTCGGAAACTTTTGAGAAATTCAAAGAGTTTCGACACGAAGTTGAAAAACAGACCGACAAGAATATTAAGACATTACGGTCGGACCGTGGTGGCGAATACTTGAGCAATGAGTTTCTAGATTACCTGAAAGAATATGGTATTCTTTCACAGTGGACTCCTCCTGGAACACCGCAATTAAACGGTGTATCCGAACGGAGAAACCGAACTTTGTTGGACATGGTTAAGTCTATGATGAGTCGCACTGAGCTACCTATTTCATTCTGGGGATATGCATTAAACATTGCAATTCTTATTTTGAATAAGGTTCCGTCAAAGACTGTACAACAGACTCCACATGAGATATGGACAGAAAAGAAACCGGGTTTCTCATTCCTGAAGATTTGGGGATGCTGGGCATGCGTCAAATGTTTGGAACGTACCAAACTTGAGCCCAAATCGAATAAATTCCTATTCGTAGGATATCCTAGGGAAACCAAAGGATATTACTTCTATCACCCACGAGAGAACAAAGTATTTGTTGCTCTACATGCGGTTTTCCTTGAGAAGAAATTCCTAAATGCAGTGGTTAGTGGGAGGAAAGTAAAACTCGATGAAAATCGGAGTGATATTGTTCCTGGCATAGAATCCACAATGGAACAAGAACAGTGCATCTGAGATTAGACTTGACCACAATCTTCTATGACACAAGGACCGCGGTGGTCGGAGAGAGTCAGGAAACAACCTGAGAGGTATGGGTTTCTGATCTCACCTCATGTAGATATCAATCTCATTGAGGATAACGAGCCGGCTACGTATGAGGAAGCGATAAAAGATATTGATTCCGCTTTATGATAAGAAGCCATGAAGTCTGAAATGGATTCCATGTACACCAACCAAGTTTGGACACTGGTTGATATACCAGAAGGTGTAAAGCCTATTGGATGTAAATGGGTCTTCAAGAAGAATACCGACATGGAATGCAACATACAAACGTACAAAGCTAGGCTTGTAGTGAAGGGGTATCGCCAACGACATGATGTCGATTACGACGAAACTTTCTCACCCGTTGCCATGATTAAATCCATTCGGATAATTCTTGCATTGCTGCATATTTTGATTACGAGATATGGCAGATGGACGTTAAAACCGCTTTCCTTAATGGAAACCTTTTGGAGGATGTTTATATGCAACAGCCTGGCATTTTTATCGTGCCAAGACTTCCAAACAAGGTTTGTAAGTTAAATCGGCCCATTTATGGACTGAAGCAAGCATCGAGGTCATGGAACCAACGTTTTGATGAGATCATAAACGAATATGATATCATTCAAAACGAAGATGATCATTGTGTATATAAGAAGGTTAGTGGGAGAGCACTAACTTTTATTGTCCTGTATGTTGACGATGTATTGCTTATAGGCAATGACATTCCCATGTTAACGTCGGTGAAAGCTTGGCTTTCATTGAAATTCTCCATGAAAGATCTGGGAGAAGCAGCCTTTATTCTGGGAATAAAGATCTACCAAGATAGATCTAAAAAGCTGCTTGGACTCTCCCAGAGAACGTACATTGACAAAGTGTTGAAGAGATTCAACATGGATCAGTCCAATAGGGGACTGTTGCCAATGTCACATGGTGTCTATCTATCTAAGGACATGTGTCCTAAAACTCAAGATGAGAGAGACAACATGAATCGGATATTGTTCGCCTCGGCAGTCGGATCGATCATGTATGCCTTGATATGCACTCGACCTGATGTCTCCTATGCTTTGAGCATGTGTAGTCGCTATCAGGCCGATCCAGGTGAAGGTCACTGGATGGCGGTTAAGAATATCCTAGAGTATCTTAGACAAAGTAAGGATGCTTTCTTAATATATGGAGATGGAGAACTTGAGGTAACTGGGTATACCGATGCAAGTTTCTAAACCGAAAAAGACGACTATAAGTCACAATCCGGGTATATATTTTATTTGAATAACAAAGCAGTGAGCTGGAAATCTTCCAAGCAAGAGACTGTTGCCGATTCAACAACAGAAGCGGAGTACATTACTGCAGCTGAAGCAGCAAAGGAAGCAGTTTGGATCCGAAAATTCCTAATTGGATTAGGAGTAGTTCTGTTTGCAGCTGAGCCCGTTCCATTATATTGTGATAATAACGGGGCTATAGCATAGGCTAAGGAACCACGGTCTCATCAACGATCCAAGCATGTTCTTCGACGTTTCCATCTGATACGTGAGATCATACATCGTGGCGATGTGAAGATCGAGAAGGTCACATCAGATGACAACATGGCAGATCCGCTGATGAAAGTAATTCCTCAGCAAATGTTTGAGCGACATGTACATAGTTTGGGTATTAGATGCTTGAGTGACTGGCTATAGGCCAAGTGGGAGATTGTTGGACAGTTATGACCCATAGCGTCACTGTTTGTAAAAGACATTATGTTTTTGTATAAAATTAACTATGTTATAATGAAGTTGCCTTTTACCGTTTTATGAATCATTTACTTTGATATATATAAATGGTAAAAGTCTTTATGATTAGTTCCGGATTAAGATGATATGAGACAATATCAATCCATAAAGGTTTAATCATTAAATATCCCTAGTCGTAGTATTATCGAGACTGGACATTGATAATGTGGAATAGACTAGTATTGCACTTGTGCGCGTTGTGAGGGCATAACGGCATAGTTCTCATATGTTTAAGTATAGGATACTTATGCAAGTGCGATATGAGGTTGTGTTTTACTGATGGTACGGAAAACAGCTTCGCTCTGGATAGACCCCGCGGAATCCCATTGGTAGTATGTATATGTGTCTATGAGAGTCTGCTTCAGGGTAGGTGTATTTGGTCTTAACTTGAGACTTGCATCGCTAGTACTTGCGACAATCGGTAAACTTTGGTTTTGGTGGTCCGGGGCTTTAACAGGTTCTGTGTATGCCTTTGCTGGGTTTATTGGGAATCGCAGTGTATTGGATGTGATGTCAAGATGGAAGTATCACTTCAGACATATGGAGATGATGATCACGCAAGGATTCAGAACTGGTTCTCTATAGTGTTGCAACCATCAGGATAATATGACAAGGTCATGATTATCCGAGTCAAAGAGACTAGTTGCTTGATATCTGATATGTGCTTCGTATGGGGCAGACACTATTCCAGCCCCAGGCCTTACACATGACATCCGATACTGGATCGTAATACGCAATACTACGGTATACTACGCATGATAAAGATCGTATATTCCAGTAAGCATATTTCTGGAGAATTGTGAAGGCATGGTGCTTTGCTAGAAGCCAACCTTATCTCGTAAATCGGTAAAAACGTAGTACGAGGTACGTACGTGTTCGGATAGTCCGACGACCATATTTACTGCCAACATATCCGAAGATCTCTTGGGTCGCTTCCCGAATATTCACTGATGACGTTTGATTCGAACTTTATTAATCTGGGATTAATTACGGAGAAACTTTATCATGGATAAAGTACTATTTGAAGAGAGAGAAAAATTAATTTGGAATTAATCGATAAAATAATATATTCGATATATTAAATGAAATTGGATTTCGACGCAGAATTAAAATCGGATTTTAATTCGGGAAAACGAGTTAATTTAGAATTAATTTGTTAGTGATGTGAATAGTAATTTCGCTAGGCATAATTATTTAATTACGTAGCGACAGAAATTCGTTAATTCGGAATTAGCGAAACCGAGCCCAGAAGTGTTTGCGGGCCCACTCGCATTTCGAATCGAGTGGGGCCCACAAGTCATATCGCGAGTCACATCACTTGTCATGAAAAGGTGATAGATGTCAAAAGTCACTTTTTGTGAGTGACGTGCTGTCACTATTCATGATGTGGGTGGTTATGGGCATTTAATTAGTTTTTTGGAGCCAAAAATTTGGCTTTTGACTTTTGTAAAACATATACCAATTTTTGGTAATTGTTTTAATTTATTATCATTTGTTTTTAGAAAATAAAAACTCTATCCCTCTCTCAAGAAAAGCCGTGAGCTCCATTGAAGGGAAAGATTAGATTTTTTTTTTATTTATTTGCTAGCATAAATCAAATGATCAACCAAGGTGATAGGGAAGCTTATCTTAGAGCATGGATTTCCTTTAAAGCTTGGAGCTTCATCATCTTCTTCCATCCATCATCCTTGGCCGAATCTTGGTAAGTATGTTTCCGCCATACTTTTTGTTATATTCATTCTATTTCATGGCTTAAAATGATCTTGGGACATCAATAGAAACAAACAGTTTAAATATAGGATACTTATGCAAGTGCGATAGGAGATTGTGTTTTACCGATGGTATAGAAAATAGCTTCGCTCTGGATAGACCCCGCGGAATCCCATTGGTAGTATGTATATGTGTTTATGGGAGTCCGCTTCAGGGTACGCCTCTGTTGGATTTAACAGGTTCTGTGTACGCCTCTGCTGGATTTATTGAGAATCATAGTGTATTGGATGTGATGTCAAGGCGGAAGTATCACTTCAGACATATGGAGATGATGATCACGCAGGGATTCAGAACTGGTTCTATATTATATTGCAACCATCGGGATAATATGACAAGGTCATGATTATCCGATTCAAAAAGACTAGTTGCTTGATATCCGATATGTGCTTCGTACGGGGCAGACACTAATCCAACCACAGGCCTTGCACGTGACATCCGATACTGGATCGCAATATGCAATACTATGGTATACTACGCCTGATATAGATCGTATATTCCATTAAGAATATTTCTGGAGAATTGGTTAGGCATGGCGCTTTGCTAGAAGCCAACATTGTCTCGTAAATCGGTAAAAATGTAGTACGAGGTACGTACGTGTTCGGATAGTCCAACGATCGGATTTACTGCCAATAAATCAAGGGATCTCTTCGGTCACTTTCCAAAAATTCACCGATGACGTATGATTCGAGCATAATTAATTTGGGATTAATTGCGGAGAGACTTTATCTTGGATAAAGTACTATTTGAAGAGAGAGAAAGATTAATTTGGAATTAATCGACAAAATAATATATTCGATATATTAAATGAAATTGGATTTCGACGCAGAATTTAAATTAGATTTCAATTCGGGCAAACGAGTTAATTTATAATTAATTCGTTAGCGATGTGAACAGTAATTTCGCTAGGTATAATTATTTATTTACGTCGCGACAGAATTTCATTAATTCGGAATTAGCAAAACCGAGCCCGGAAGTGTTTACGGGTCCACTCGTATTTTGAATCGAGTGGGTCCCACAAGTCACATCGCGAGTCACATCACTTGTCACTTTAGTGATAGACATCAAATCAGTTTTTTGGAGAGTGACATGCTGTCACTATTCATGATGTTGGTGGTTGTGGGCATTTAATGCAAATTTTAGCTTCAAATTTGTGTTGACTTTTTGGAAAAGGATATACAACATTTGGTAAAGCATTTTAGGCATAATTTCTTTTTAGAAACAAGTACAAAACTTGAAAAAATTTTCTCTCTCTCTTGAGCTTGGCCGAGAGCTCTCATAACGGGAAAGAAATTGATTTTCTTTCTTCCATCTTGCTAGCACAAACTAGAATCAATACAAGGTGTTAGGGAAACCTTCCTAAGAGCTTGGGATCCTTAAATCTTAGAGCTTCATAATCTTTATCAACAAAAGGGGCTTGGCCGAATCCTCCATCAAAGGAAGCAAAAGTTTTGTTGATCCTCACATCCTAAACCGATCTTTATAAGTATGATTCCGCCATACTTTTCAGTTGTATTCATTCCATTTCTTATGCTTGAATGATCTTGGGACTCACCTAGAAAACCAACAATGGTATCAATGAGCCATTTTGAGCATGAAATGAACTTAGGGTAAAATTTGGGTAAATTGATTTTGAGCATGTTTTGAATAAATTACTTGTTTGAGCATGCTTGTGGATGGATGACTTTGAGTTGTTTATGATCAATTTTCTAAAAAACTAATTGGATGAATTTTTCCCCAAAAAAGAGGCTTGGCCGAATATGAAGCTTGCTCTAAAGTTATGGTATTTTTTGTTTCTTTGATCATTGGATGACTTGAAATACTTGGAAATGTTGATTTAAAACTCAATCGGATTGAAAACGAAATCGGACGCATAAACCCCATGAATGTCGTGAGTGAAGAAGCATGTAATGAGATGATTTTTGAATCAAATATGTTGGACATGTGTTGATGATGAAAAGTATGATTAATGGTTAGATTAGTATTTTGGAAATATTGATTTAAAAGATTAATCATGACTTAACACTTTAATTAATGCAATTACAAAATTTGGAATTTTAAAATTTGATTAATGGGCTTGATTTTGAATTGGGCTTGGAAATGTTATATTTGGGCATAGTGGGCTTGGTTGGGTCAAGTTGGTTTAGACCAATTGGATTGGATCCAAATTGGGCCTAAATCATTCCATTAAGTCCAAATGTAATAAATGGGCTTTAAAGGTTTAATTGGGCCTTATGGGCCAAAATTGGTTTTATGGTGGTTTTATGGCAAATGAGGGTGATTCCTTAATTGGGCTTGGTAATTGGGTTTGACCCACATTGACCAAAGCCCATGCCTTAAGAAATCAATTGAAAGCCCATCGGACTTTAATTGAACATACATTGGATGTTAATTGGGCTTTGAGACCCATTAAGATTAATTTGGAATCTAAGTCATTAAAACACATTGAAAGGTGTAATTATTTAATTTGGAATTAAATAAATGAATTAGTATTCAATACGAATTAAATTAGATTTAACGAGTAGTTCGATATAATTCAAGAATGCGTACTTATTCTCAAACGAGTTGGACTCGCGTAAAATCAAATCGTTGTTTGAACATTGGATGATCACATAATTAAAGACTAATTAATTGGATTAGATTATTTGAATTGCATCCTATGAATGAATACATGAATGTGTTGAATGAATAGCGCATATCGGATGGATATTAGAAGGGAAAGGGCAATTTTAGAAATTATTGTAAATTTGGAATTTATAAATTTGACCTGCGTGTCCAGCCTTATCTCTCATTATTTCTTTGTATTCTCTTCTCACCTAATTCCCCTCAATGTGATGAGGTTTCTATTATTGTATTATGTATTTGGGTAGAAGTAGAATAGTGCTAGCCGGGGAGAGGAAATAGAGTGATTTGTTCTAGGAACAATCTGTTAAATATCCATCTGTATATCATTATTAATTTACTTCACGCGCCTTATTATGCTTTTAGAATGCATGCTTAAGGGTGTATGATGAGACCTTAACAAAGATAATAAATTGGTTGCCAATTTACGCAAAAAACCCTCAAAAACATACTAAGCATTTTTTTTCCTTCTATTAAGTGATTCTTACTCAAGATCCAAAATTGGCATTGGTTTGTTGGCCAAAGCCAAGACCTTTGTCAATTGCGGATGTGTTTGAATCATGAAGGCTTTGTTCCACATCGGTGTCTTGTCCAAGTTATGATTTGTTGGCCAATGTCAAGATCACTTCTTGTCCATCGACATTGATTACAAAGCTTTCCATGTCAATGGGTTCCGCTAAACTGGAATCATTAAGCTTGTTGTGGCAAAGCCAAGGCTTAGTTGATTCAGAGGAAAAAGGTTGGGCAAATATATTGGATATATTGGCATATATATTGTATATATATTTCGGACTTGGATGTCCACCTACCGGATCTAGGAATTGGATAAGATCCAATTGATCTTCGAGATCTACCTAGTTAAAAATCATACAGCTTGTTGGCCAAAGTCAAGGTTGTGTGTTATTTAACGGGATCCTAGCCCACTAGGAAACTGGGTTTCCCGAGTACTCGACATAGGGTTAGAGGCTCGCCGAAAAATAGTGGGAGGCTAGCATTGAATTTGCAATTTCATTCAGATACTTAGCTTTACGCGCTTTCAAATTATTTCGTCAAAATTATTTTATCAGTTGGACTAATATAATGTTATTTTTCTTGTAACAGTTAGACTATACCCAAATATCGTTGATTAAATAGTTGGACTATCGTAATCAAGATGACAGGAAATGGAAATGTCCGAGACATTATTATGGGCAAAAATGTCTTTAAGGGCACGAACTTTGCAGATTGGGAAATGAATCTGAGGATAGTTCTTATAGCCGAGAGGCTGCTGTATACTATACAGACACCTCTTGGGCCTAAACCCAAACATGATCAGTTACTTGAGCTGGAGCTTTGGAAGACTCACAGCGATGACAATGATACTGCTCAGTCAATTATGCTTGCTTCTATGACTCAGCATTTCCGTCGACAAAATAGGGACTTGGATCCTTATAATATGTTGGCGAGGTTGCACGATCTTCACCGTTCTAACCGAAGGTCACAGAGATATGAGTTACAAAAGAAGCTCTTCCGTTCACGTATGTCAGAAGGCATGTTCGTTGAGTCTCATGTGGCACAGATGATTGCTGACATAGATGAGCTTTCTCAGATAGGGATAGTCTTCGAGGCTGAGACTACTATAGATTTGATCTTGCAGTCTCTCCCTGACACTTGGAGATAATTCATCATAAACTATAACTTGATGAACCAAGATGATACCCTTGGAGAGCTGCTGTCAATTCTCAAGGAAGCTGGGAATGAGCTTCTCAAAGGCAATAAGCGCGAGGCACACTTTGCTTCAATATCTCAGACACCGAGGGCTGGGCCCAATATGACTGGAGGTGTGAAGAAGAAGAAGATGCATAAGAGAAAGGGCAAGGTCAAATCGTCAAAGGCTTCTGGGAAGCCTAAAGACAAATCTCAGGATTTATGCCTCCAGTGCGACAAGCGGGGTCACTGGAAGCGTGACTGCAGCGAGTACAAGGCGCTCTAGAAGGAGATTAAAGCGGGCAAGGCACCGGCTACAGGTATGTTTGTTATTGAAATAAAAATGAATACTTTTAGTTTTAAAAATTGGATTTTTGATTCTAGTTGTGGTACTCACATATTTACTGATGTGCTGGATTTGTGGATTAGTAGGAGACTGGCCTCAGAGGAGATTGATCTACGCGTCGGAAATGGGGCATTTTGGCCGTTGGCACTTTTGTTTTGGAATTGCCCTCAGGGCATGTACTAGAACTTACAGACTGTTATTATGTACCTAGTTTGACTATGAATATTATTTCTGTATCTATGTTAACCCAATGTGGGTACACTTTTGCATTTAGAAACACCAGATGTTTTATTTATAAAAATGACATAGAAATTTGCACTGCTATCGCAAATAATGGTCTTTATATTTTGAATATAAATCAATGTCAAATATATAATATAAAAAACAAAAGGCTTAAATGAGTAATAAAGATGAAACTTATATGTGGCACTGTCGTCTGGGACACATAAAAAAGACTCGCATATCCACACTTTCGAAGAGTGGGTACTTAGACGGATTTGATCCACATTCATATGACGTCTACGAATCTTGCTTATTAGGCAAAATGCCTAAATCCCTTTTAGCCATAAAGGTGAACGCGCCACTGAACTGTTAGCCCTCGTTCATAGTGAAGTATGTGGGCCCATGTCTAGCCAGGCTAGAGGAGGATATGAATACTTCGTAACCTTTACAGATGATGCATCGCGTTTTGGTTATGTGTATCTTATGAGACACAAGTCGAAAACTTTTGAGAAATTCAAAGAGTTTCGACACGAAGTAGAAAAACAGACCGGCAAGAGTATAAAGACATTTCGGTCGGACCGTGGTGGCGAATACTTAATCAATGAGTTTCTAGATTACTTGAAAGAATATGGTATTCTTTAACAGTGGACTCCTCCTGGAACACCGCAATTAAACGGTGTATCCGAACGGAGAAACCGAACCTTGTTGGACATGGTTAGGTCTATGATGAGTCGCATTGAGCTACCTTTTTCCTTCTAGGGACATGCATTAAAAAATGCAATTCTTATTTTGAATAAGGTTCCGTCCAAATCTGTTCAACAGACTCCGTATGAGATATGGACAGGAAAGAAACCGGGTTTCTCATTCCTGATGATTTGGGGATGCTGGACATACGCCAAACGTTTGGAAGGTACCAAACTTGAGCCCAAATCGGATAAATGCCTATTCGTAGGATATCCTAGGGAAACCAAAGGATATTACTTCTATCACCCATGAGAGAACAAAGTATTTGTTGCTCTACATGCGGTTTTCCTTGAGAAGGAATTCCTAAATACAGTGGTTAGTGAGAGGAAAGTAGAACTCGATGAAAATTGAAGTGATACTGTTCCTGGCATAGAATCCTTAACGGAACAAAAACAGTCCATCCGGGATGAGACTATACCACAATCTTCTATTACACAAGGACCGCGTAGGTCGGAGAGAGTTAGGAAACAATATAAGAGGTATGGGTTTCTGATCTCACCTCATGTAGATATTAATCTTATTGAGGATAACGAACCAGCTACGTATGAGGAAGCGATACAAGATATCAATTCCACTTTATGGCAAGAAGCCATGAAGTCCGAAATGGATTCCATGTACACCAACCAAGTTTGGACACTGGTTGATGCACCTGAAGGTGTAAAGCCTATTGGTTGCAAATGGGTCTTCAAGAAGAAGACCGACATGGATGGCAACGTATAAACGTACAAAGCTAGGCTTGTAGTGAAGGGGTATCGTCAACGATCTGGTGTCGATTACGATGAAACTTTCTCACCAGTTGCCATGATTAAATCCATTCGGATAATGTTTGCTATTGCTGTATATTTTGATTACGAGATATGGCAGATGGACGTTAAAACTGTTTTCCTTAACGGAAACCTTTTGGAGGATGTTTATATGCAACAGCCTGACGGTTTTATCGTGCCTAGACTTACAAACAATAGCCTGACGATTTTATCGTGCCTAGACTTGCAAACAAGGTTTGTAAGTTAAATCGATCCATTTATGAATTGAAGCAAGCATCGAGGTCTTGGAACCAACGTTTTGACGAGATCATAAAATAATATGATTTCATTCAAATGATGATGTATTGCTAATTGGCAATTACATTCCCATGTTAACATCGGTGAAAGCTTGACTTTCATTAAAATTCTCCATGAAAGATCTGGGAGAAGCAACCTTTATTCTGGGAATAAAGATCTACTGGGATAGATCTAGAAAGCTACTTGGACTCTCCCAGAGTACATACATTGACAAAGTGTTGAAGAGATTCAACATGGATCAGTCCAAGAGGGGACTGTTGCTAGTGTCACATGGTGTCTATCTATCTAAGGATATGTGTCCTAAAACTCAAGATGAGAGAGACAATATGAGTCGGATACCGTTCGCCTTGGCAGTCGAATCGATCATGTATGCCACGATATGTACGCGACCTGATGTCTCCTATGCTTTGAGCATATGTAGTCGCTATCAGGCCGTTCCAGGTGAAGGTCACTGGATGGCGGTTAATAACATCCTTAAGTATCTTAGACGAACTAAGGATGCTTTTTTAATCTATGGAGATGGAGAACTTGAGGTAACTGGGTATACCGATGCAAGTTTCCAAACCGACAAAGACGATTGTAAGTCACAATCTGGGTACATATTTTATTTGAATAACGGAGCAGTAAGTTGGAAATCTTCCAAGCAAGAGACTGTTACTGATTCAACAACAGAAGAGGAGTATATTGCTGCAGCTGAAGCAACAAAAGAGGCAGTTTTGATCCGAAAATTCCTAATTGGATTATGAGTAGTTCCGTTGGCAGCTGAGCCCGATCCATTATATTGTAACAATAATGGGGCTATAGCGCAGGCTAAGGAACCATGGTCTCATCAAAGATCTAAGCATGTTCTTCGATGTTTCCATCTGATTCGTGAGATCATACATCGTGGTGATGTGAAGGTCGAGAAGGTCGCATCAGATGACAATATGGCAGATCCGCTGACGAAAGCTATTCCTCAGCAAAAGTTTGAGCAACATGTACATAGTCCAGGTATTAGATGCTTGAGTGACTGGCTATAGGCTAAGTGGGAGATTGTTCGACAGTTATGACCCATAACATCACTGTTTGTAAAAGACATTCTGTTTTTGTACGAAATTAACTATGTAGTAATGAAATTATCTTTTACCGTTTTGTATTTATTTACTTTGATATACAAATGGTAGAAGTCCTTATGATTAGTTCCGGATTGAGATGATATGAGACAGTATCAATCCATAAAGGTTTAATCATTAAATATCCCTAGTCGTAGTATTATCGAGATTGGACATCGATAATGGGGAATAGACTAGTATTGCACTTGTGCGCGTTGTGAGGGCATAACAGCATAGTTCTCATATGTTTAAGTATAGGATACTTATGCAAGTGCGATAGGAGGTTGTGTTTTACCGATGGTACGGAAAACAGCTTCGCTCTGGATAGACCCCGCGGAATCCCATTGGTAGTATGTATATGTGTCTATGGGTTGCTAGTACTTGCGACAATCGGTAAACTTTGGTTTTGGTCGTCCAGGACTTTAACAGGTTCTGTGTACGCCTCTGCTGGGTTTATTGAGAATCGTAGTGAATTAGATGTGATGTCAAGACGGAAGTATCACTTCATACATATGGAGATAATGATCACGCAGGGATTCAGAACTGGTTCTCTATTATGTTACAACCATCGGGATAATATGACAATTATCCGATTCAAAGAGACTAGTTGCTTGATATCCGATATATGCTTCGTACGGGGCAGACACTAATCCAGCCCCACGCCTTACACGTGACATCCGATACTGGATCGCAATACGCAATACTATGGTATACTATGCCTGATATAGATCGTATATTCCATTAAGAATATTTCTGGAGAATTGGGTAGGCATGGCGCTTTGCTAGAAGCCAATCTTGTCTCGTAAATCGGTAAAAATATAGTACGAGGTACGTACGTGTTCGGATAGTCCGACGACCGGATTTACTGCCAATATATCCAGGGATCTCTTGGGTTGCTTCCCGTAGATTCACCGATGACGTATGATTCGAGCATAATTAATCTGGGATTAATTGCGCAGAGACTTTATCTTGGATAAAGTACTATTTGAAGAGAGAGAAAGATTAATTTGGAATTAATCGACAAAATAATATATTGATATATTAAACGAAATTGGATTTCGACGTAGAATTAAAATTAGATTTTAATTCGGGCAAACGATTTAATTTAGAATTAATTCGTTAGCGACCTGAATAGTAATTTCACTACGCATAATTATTTAATTACGTCACGACGGAATTTCGTTAATTCGGAATTAGCGAAACCGAGCCCGGAAATATTTACGGGTCCACTCACATTTTAATTCGAGTGGGGCCCACAAGTCACATCGCGAGTCACATCACTTGTCACATTAGTGATAGACATCAAATCACCTTTTTGGTGAGTGACATGTTGTCACTATTCATGATGTTGGTGGTTGTGGGCATTTAATGCAAATTTTGGCTCTAAAATTGTGTTGACTTTTTGGAAAAGGATATACGACATTTGGTAAAGCATTTTAGGCATAATTTTGTTTTAGAAACAAATACAAAACTTGAAAATGTTTTCTCTCCTCTCTTGAGGTTGGCCGAAAGCTCACCTAAGGGGAAATGAATTGATTTTCTTTCTTCCATCTTGCTAGCACAAACTAAAATCAATACAAGGTGTTAGGGAAACCTTCCTAAGAGCTTGGGATCCTTAAAGCTTGGAGCTTCATCATCTTCATCAACAAAAGGGGCCTGGCCGAATCCTCCATCAAAGGAAGTAAAAGTATTGTTGATCCCCACATCCTAAACCGATCTTTGTAAGTATGATTTCGCCATACTTTTAAGTTGTATTCATTTCATTTCTTATGCTTGAATGATCTTGGGACTCACCTAGAAAACCAACAAGGAGCAAAAGACTCAGAGAAGCAATGGCAGGATTAGTTTAGAGTTTTATGGCCGATTTCAATAAACAAATAGAGACGCATATGGACTTCAATAGAGATGCCCAAAGCCACTTCACTTGGCCCAAATCTGCTTTGAATAAAGTTTCCTAGGCATTTAAATACTTAAAGACTTGGTATTTTTGTAATTTCGTATTTATAGGCATTGTTGTCTTTATGCCTTAGGGTTTCTTTTGTATCACTATTTAAGCTTTCTTTCTTTTTCATTTTGATCAATCAATCACGAAATTTGTAAAAACACAAAAGCTTAAAACTTTGGCTATAGCCGAATTCTTGTAAGGGAGGGATTCCCCTTTTTAAGTTTGAATCGACTTATCTAAGTTTTGGCAAACTTAGTGGCGTCTCCATTGCTAGCAAAACACTACAAGGATTCATCTTAAAGGTTCTCAAGGGCAAGTTCTTTGTAGGTCTTCTTTGTGGCCCTGGAAGGGTTTTGTTCCTACAAAATCAAATTCACGGTTCTTGGGGTTCTGTCCGTTGTTTGAGGTTTGCTTGGATTTCGAATCTAAGTGGGTTTCTTGTCATTGTTTCAGAATGAAAAAATATACCTGCATTGGGTCAAATAAGATATAGAGATAATGTTTCTAGTCAAACTAGGTACATAATAAACGTCTGATATTGAAAGCACATGCCCCGATGGCAGTTCCAAAATAAAGGTCCCAACTGCCAAAACGGCCACTCTAGTCCTTTTTCCAACTCGAAGGTTGATCTCTCCTAAAGCTAGTCCCCTGTTAATCTGCAGATCCTACACATCAGTACATATATGAGTACCACATTCAGAATCAGAAATCCAATTTTTAAAACTAGAAGTAGACATGTTTATTTCAATAATAAACATACTTGAAGCTGGAGCCATGCCCTCCTTCACTTCCTTCATGTGCGCCTTGTAATCACGGCAGTCACGCTTCTAGTGACCCTGTTTGCCACATTGCAGGCAGACATCTTAGGATTTGTCCTTTACTTTCCCAGAAGACTTTGATGATTTGGCATTGCCATTTTTTTCTTCTTCTTCACACCTCTAGAAGCATTTGGCCAAGCCTTGGCCTTCTAAGATGTCAAAGCGAAGTGCGCCTCGCTCTTCTTGCCCTTCAAAAGCTCTGGCTCTGCCTCTTTCAGCATATTGTAGTTCATGATGAACCCTCCCCAACAGTCTGATAAGTGCATGAAAATATACTTTGAAACATCACTTATTCGGGTTTATTGTTAAGTATTTAGCTATATATTTTATATTTTATTATATAATTTTTATTATTATATTAATTTAAAAAGTGTTTGTTATTTAAGTATTTCTTATTATTGTAGGAATTAAAGAGAGAGAACACATGAATAAATTAAAAGAAAAAGGAATTCAGCCACCAATGTTGACCAAGTCAAAGAGAAAAGAAAGACTAATTTGAAAGTTGCGTGGGACCAAAAGAATAGAATTAGGTTTCCATGATTCCATAAGTTTTACAAAAAAACACAAAGTGGCGTGAGGTGAAGAAACAAAAGAAGCCGCAATTATTGACCCAAGGTTAGACAGGCGTGGACTTTGGGGTAATTTGATTCATGTGGGGCCCTTGTTTGTTTGGAAAAAATAAAGCAATGCAACTGTGGGCCATGAGAGAGAGTGAAGTTGAAAAAATAAAGAGAAACATGTGAGAAGGAAATCAAGCTTTAGCTATTACTGTTCCCTAAAGCTAAGGGAAAGTGTCGTGGGCCCAGCTGTGGATTTTAGGTTAAAATTATTATAAAGCCATGCAACAACATACAAAAGGAAGGGCAGCGCATATAGAAAAATAAAAAGAAAAAGAGAACAGCTCTCTCGGCGCATAATTTTAAGAATAAAATCCAGAGAGCTGCTGCCGAGGACTAAAAACGCCAAGGCTGAGCGTGAAGGCTGTTGCGTGAAGTCTGGACGTGGGCAGGCGAGAGTTGGAGACTGAAATCAGCAGTGCGTGAACGTGAGTGGTAGCGCATGTGCAAAGAATACGAACAGTCATAGTGAAATTCTTCATGGAAAGGCCGTGCGTAATCCCGGGACCAGAATTAATGATCCATTCGATGTCCCTCCAATCCCTCTCTACTATTTCTTCTTTCGGCATACGGAACTAACCCTCTAAGGCAAAGCTAAGGGGAACTCTTGTTCTCTATTCTCTTATTTGATTATTTGACTCGTGGATGATTTTATTGTTTAATATAATTATTATCTTATTCTTCTCGTCATTCTTTTGAGTATTTTAATTGAAAACTTAATTTATTAATTGGCATATAGATTCAGTCATGCTTTTTCTATGTGTTGTTGGTAAAATTGGTTGAAATTGGTTGAGGTTGTTTTGCGAGTTCATCCTTTGCTACAGTATTGCCCGAGGGTATATTGTCTTCGTTGGATAGGTTGTAACGATAACCTTGTGAATTGTGAACGTAGAGAAGATAAAATAATAATCACCTTAGAAATTTAATTTGAGTAGAATTGAATATCCTCCGATTGTGGGTTTGGGACGTGAAATCCTCAATTGTGTAATAAAACGAATCGATGACGGAATAGGAATAAGAGAGGAATTCAAACCCACAATCGGAGGATATTCAATTCTACTCAAATTAAAGTTCTAAGGTAATTATTATTTTATCTTCTCTACGTTTACAATTTACAAGGTTGTCGTTACAACCTATCCAACGACGACAATATACCCTTGGGCAATACTGTAGCAAATGATGAACTCGCAAAACAACCTTAACCAATTTCAACCAATTTTACCAACAACACATAGAAAAAGCATGACTGAATCTGTATGCCAATTAATAAATTAAGTTTTCAATTAAAATACTCAAAAGAATGACGAAAAGAATAAGATAATAATTATATTAAACAAATAAAATCATCCACGAGTCAAATAATAAAATAAGAGAATACATTACAAGAATTCGCCCTTAGCTTTGCCTTAGGGGGTTAGTTCCGCATGCCGAAAGAAGAAATAGTAGAGAGGGATTGGAGGGACATCGAATGGATCATTAATTCTGGTCCCGGGATTATGTACGGCCTTTGCATGAAGAATTTCACTGTGACTGTTCGTCTTCTTTGCACATGCGCTACCTCTCACGTTCACGCACTGTTGATTTCAGTCTCCAACTCTCGGCTGCCCACGTCCAGCCTTTACGCAACAGCCTTCACGCTCAGCCTCTGCGCTTTTAGTCCTCTGCAGCAGCTCTCTGGATTTTGTTCTTAAAATTTTACGCCGAGAGAGTTGTTCTCTTTTTCTTTTTATTTTTCTATATGCGCTGCCCCCCCCCCCCCCCCTTTTGTATTTTTTTACATGGCTTTATAATAATTTTAACCTAAAATCCACAGCTGGGCCCACGGCACTTTCCCTTAGCTTTAGTCAACAATAATAGCCAAAGATTGATTTCTTTCTCACGTGTTTCTCTTTATTTTGTCAACTTCACTCTCTCTCATGGCCCACGGTTGCATTGCTTTATTTTTTCCAAACAAACAAGGGCCCCACGTGAATCAAATTACCCTAAAGTCCACGCCTCTCTAAACTTGGGTCAATAATTACGGCTGCTTTTGTTTCTTCACCTCACGCCACTTTGTGTTTTTTTATAAAACTTATGGAATCATGGAAACCTAAATCCATTCTTTTGGCCCATGCAACTTTCAAATTAGTCTTTTTTTTCTCTTTGACTTGGTCAACATTGGTGGCTGAAAATTCCTTTCTTTAATTTCTTCATGTGATTTCTCTCTTTAATTCCTACAATAATAAGAAATACTTAAATAACAAACATTTTTTAAATTAATATAATAATAAAAATTATATAATAAAATATAAAATATATAGCTAAATACTTAACAATAAACTCGAATAAGTGATGTTTCAAAGTACATTTTCATGCACTTATCATAACCTCTAACCAGCTTATTGCTAGTCCCTAGTAATTCAAGCGCAAAATAAATTAAAAACTAAATAAATAAAATATATCTAAGCCACTTTCTTAGGGATCACGATTGCATTAGCGTATGCAACAAGCCTTTAAACCCCTAGGTGTCCCTAGTGGACAAGTTATAGTCTCGTGAGGGCTTACAGCGACGACACTCACAAACGTCATTCAAAACACACAGTCATGCAAAAATAAAAATTAAGTAGTCCCGATAGTTTCACATCATTTTGTTCTCAAATAATGTCTAGTAATGAAACCAAAGAACCTTCAAAGTACTCAACGTAACTCAAATCCAAGGCTTTGAATAAATCATCTAAGTTGGATTCAAAGTGTGTGTGTGCTAAGGTTCGTTCACAGCTTTATTCCCAGGTAAGCCAACTCATTGATTTTGTTTAAAAATCGGGATCGATGGGTCAAACCAACCTAGATATCTCAATTAGGCTCTGTAGTTGCTTTTATGTGCTCAATATGGCATGACTTCTCTTTTTTCTCTCTTTTCATTTCCTTTCTTTTTGCAATTCTTTTTTTTTGAAACACACCTACCCTTTAAGGTAGCATTTCTCCTCATGGTGGTCCTAATACTCGCCCATGGGTAGCTTCACGCTTATCGGTTATAGGTGGTTTATTTTCTTTCTTCATAGACTTTTCTTTTTATTTTCAACCATACCATACATCATAACACAAGCAAATCAGGATAGACATCTAAGCAAACAGTCATTCATCGACATGCAATTTCTTCAACTAGTCACTTTGTTAACTACTCAGGCTTTCACTGCTAAAAACCCATTATTAAGTGTTTACGAGTCTAACAGAGATAAACTATTCAAAGCATCAGATAAAAGTGCATTAAATGACTTATCGTTTCTAAGATTTCACCCTAAAACAAATAATATCATCATTGGACTTATGCTTAACTATCAATGACTAAAAACAAACAAAACAATAATAATTTTTTTTTAATGAAGAATAGAATGTATTTATGACAGGTATTATCATGCGCATGCACAGTCAAACAGAGACTGTAAAATCAAATCTATAGAAGTCTCAGCCTCAAAAGTTATGCCCAGCTAACCTAGCTATTCGATGTCAGCAATCATCTGCGACATATAGTGCTCAACAGATGTACCCTCTGACATGCGTGAGCAAAATAGCTTCTTTTGCAATTCATACTTTTGAGATCTAATATTAGATCTATAACGGTCCTTCAATTTCAACATCATATTATAGGGATCCAATCCATTATTTTGACGACGAAATTATGGGGTCATTGCGGCAAGCATAACGAACTGAGCAGTTGAGTTGTCATCACTGTGAGCCTTCCAAAGCTCATGATTGACTATTCGCTCACGTCCAAGCTTAGGCCCGAGAGGTCTGTCTAAGACATAGAGAAACTTCTCGGATCCCAAGACTATCCTGAGATTCATCTCCTAATCTAGAAGATTGGCACCATTAAAGACATTATCGCCCATGATGATGTCTCTAATGCTAATCTTTACAATCATCTTGATTGCAATAGTCTAACTATTCAATCAACGATATCAGGTACTGTCAAATGTAATGATTACTATAGTCTAACTATATAATCAAATACAAATGATTTTATAAGAGTACAGTCAAACTGTTCAATAAAATAATAAAGTATTAGTCCAACTAATAAATATAAATATATATAATGACGAAAAATAAAGCGTGTATTTAGTAAGTATAAAAGAAATTACAAATTTAATACTGGCCTCCCACTATTTTTCGGTGAGCCTCTAACCTTCTGCTGAGAAATCGGGAAACCCGGTTTCCTAGTGGGCTAGGATCCCGTTAAATAACACACAACCTTGACTTTGGCCAACAAGCTATATGAAACTAAACTAGGTAAATATCTAAGATCAATTGGATCACATCCAATTCTTAGATCCGGTAGTTAGACCTCTAAGTCCGAAATATATATCCAATATATGTAAATATATCCGATATATTTCTTAACCCTTTTTTCCTCTGAATCAACTAAGCCTTTGCTTTGGCTGAACAAACTTAATGATTCCAGTTAAGCGCGACCTATTAACAATAGGAAAGCTTCATAATCCACGTCGATGTACAAAAGTGACCTTCACTTTGGCCAACAAGTCACAACTACCCAAGACATGCGATATATAACAAAGCCTTCGTGGTTCAAACACATCCGTAATGGGCATTGATCTTGAATTTGTCCAACAAACCAATGTCAATCTTGGATCTTGAGAAAAAACCACTTAATATAAGGAAATCGCTTAATATTTGAGTGAGGAATTTTCTCGTAAATTGGCAATCAATTTATTATCTTTGATTAAGTCTCATCATACACCCTTAAGCATGTAATCTAAAAGCATAATAAGGTGCAAAATAAATTAATAATGATATGTGGATGGATATATAACAAACTTTGTTCCTAGAACAAATTTCTCTCTTTCCACTCTCCCGCTAGCAGTATTTATACTTCTACCCAATAACATAATACATTAAACAAACCTCATTTACATTGAGGGGAATTGGTGAGAAGAGAAATAAAAAGAGTAAAGAGATAATAGGCTGGACACGCAGGTCCAATTAATAAATTCTAAATTTATTACAACAATTTCCATAATTGCCCTCACCCTTCTAATATCCATCTGATATACATTATCCATACAATACATTCATGTATTCACACTAAGCATGTTATTCAATTAATCTAATCTAATCTAATTAATCTTTGAATTAATGACCATCCAATGTTCAAACAACTATTTGATTTGCGCGAGTCCAACTTGTTTAAGAATAAACACTCAAAGTACGTATTCTTGAATTATATCGAACTTCAATTCTAAATCCAATTTAATTTGTATTCAATACTAATTCCAATTTAATGCCAAATTAAATAATTACACTTATTTATGTTCCTTAAAGATTTGGATTCCAAATCCAATCTTAATAGGTCTCAAAGGCCCAATCAACATCCAATGTCATTTTAATTAAAGTCCAATGGGCTTTTAATTAATTCTTAAGGCATGGGCTTTGGCCATAATGGATCAAACCCAAAATGTCAAGGCCCAAATAGGAATCACCTTATTGCCAAAAAATCAATTTAGGCCTTTTAGGCCCAATTAAATTTTTAAAGGCCCAATAGTCATATTTGGACTTTATGGAAATGGTTTTGGGCCCAATTAGATCCAACCCAATTGTCCAAAACCAAACTTGGCCCAACCAAGCCCATTAAGCCCAAATACACCAAATTAGCCCAATTTAATATATTCCAAATTTAAAGACTAATATAATTAATATAACATTCCAAATATCACATTAATTCCATTTAAAGTGTAATTGCCATAATTAATTAATTAAACTAATATTTCAAAAAAATCAATTAAATTAATTAATCATGCTTTAATTATCCAAATCATGTCCAACACAAATTGAAGCAAAATAATTCATTCTATGCTTAGGGTTCACGGCAATCATAATGAAATAATATTCGATTTCGATTTCAATGTAATTAAACCAACAATTAATATTCATTTCATGCATTATAACATATCCAATTGTCAAAAATCAAAAAATCACCAAGAACACATAGGGGTTATATTCGGCCATGGGGGGATTTTAGGGAAAATTAATCTAATCAAATTTTCACAAAATCAATCATGCATAACTCCAAGTTATCATCCTATAACCATAACCAAACAACAAATTTTGAAAAAATCATACTCCAAGCACAAAATCCCCAAAATAAAGTATATAAACCCTAAATACAAATCATGCTTAGACAAGGCTCTGATACCATTGTTTTTGTCCTATACATGCCAAGGATCTATAAGAATGATTTGTGTGTGAATATTAAATAAGTTTGCGGAAAAAACTTACAATGAACGAATTTGAGATTTCAAAATCTTTGAGTTTGTTGAGAGCTCCAAGCTTTCTTTGAGTGATTCCAATCCAATGGTGAATTTCCCTATCACCTCACTAAACTGAGCAAATGCTAGCTTGCTTGATTTTTGAAGCAAAATCAAAGAGATGGGAGAAGCATGCTCACGGCATTCTTAGGGTTTTTTTAGAGTTTTTTTGTGTTTTGTGTCTTGTGTATTATATTTTCACATGTTGCAAAACTTGGTTGTTGAGAGTTTTGTTTCCAAAAGAAAAACTTGGTAGGTGAAAAGCAAGTGGTAATTGATTAATGGCTTCCAACCACTTTACCAACTACCACTTCACATGTATGGCATGTGTGAAGTGGGCCCCCACCAATTTTTAATTCAAAATTCAAATTGGCTCAACAAATATACTTTGGGCCCGGATCCGTATAATCCGACTAAATGAATTTTCAGTCGCTTAATAATTAAATCCAATTTAATTAAATAATGATGCCTCACAAAAATATTACGAAAGTCGCTTACGAATTAATTCTAAATTAATTCATTCACTCGTATTAAAGTCTAACTTCAATTTCGTTTTAAAATCTAATTTCAATTAATATATCCAACATATAATTTTAGCCCAAATAAATAAATTAAATAGAAAAATCCAATTTAATTATTAAATTTATTTTACCGATTAATTCTAAATTAATTACGTTCTATCTCCCATACATATTTAATCCTAGACTAAATTTTTACCATAATTAATCTCAAATTAATTTTCTCCCTCATAATTAATACTAGATTAATTCTGTTCGAGTCAAGTGTCATCGGTGAATCTTTGGGAAGCAACCCAAGAGATCCCTGGATATGTTGGTAGTAAATTTGGTTGTTAGACTATCTGAATACGTGTGTACCTCGTACCACATTCTTTCCGATTTACAAGACATGGATGGCTTCTAGCAAAGCACTGTGCCTATCCAATTCTCCAAAAATATTCAACAAAGAATATATAATCTATATCAGGCATAATATACTATGTATTACGTATTACGGTCCAGTATCGGATGTCACATGCTAGGCCTGGGGATGGAAATGTGTCTGCCCTGAACGAAGCAACATCGGATCACAAGAAACTAGTCTCTTTAATCGGATAATCAAGACCCAGTCATATTATCCCGAAAGCTACAGCATATTAGAGTACTAGTTTTATATCCTTGCATGATCATCTTCTCCATGTGACTGAAGTGATACTTCCGTCTTGACATTACACCCAATACACTACGATTCTCAGTAAACCCAAAGGAAGCGTACACAGAACCTGTTAAAGCCTCGGATGACCAAAACCTAAGCGTACTGATTGTCGCAAGTATTAGCGATGCAAGTCTCAGGTTAAGACCAAATACACCTACCCTGATGAGAATTCCCATAAACACATAGTCATACTACCAGTGGGATTCCGAGGGGTCTATCCAGAGTGAAGCTGTTCCCGGCCCAACGGCTAAAAAACCTCTTATCACACTTGCATAAGTATCCAATACTTAAATATATGAGAATTATATTGTTAAGCTTCCATAACGTGCACAAGTGTAATACTAGTCTATTCCACACTATCGATGTCCAATCTCGATGATACTACGACTATAGATATTAATGATTAAACAGTTTGTGGATTAATATTGTCTCATATCTTATTAATCCGAAACTAATCATAAGGACTTTTATCATTTATATATATTAAAGTAATCTAATTACAAAATGATAAAATATCAATTTCCTTTGTCACACAGTTAATTTGTACAAAAACCATAATATCGTTTACAAATACTGATGCTATGAGTCATAATTTTCCAACACACGACTCTCTCTCTGAACACACACACAGCAACATCAAAAGGCTCTTTTCTTTCAACACACAAGCCAAACCATGACACACACACAAAAAACAAACAAACAAGAACAAACCCTTAGCCGAAACAAACAAGCCCCACCGAACCAAAGAAACAAACTAAACAAACAAACAACCAGTAAGAAAATCAACCCACAAAGCAGGCCCTTCACCCTTGTACGTGAGGCAACCAACGTGAGACCATAACAAAAATTAAGCCTGAAAACACTGAAACCGAGACAGCCTAAATTAGTCCTAAAAAGTCCCTAAAATAGTCCCAAAAATAGCCCCAAAAAAATAAACAGCAGCCCCAAAAATGACCAAAATAACTTCCCAAAAATAACGAATAAACGA
Source organism: Zanthoxylum bungeanum (assembly GCA_019454045.1). NCBI lineage: Eukaryota > Viridiplantae > Streptophyta > Magnoliopsida > Sapindales > Rutaceae > Zanthoxylum > Zanthoxylum bungeanum. Next base: position 132,434 of record SKCR01001242.1, read on the forward strand.
GTAGAAACAGCGAAACAGCAAACCAGCAAACTGGAAAAATAGTAAGTTTTAATCCTTCCGGCGATGGCCTATCGCGCTTCCAAGAAAATAACTTAAAAGGTAAGACCTGAGAGCACCCTATTTATTTTTATAGTTCCGGACACGGTACGCCATGCTGGACGTGAAATACATCCAGCCGGGTATGCAAATCCTACATTAAAGAAGGCCAAATTCTTTGATCATATTTTCTTTCTTCGGTATTTTGTTATATTTATTTTTATCTATTTAATGTTATTTATCAATTTATTTATTTATTCACCATTATTTATTATTTCACGCTTATTTTGTTATTAATTTCTATTTAGTGTTATTTATTTTTCATTTACTTATTCACTTTTATTGTCATTTTAATATTCCGCATTTACTTTTATTTACGTTTTGCAATATTATTTCACATCTACTTTCATTGCATTAATAATTATGTGTGTTATCCCTTACAGTATATCGGATGGAAACCCATACATAAATTTCGTAGCCGAATCTGAATAGATGGCAGTGCGATCTGTACTTGGGATACAACTCCACGTACAACTCAGGAAATATTCATATTGTTGGTTCTATGATTATTCCCAAGATCAAAATAAGTAAAGAAATACGAATGAATAACGAAGAAATATGGTGGAATCATACTTACAACGATCAGTTTAAGGATGAGTTGATGAATAAATTTTACTCCTCCAAGATGCTCAACTTTCGGCCAAGACAAAGAACAATGCTCCAAGCTTTGTTTTGAATTTCAAAGCCCTTGAATAGGTTTCCCTATCACCTCTTGATGATCCTTGAAGAGTACTAGCCCTTTGATAAACTTTGCAACAAATTTTATCAATTATTTCTTCTCAATTTCGGCCAAGAAAATGAAAGAAATGGGAGAGAAAACCAGTCCATTGCATTCGGCAATGAGATAGGAGAATGAAGCTTATGTGTTTTGTTTTTAAAAACAATAATAATCATTTACCAAAAGTGGTATTTGGTATATGTCACAACTTGCTTTCATTATTTGGAGTGTTGCACACACTATCACCCACCACACCTAAACACATCAACCTAAAGTGATAAAGGTGACATGTGATGTGATGGTTGATGTGACATGTGGGCCCCACTCGATTCCGAATGCGAGTGGGCCCGCAAACACTCCCGGGCTCGGGTTTGTTAATTCCAAATTAACGAACTTCTGGAGCGACGTAATTAAATCGAATTTAATTAAATAATTAAGCCTGGTAAAATTATTATTCACGTCGCTTACGAATTAATTCTAAATTAACTCGTTTGCCCGAATTAAAATCTAATTTTAATTCCGTGTCGAACTCTAATTTCGAATAATATATATCGAATATATTATTTTATCGATTAATTCCAAATTAATCTTTTCTCTCTTCAAATAGTACTTTATCCAAGATAAAGTCTCTCCGCAATTAATCCTAGATTAATTTAGCTTGAATCATATGTCATCGGTGAATCTTCAGGAAGCGACCCAAGAGATCTCTGGATATGTTGGTAGTAAATACGGTCGTCGGACTATCCGAACACGTACGTACCTCGTACTATATTTTTACCGATTTACGAGACAAGGTTGGCATCTAGCAAAGCACCATGCCTACCCAATTCTCCAGAAATATTCTAATGGAATATACGATCTTTATCAGGCGTAGTATAGCGTAGTATTATGTATTGCGATCCAGTATCAGATGTCACGTACAAGGCCTGGGGCTAGAATAGTGTCTACCCTCGTACGAAGCACATATCGGATATCAAGCAACTAGTCTCTTTGAATCGGATAATCATGACCTTGTCATAGTATCCCGATGGTTGCAACACAATAGAGAACCAGTTCTGAATCCCTGCGTGATCATCATCTCCATATGTCTGAAGTGATACTTCCGTCTTGACATCACATCCAATACACTACGATTCTCAATAAACCCAGTAGAGGCGTACACAGAACCTGTTAAAGTCCTAGACGGCCAAAACCAAAGTTTACCGATTGTCGCAAGTACTAGCGATACAAGTCTCAATTTAAGACCAAATACACCTACCCTGAAGCGGACTCCCATAGACACATATACATACTACCAATGGGATTCCGCGGGGTCTATCCAGAGCGAAGCTATTTTCCGTACCATTAGTAAAACACAACCTCTTATCGCACTTGCATAAGTATCTTATACTTAAACATATAAGAACTATGTTGTTATGCCCTCACAACGCGCACAAGTGCAATACTAGTCTATTCCGCATTATCGATGTCCAGTCTCGATAATATTACGACTAGGGATATTTAATGATTAAACCTTTATGGATTGATACTGTCTCATATCATCTCAATCTGGAACTAATCATATGGACTTTTACCATTTATATATAAAGTAAATAAATTACAAAATGTTAAAAGGCAATTCCATTACTACATAGTTAATTTTGTACAAAAACACAATATTTTTTTTTACACATGACGCTATAGGTCATAACTGTCCAACAATCTCTCACTTGGCCTATAGTCCAGTCACTCAAGCATCTAATACCTGAACTATGTACATGTCGCTCAAACTTTTGCTAAGGAATCGCTTTCGTCAGCGGATCTACCATGTTGTCATCTGATGCGACCTTCTCGACCTTCACATCGCCACGATGTATGATCTCACGTATAAGATGGAAACGGCAAAGAACATTCTTGGATCGTTGATGAGACCGTAGTTTCTTATCCTACGCTATAGCCCCGTTATTATCACAATACAATGGAACGGGCTCAGCTGCTAACGGAACTACTCCTAATCCAATTAGGATTTTTCGGATCCAAACTACTTCCTTTGCTGCTTCAGCTGCAGTAATATACTCCGCTTCTGTTGTTGAATCGGCAACAGTCTCTTGTTTGGAATATTTCCAGCTCAATGCTCTATTATTCAAATAAAATATGTACCCGGATTGCGACTTAGAGTCATCTTTGTCGGTTTGGAAACTTACATCGGTATACCCAGTTACCTCAAGTTCTCCATCTCCATAGATTAAGAAAGCATCCTTAGTTCGTCTAAGATACTTTAGGATATTCTTAACCGCCATCCAGCGACCATCACCTGGATCGGCCTGATAGAGACTACACATTATCAAAGCATAGGAGACATCAGGCCGCGTACATATCATAGCATACATGTTCGATCCGACTGCCGAAGCAAACGGTATCCGACTCATGTTGTCTCTCTCATCTTGAGTTTTAGGACACATATCCTTAGATAGATAGATGCCATGTGACACTGGCAACAGTCCTCTTTTGGACTGATCCATGTTGAATCTCTTCAACACTTTGTCAATATATGTACTCTGGGAGAGTCCAAGCAGCTTTCTAGATCTATCCCGGTAGATCTTTATTCCCAGAATAAAGGCTGCTTCTCCCAGATCTTCATGGAGAATTTCAATGAAAGCCAAGCTTTCACCGACGTTAGCATGGGAATGTCATTGCCTATATAAGCAATACATCGTCAACATAAAGGACAATAAAAGTCAGTGCTCTCCACTAACCTTCTTGTATACACAAGGATCATCTTCGTTTTGAATGAAATCATATTCTTTTATGATCTCATCAAAACATTGGTTCCATGACCACGATGCTTGCTTCAGTCTATAAATGGACCGATTTAACTTACAAACCTTATTTGAAAGTCTAAACACTATAAAATCGTCAGGCTGTTGCATATAAACATCCTCCAAAAGGTTTCCGTTAAGGAAAGTGGTTTTAACGTCCATCTGCCATATCTCGTAATCAAAATATGCAGCAATTACAAGCATTATCCGAATGGATTTAATCATGGCAACGGGTGAGAAAGTTTCATCGTAATCGACACAATATCGTTGACGATACCCCTTCGCTACAAGCCTAGTTTTGTACGTTTGTACGTTGCCATCCATGTCGGTCTTCTTCTTGAAGACCCATTTGAAACCAATAGGCTTTATGCTTTCTGGTACATCAACCAGTGTCCAAACTTGGTTGGTGTACATGGAATCCATTTCGAACTTCACGGCCTCTTGCCATAAAGCGGAATCGATATCTTGTATCACTTCCTCATACGTAGCCGGTTCGTTATCCTTAATGAGATTAATATCTACATGAGGTGAGATCAGAAACCCATACCTTTCAGGTTATTTCCTGACTCTCTCCGACCTACGCGGTCCTTGTGTAATAGAAGATTATGGTATAGTCTCATCCCGGATGGACTATTCTTGTTCCATTGAGGATTCTATACCAGGAACAGTATCACTCCGATTTTCATCGAGTTCTACTTTCCTCCCACTAACCACTGCATTTAGGAATTCCTTCTCAAGGAAAACATCATGTAGAGCAACAAATACTTTGTTCTCTCGTGGGTGATAAAAGTAATATCCTTTGGTTTCCCTAGGATATCCTACGAATAGGCATTTATCTGATTTGGGTTCAAGTTTGGTACCTTCCAAATGTTTGATGTATGCCCAGTATCCCTAAATCTTCAGGAATGAGAAACCCAGTTTCTTTCCTGTCCATATCTCATACGGAGTTGTTATACAGACTTTGACGGAACCTTATTCAAAATAAGAATTACACTGTTTAATGCATATCCTTAGAAGGAAATAGGTAGCTCAGTGCGACTCATCATAGACCTAACCATGTCCAACAAGGTTCGGTTTCTCCGTTCGGACACACTGTTTAATTACGGTGTTCCAGGAGGAGTCCACTGTGAAAGAATACCATATTCTTTCAGGTAATCTAGAAACTAATTGCTCAAGTATTCGCCACCACGGTCCGACCGTAATGTCTTAATACTTTTACCGGTCTGTTTTTCAACTTCGTGTTGAAACTCTTTGAATTTCTCAAAAGTTTCCAACTTGTGTCTCATAAGATACACATAACCATAACGCGATGCATCATCCATAAAGGTTACGAAGTATTCATATCCACCTCTAGTCTGGCTAGACATGGGCCCACATACGTCACTATGAACGAGGGCTAACAGTTCCGTGGCGCGTTCATCTTTACCGCTAAAAGGTGATTTAGGCATTTTACCTAAAAAGCAAGACTCGCAGACATCATATGAATTTGAATCAAATTCGTCCAAGTACCCACTCTTCGAAAGTGTGGATATGCAAGTCTTATTTATGTGTCCCAGATGATAGTGCCACATATAAGTTTCATCTTTATTACTCATTTTGAGCCTTTTTTTTGTTATATTATATGTTTGAGATTAACTTATATTCAAAATATAAAGACCATTATTTGCTACAACAGTGCAAATTTCTATATCATTTTTATAAATAAAACACCCGGTGTTTCTAAATACAAAAGTGTACCCACATTGGGTTAACATAGATACAGAAATAATATTCCTAGTCAAATTAGGTACATAATAACAGTCATTAAGTTCAAGTACATTCCCCGAGGGCAGTTCCAAAACAAAAGTGCCAACGGCCAAGACAACGACTGGAGTCCCATTTCCAACACGTAGATCAATTTTCCCTGAAGCCAGTCTCCTGCTAATCCGCAGATCCTGAACATCAGTACATAGATGTGTACCACAACCAGAATCAAAATCCAATTTTTAAAACTATAAGTAGTCATGTTTATTTCAATAACAAATATACTTGAGGCCGGTGCCTTGCCCGCTTTATCTCATTCTGGAGCGCCTTGTACTCGCGACAGTCACGCTTCCAGTGACCCCGCTACCCCACTGGAGGCAAACATCCTGAGATTTATCCTTGGGATTCCTAGAATCCTTTGACGCTTTGGCCTTACCCTTTCTTTTATGCTTCTTCTTCGTCACACCTCATGTTGCCTTGGGCCCAGCCCTCAATGTCTGAGATGTCGAAGAAAAAGTGCGCCTCGCGTTTGTTACCCTTGAGAAGCTCCTTCTCAACTTCCTTGAGAGTAGATAATAACTCTCCAAGAGTATCATCTGTGTTCATCAGGTTATAGTTTATGATGAATTGTCTCCAAGTGCCAGGGAGAGACTGCAAAATCAAATCTATAGTAGTCTCAGCCTCGAGGACTATCCCCATCTGAGAAAGCTCATCTATGTCAGCAATCATCTGTGCCACATGGGACTCAACTAACATGCCTTCTGACATACGAGAACGGAAGAGCTTCTTTTGTAACTCATATCTCTGCGATCTTCGGTTAGATCGGTGAAGATCTTGCAACCTCGCCAACATGTTATAGAGATCCAAGTCCTTGTTCTGTCGACAGAAATATTGAGTCATAGAAGCAAGCATAATAGACTGAGCAGTATCACAATCATCGCAGTTAGGCTTCCAAAACTCCAGCTCAAGTAACTGATCAGGTGTGGGCTTAGGCCCAAGAGGTGTCTGTATGGTGTATAGCAGCCTCTCGGCTCCAAGGACTATCCTTAGATTCATTTCCCAATCGGTAAAGTTTGTGCCCTTAAAGACATTTTCGCCCATGATAATGTCTCGGATATTTCTCTTTCCTGTCATCTTGACTACGATAGTCCAACTATCTAGTCAATGATATTTGGGTACAGTCTAACTGTTATAAGAAAAAAAACATTGTATTAGTCCAACTAATAAAATATTTTTGACGAAATAATTTGAAAGCCCGTAAAGCTAAATATCTGAATGAAATTGCAAATTCAATACTAGCCTCCCACTATTTTTCGACGAGCCTCTAACCCTCTGTCGAGTACTCGGGAAACCTAGTTTCCTAGTGGGCTAGGATCCCGTTAAATAAAACACAACCTTGACTTTGGCCAACAAGCTGTATGATATTTAACTAGGTAGATCTCAAAGATCAATTGGATCTCATCCAATTCCTAGATCCGGTAGGTGGACATCCAAGTCTGAAACATTTATACAATACATATGCCAATGTATCCAATATATTTTCCTAATCTTTTTCCTCTGAATCAACTAAGCCTTGGCTTTGGCACAACAAGCTTAATGATTCCAGTTAAGCGGGACCCATTGACATGGAAAGCTTCGTAATCAATGTCGATGGACAAGAAATGATCTTGACTTTGGCCAACAAATCACGACTTGGAAAAGACACCGATATGGAATAAAACTCTCATGATTCAAACACATCTGCAATTGACAAAGGTCTTGACTTTGGCCAACAAACCAATGCCAACTTTGGATCTTGAGTAAGAATCACTCAACGGAAGGAAAAACGCTTAATATATTTTGAGGTTTTTTCGCGTAAATTGGCAACAAATTTATTATCTTTGTTAAGGTCTCATCATACACCCTTAAGCATGCTTCTAAACCATCATAAGGCGCGTCAAGTAAATTAATGACGATATGCGGATGGATATTTAAACAGATTGTTCCTAGAACAAATCACTCTCTTTCCTCTCCCCGTTTAGCACTATTCTACTTCTACCCAATTACATAATACAATAATAGAAACCTCATTAACATTGAGGGGAATTAGGTGATAAGAGAATACAAAGAGACAATAAGAGATAAGGCTAGACACGCAGGTCCAATTTATAAATTCCAAATTTACAATAATTTCTAAAATTACCATTTCCCTTCTAATATCCATCTGATATACGCTATTCATTCAACACATCCATACATTCATTCATAGCATGCATTTCAACCAATATAATCCAATCAATAAGTCTTTAATTATGTGACCATCCAATGTTCAAACAACGATTTGATTTTGCGCGAGTCCAACTCGTTTGAGAATAAGTACTTAAGTACGAATTTTTGAATTATATCGAACTACTCGTTAAATCTAATTTAAGTCGTATTCAATACTAATTCATTTATTTAATTCCAAATTAAATATTTACACTTTTAATGTGCTTTAACGACTTAGATTCCAAATCTAACTAATGGGTCTCAAGCCCAACTAACATCCAATGTTCGTTTAATTAAAGTCGATGGGCTTTCAATTGATTTAAGGCATGGGCTTTGGTCAATGTGGGTCGAACCCAATTACCAAGCCCAAGTAAGGAATCACCCTCATTTGCCAAAACCAATATCAAGCCCATAAGGCCCAATTAAACTTTAAAGCCCATTTATTACATTTGGACTTAATGGAATAATTTAGGCCTAATTTGGATCCAATCCATTGGCCTAAACCAACTTGGGCCAACCAAGCCCATTATACCCAAATATAATAATTTCAAGCCCAATTCAAAATTAAGCCCATTAACCAAATTTTAAAATTCCAAATTTTATAAATTAATTAATTAAAGTGCAATACATCAATTAATTAACTAAATCAATATTTCCAAAATACAATTTAACCAATTAATTATGTATCAGATTGTTCAATTAATGTCCAACATTTTTGAATAAAAAAAATCAAGTCCAATACATGACATATAGCTCTCGGCCAAGGTAATTAATTTTGTCAGATTTCATTTTTCAATCCGATCGAATTACAAATCGACATATCCAATTCATTTCAAGTCATCCAATGATCATCAAAACAAAAAAATTCCAAGAGCCTAGGGGAACCATGCATTCAGCCAAGCTTAATGCTGGGGCAAAATTTGATCCAACAATATTTGTTGAAATTGATCTTATCCAACCTCAATATATCAATATACAAGCATACTCAATCATTCAATATAATCAAATCATGCACCACATTGATTTTCCCCAATTTTACCCTAATACATTTCATGCTCATTTTAGGCTCAATGATATCATTGTTGGTTTCTATGATTATTCCCAAGATCAAAATAAACAAAAAAATGTGATTGAATAACAAAGAAATATGGCGGAATCATACTTACAACGATCAGTTTAAGGATGAGTTGATGAATAAATTTTGCTCCTCCAAGATGCTCAACTTTCGGCCAAGACAAAGAACAATGCTCCAAGCTTTGTATTGATTTTCCAAGCCCTTGAATAGGTTTCGCTATCACCTCTTGATGATCCTTGAAGAGTGCTAGCCCTTTGATAAACTTTACAACAAATTTTATCAATTATTTCTCCTCAATTTCGGCCAAGAAAATGAAAGAAATGGCAGAGAAAACCAGTCCACTGCATTCGGCAATGAAAGAGGAGAATGAAGCTTATGTGTTTTGTTTTAAAAACAATAATAATCATTTACCAAAGGTGGTATTTGGTATATGTCACAACTTGCTTTCATTATTGGAGTGTTGCACACACTATCACCAACCACACCTAAACACATCAACCTAAAGTTATAAATGTGACATGTGATGTGTGGTTGATATGACATGTGGGCCCCACTCGATTCCGAATACGAGTGGGCTCGTAAAAACTCCCGAGCTCGGGTTCGTTAATTCGAAATTGATGAACTTCCGTCGCGACGTAATAAATCGAATTTAATTAAATAATTAAGCCTAGCAAAATTAATATTCACGTCGCTACGAATTAATTCTAAATTAACCGTTGCCTGAATTAAAATCTAATTTTAATTCCGCGTTGAAATCTAATTTCGAATAAAATATCGAATATATTATTATCGATTAATTCCAAATTATTCTTTTCTCTCTTCAAATAGTACTTATCCAAGATAAAGTCTCTCCGTAATTAATCCCAGATTAATTTAGCTCGAATCATACGTCATCGGTGAATCTTCGGGAAGCGACCCTAGAGATCCCTGGATATGTTGGCAGTAAATACAGTCGTCGGACTATCCAAATACGTACGTACCTCGTACTATATTTTTACCGATTTACGAGACAAGGTTGGATTCTAGCAAAGCACCATGCCTACCCAATTGTCCAGAAATATCTTAATGGAATATACGATCTTTATCAAGCGTAGTATACCGTAGTATTATGTATTGCGATCCAGTATCAGATGTCACGTGCAAGGCATGTGGCTGGAATAGTGTCTGCCCCGTATGAAGCACATATCGGATATCAAGCAACTAGTCTCTTTGAATCGGATAATCATGACCTTGTCATATTATCCCGGTGGTTGCAACATAATAGAGAACCAGTTCTGAATCTCTGCGTGATCATCATCTCTATATGTCTGAAGTGGTACTTCCGTCTTGACATCACATCCAATACACTACGATTCTCAATAAACCCAGTAGAGGCGTACACAGAACCTGTTAAAGTCCTAGACGACCAAAACCAAAGTTTACCGATTGTCGCAAGTACTAGCGAAGCAAACTCTCATAGACACATATACATACTACCAATGGGATTCCGCGAGGACTATCCAGAGCGAAGCTATTTTCCGTACCATCAGTAAAACACAACCTCATATCGCACTTGCATAAGTATCATATACTTAAACATATGAGAACTATGTCGTTATGCCCTCACAATGCGAACACGTGCAATACTAGTCTATTCCGCATTATCGATGTCTAGTCTCGATAATACTACGACTAGGGATATTTAATGATTAAACCTTTATGGATTGATACTGTCTCATATCATCTCAATCCGGAACTAATCATATGGACTTTTACCATTTATATATGAAAGTAAATAAATTACAAAACGGTAAAAGGCAATTCCATTACTACATAGTTAATTTTGTACAAAAACACAATGTCTTTTACAAACAGTGACGCTATGGGTCATAACTGTCCAACACATATATGCATATTTATTATTGATGCTATTTTTATAAGAACGTTCGAACACAACTCGAAAGCAAGCATTCTGCCTCACTCCGTTCGAACACGTTTTCGAATGCTACACGAACGTGAACTTTCTGGAACACTTCATTCGAACGCATTTACGAATGTGCATGTTGGACAATTATGACCCATAGCGTCACTATTTGTACAGATCATTATGTTGTTGTACAAATTAACTATGTGACAAAGGAAATTGCACTCTTATCATTTGTGATTAGATCACCAAAATGTATAAATGATGAGAGGTCCTTATGATTTGTTCCTTGAGACAGTATCAATTCAACGAAGGATAAATCATTAAATATCCCTAGTCAGAGTATTATCGAGATTGGACATCGATAAATACGTAAAAGACTAGTATCGTACTTGTGCGCGTTGTGAGGGCACAACGGCGTAGTTCTCATATACTTAAGTATTAGATACTAATGCAAGTGCGGTAGGAGGTTGTGTTTCACCGACGGTACGGGAAACAGCTTCGCTCTGGATAGACCTCCTCCGAATCTCATTGGTAGTTTGACTGTGTGTCTATAGGAGTCCGACATCAGGGTAGGTGTATTTGGTCTTAACCTGAGACTTGCACCGCTAATGCTTATGATAATCAATATACTTTGGTTGAGGTCGTCTAGGGCTTTAACCAGTTCTGTGTACGCCGATACTAGGTATATTGAGAATCGTAGAGTATTGGGTGTGATGTCAAGACAGAAGTATCACTCCAGTCATAGTGGAGATGATGTCACGTAGGATACGGTATTAGTACTCTTAAGTGCTGCGCGGCCATCGGGATATTATGACTAGGTCATGTATATCCGATTATAGAGACTAGTTACCAGACATCCGACATGTGCTTCGTACGGGGCAGACACAACTCCAGCCTCAGGCCTAGCACGTGACAGTCCGATACTGGATCGAAATACGCAATACTACAGTATACTACGCTTGATATAGATCACATATTCCTGTAAGAATATTTCCGGATAATTGGGTAGGCATGGAGCTTTGCTAGAAGCCAACCTTGTCTTGTAAATCGGTAAAACGTAGTACTTGGTACGTACGTGTTCGGATAGTCCGACAACCCGATTTACTACCAACATATCCGGGGATCTCTTGGGTCGCGTCCCAATGATACACCGATGAAGTATGACTCGCACTTTAATTAATCTGGGATTAATTCGATGAGAGAGAAAATTAATCTAGGATTAATTTCGGAGATATTTTATCTAGGATAAAATATCAATAAAAGAGAGATAACGATTAATTTGGAATTAATCGGTAAATTAATATATTTGATATATTAAACGAAATTGGATTTCGACGCGTAATTGAAATTGGATTTTAATTCGGGCGAACGAATTAATTTGGAATTAATTTGTTAGTGACGTGAATAGTAAATTAGCTAGGCGTAATGATTTAATTACGACGCAACGGATAAATCGTTAATTTGGAATTAATGAACCCGAGCCCGAGTGTGATTGCGAGCGCATTCGTATTTCGAATTCGAGTGTGGCACGCAAGTCACATCAAGCGTCAAATCATTCATCACATCAAGCGTCAAATCAAACGTCACTTTGAGTGATGTGACATTTGAGTGACTGATGTGATTGATTGATTGAAAGACATGTCACTTTAATAAAGTGAAATGAATAGTGATGTGTTTTGGTGAAATAGTGATAGTTGTTGGAAAGCATTTACCATTTGACTTTTTGATATTTTAATTGGTAAATGTTTAATTTATTTTTTGAAAAATATATAAAGCATTTTGGAAATGCTTTAACCAACTAATACACACTTTTTCTCCTCTCCCTCCTCTCTCAATTCACGCCCAAATGGGCAGTGAAATAGCTCATTGTTTTGCTTGCAAAACCGAGCAGTGGGAAGCAATGTGCATTGATTTTGTGGCCAAATCAAGTGGAGCTAGCACTCCGAGAGACTTATGAAGGTGTTATGGACTTACCTTACCCTTGAGCCGGGAATCGTTCGACGAAGATTCGAAGCTCAAAATGATGAAGCAAAACTGAATTTTTCAAGTAGCAGACTGCAGTGTTGGGCGTGAACTTTGGAGCTCTAAACTTGAAGTTTTGTTCATCGTATCGTCTCAACCGATCGATGTGAGTATTCCGCAACTCCTTTGATATGTATTTCACACTTTATCATGCTTGTTTGATGATCTTGGGACCTAGATAATCACCAACAATGGTATCAGAGCCTAGGTTCAAGCATGAAATTTTAGGGCTTAAAATTTGGGTAAATTTGTTTTGAGCTTGATTTGAATGAATTGATTGTTTGAGTATGCTTATAACATGTTTAATTGCATATTGGTTGGACCAATTTGTTGAAAATTGATTTGGAATAATTTTCCCCAATATTTTATGTGTTGGCCGAAAGTTTAGGGTTTTGGAATTCTTGGAGTTTTTTCATTTTGATTCATTGGATGAGTTGTAATGATGTTGGATGATGTTAATTTGAGATTGAATTGGATTTAATTTTGAATTGAACAAAAATCCCCAAATTCTCTCCTTGGCCGAATTGGATATGCCCTAATGTTGTCTTGGAATTTTGATTTTTTTTAATTCATTGGATGTGTTGGAAATCATTCGGGATATGGATTTAATGTCGATTGCGGATTAATTGGATTGAAACCGAATTGGACATGAATCACCCCTTGGCCGAGACTTAAAGAGCATGTAATGGGTTTGATTTTTCATTAATGTGTTGGACATGTGATGATGATGTTAAACATGATTAATTGGACTAATTTGATGTTTCGGAAATATCGATTTAGGTGATTAATCATCATATGCACTTTAGGTTAATTATATTATGAAATTGGATTTTAGGAATTTAATTAATAAGGCCTTAAATTGGATTTGGGCTTTTAAAGTTGTAAATGGGCTTATTGGGCTTTGTTGTACAAAGTTGGTTTAGGCAAGTTGGATTGGATCCAATTGGGCCCAAAATCACTTCCGTTAAGCCCAATTGCGACTTAATGAACCTTTAAAGTTTAATTGGACCTAATGGGCCAAGATTGATTTATGGGCTTATGGGGTAAATCCTGGATTGGATTTTGGTTATTCAATTTGACCCGAGTTGACCAAAAGTCCACGCCTTAAGAAATCAATTAAAAGCCCATTAGACTTTAATTGAATTGATGTTGGACGTTAATCGGTCTTTGAGACGCGTTACGATTAAATTTGGAATTTAAGTCGTAAAAGGTTTATTATTAAAGTGTGATATTTAATTTGGAATTAAATAACGAATTAGAATTGAATGCATATTAAATTGGATTTAATGACGTAGTTTAATTTAATTCGAGAATTATACTTTGAGTACTTATTCGCAAAACGAGTTTGACTCGAACAAAATCAAATCGTTGTTTGAACATTGGATGATCACTAATTATCAGATTAATTAATTTGATTAGATTGATTGATAACATGCTTTGTGAATACATGGTTGTGATGAATGAATAATGTATATCGGATGGATATTAGTTGGGTGGGGGCAATTTATTTTGGAAATTGTTGTAATAAATTTGATTTATTAAATTGGACCTGCGTGTCCAGCCTTATCACCTCTATTCTCTTTGTATTTTCTTCTCACCTATTCCCCTCAATGTAAATGAGGTTTCTTTAGAAGTGTAGTGTAACGGGTAGAAGTAATACAAGTGCTAGCTTGAGAGAGAAAGGGAGAGATTTGATCTAGGATCAATGTGTTAAGTATCCATCCGCATATCATTATTATTTATTTTCATATGCGCTTTATTATGTATTTAGAATGCATGTTTAAGGGTGTATGATGATGAGACCTTAACAAAGATAATAAATTGGTATCCAATTTGCACGCGGAAAACCCTCATCAAATATCATGTATTTTTCCTTCCATTGAGTGATTCTTACTCAAGATCCGAGATTGGCATTGGGTTGTTGGCCAAAGTCAAGCCCTTTGTCAGTCAAAGATGTGTTTGAATCACGAGAGTTTTGTTCCATATCGGTGTCTTATCCAAGTTGTGGTTTGTTGGCCGAAGTCAAGACCACTTCTTGTCACTCGACATTGATTACGAAGCTTTCCATGGTCAATGGGTCGCGCTTGACTGGGATCATTAGGTTTGTTGTGCCAATGCCAAGGCCTAGTTGATTCAGAGGAAAAAGGTTAGGCTACATATTGGATATATAGGCATATATACGATATATGTTTCGGACTTGGATGTCCACCTACCAGACCTAGGAATTGGATTGGATCCAATTGATCTTAGAGATCTACCTAGTTAATTATCATACAATTTTTTGGCCAAAGTCAAGATTGTTTGACATTTAACGGGATCCTAGCCCACTAGGAAACACGGTTTCCCGAGTACTCGACAGAGGGTTAGAGGCTCGCCGAAAAATAGTGGGAGGCAAGAATTGAATTTGCAATATTCGTCCAATTACTCGCCATACGCGCTCAAACAAATATCACTCGTCAAATAAATAAAAGCATTAGTTGGACTAATATTTAATGTTGTTTTAATTAATATAGTTTGACTATATTCAAATAAATTCAATAAATAGTTGATTTTATAATTGGATTATAGTAATCAATATAATTGAATTAATATTATAGTTGATTGAATAATTGGATTATTGTAATCATTATGATAAGTAGTACCTGAAATAATTGATTAAATAGTTGGACTATTAAAATCAAGAAACATTGAAGATTGGACATTTAAATATAATCTTGGATTACGATATTTAAATGGTTTAAATTTTTTAATTGGGAATGAAATTTCAGGATGGTCCTGGAAATAAATAATAAGTTACTTTATTGGATAAAATAACCCATTATGCCTTAGCCCAGAATTAAGCAAACAGTAGCATAATCTTTGGAAGATTTATGTGATGATGACTTTAATGCCTAATTCAATATACTTATAATAAATCTATGTTTAGATTTAAGAAGTATTATATTTGCAATTAATAATTCTTGGAGAATTAATGACTAATCTCAAGGAGATAAAGTCAAACTTTGCAATTGATAAGTAGCGCAATGCGCACTTTACGTCAATATTCTAGAAATCCAAGGCTTGGCCAAAAACTTCTGAAATATTGAAAAAGGGTAAAGGCAAAATCATTATGATCTTCTGGGAAGATAAAAAGGACATATCCCAAAGTGACTGTCGTTTGGATATGGCAGACACGAAGGAATTAAAGAAAGGGCAAGGCTCTGACTTTAAGGATGTTTGTCAAAATTATATCCATTACTAGTATTAAAATTGGATTTTAAAATACTTAGTATGGTACATAAAATATATGTATTGATATTCAGAATCTGCTGTGAGCAGGATACTGACTTCAAGCTGAGGTTAATCTGCGAATCGGAAACGGGACGAAGTCGCTGTTTCGACCATAGATACCTAAGTTTAGGAACTACCTTCGGGTATGTACCTAAGTTAGGAAACTGTTATAATGTAACTAGTTAGACTAGAAACATTATCTCTATATCAGTGTTTAATCCATTGTGGATAAACCTTTATATTCTAGAACACTAAAGTGTTTTATTATATAAAGATGATATTGAGATAAACACATTAGATGCGAATAACAGTATTTATATTTTGAATATAAATAAAATCTCGAACATATAATATGACAAACTAATAGCTCATACTGATCTGATCAGATGAAACTAATTGTGGCATTGTTGTCTGGGACACAATTAAACAAGAGTCGTATATCCACAATTTTGAAGAGTGGTACTAGGACTGATTTGACTGATCAAATAAAGTCTACGAATCTAGTTTATTAGGTAATGTACCTAAAACACTATTTACTTGGTAAAATTGCAAGTGCCACCGATCTGATAGTCTTATTCATAGTGAAGTAAGTGGGCCCATATCTAGCTAGGCTAGATGTGGATATGAATGTTTCGTGACCTTAACAGATGTGGCATCACGTTATGGTTATATGTTTCTTTTAAAGAACACAAATCGGAAACTTTTAGAGTTTCGACACGAAATAGACAAATAGATCGGCTGAAGTATTAAACCGTCACGGTAAGACCGTAAATGAAAATACTTAAGCAATAAGTTTCAAATATACTTGAAAGAGTATAGTATTCTTTCAAATGAGGACTCCTCCTGGAACACGTCAGTTTGACGGTGTGTCCGTACGGAGAAACTGAATTTTGTTGGACATGATAAGGTTTATCATGAGTCGCTATGAGCCACTTTTTTCTTCAAAGATAAGCATAAACAGTGCAAAACTTATTTTGAATAAGGTTCCATTAAAATCTATTTGACAGATTTCATATTAGATATGAACGGGAAAGAAACTGGGTTTCACACTTCTGTAGATTTGGGTATGCTAGGCTTACGTTTGGATGATACCAAACTAGAACCCAAATCGGATAAGTGCCAAATGTAGGTTATCCTAGGGAAAACCATAAACCATAATATATACTTATACATCTCACTAGAGAACAATTGTAATTGTTGCTCGCCATGCGGTCTTCCTTAGAGGATTACCGATATGCAGTGGTAAGTGGGAGGATGGTATAACTCGATGAAAATCGGAGTATTACTGTTTGGCATGAAGTCCTTAATGGAACAAAAATAGTTCATCAATGATGAAACTATACCATTAATCTTCGTATACACAAGAAACGCGTAGATCGGAGAGAATCAGAAAACAACCTGGGGTATGGGTTTCTGATCTCACCTCATAAAGCTGTCAATCTTGTTGAGGTATACCAACCGACTACGTAAGAAGGGGTGATACAAGGTATCGACTTCCGTTATGGCAAAGTTCCATGAGTCCAAAATGGATTCCATGTATGACAACTATGTTTGGACACTAGTTGATGTACCGTAAGGCATTGTGCCTATAGGTACTGCATAAGTCTTCAAGGAAGACATACATGGATGGCAACATACCAACGTACTAAGCTAGGCTTATAGCGGAAAGGTATCGTTGTCAACATTATGTTGATTACGGTTCGACCTTTTGCATGTTGCCACGGCAAATCCATTTGGATGATGCTTGCTGTAGCTGCACGTTTCATTTGTGAAATGTGTCAGTTAAAGATCAAAATCGCTTTCCTTAAATGGAAACCTTTTAGAGGATGTTTAAAACATCCTGACGATTTTGTCGTACTAAAACCAGCAAACAAGGTTTGCAGATTATTCGATCCATGTTTGGATTGAAGCAAGCATTAGGTTCTTGGAATCATCGTTTTGATGCAATCATAATGGTCTATGATTTAATTCAAAAATGAAAATGATTCTTGTGTATATAAGGAGGTTAGTGGGAGTGCATTGACAATGAATGTCCCTGGATAAAATAATGATAACATATTTATTTCTTAGAAATGAAATTCCCATATAGAATAGTCGGTGAAAGCATGACTTTCAGAAAATTCTCCGTAGAATTCTTGGGAGTAACAACCTTTATTCTAGGAATAAAGATCTACTGAGATAGATTAAGTTGTTAAAACTCTATGAGAACTTGTACATTGAAAAATGTACATGACATTGTGTCTCATATGCTTTGAGCATATGGATTCACAATCAGCCCAATCTGGGTGATGGTCACTGGATTGATGTTAAGAACATCCGTTAGAATCTTAGAGATCTAAGGATGCTGTCTTAATCTGTGGAGAAGGAGAACTTGAAGTGACTGCGATCACTACTGCAAGTTTCCAATCGATAAAACGACTGAAAGTCGCAAACGGTACTATACAATTTGAATTACGGTACAGTGAGCTGGAAATCTTCCAAGCAAGATACTGTTACCGAATAAACAACAAATGTGGATCATTGCTGCAGCTGAAGCAGCAAAGAAGCCATTTGGATCGATAATAAATCTAATTAGATTAGATATAGTTCTGTTAGCAGCTGAGCTAGGCGTCAGCGCAGGCTAAAGAATTAATGGTCTCATCAACGATCCAGATACATACTTCGACTATTCATCTGATTCGTTCGGATCATACATCGTGGCGATGTGATGATCGTATAAATCGCATCAGACGATAATCATGGAAATCCGCTGACGAAAGCCTTTCTCAACAATTTGAGCCAACCGTACATAGTTCGGGTGTTAAACACTCGAGTGACTGGCTATAGGCCAAGTGGGAGATTGTTGGACAATTATGACCCATAGCGTCACTATTTGTACAGATCATTGTGTTGTTGTACAAATTAACTATGTGACAAAGGAAATTGCACTCTTATCATTTATGATTAGATCACCAAGATGTATAAATGATGAGAGGTCCTTATGATTTGTTCCTTGATTGAGAATGATATGAGACAGTATCAATTAACGAAGGATAAATCATTAAATATCCCTAGTCAGAGTATTATCGAGATTGGACATCGATAAATACGTAAAAGACTAGTATCGTACTTGTGCACGTTGTGAGGGCACAACGGCGTAGTTCTCATATACTTAAGTATTGGATACTTATGTAAGTGCGGTAGGAGGTTGTGTTTCACCGACGGTACGGGAAACAGCTTCGCTCTGGATAGACCCCCTCGGAATCTCATTGGTAGTTTGACTATGTGTCTATGGGAGTCCGACATCAGGGTAGGTGTATTTGGTCTTAACCTGCGACTTGCACCGCTAATGCTTACGATAATCAATATATTTTGGTTGAGGTCGTCTAGGGCTTTAACCGGTTCTGTGTACGCCGATACTAGGTATATTGAGAATCGTAGAGTATTGGGTGTGATGTCAAGACGGAAGTATCACTCCAGTCATAGTGGAGATGATGTCACGTACGATACGGTATTAGTACTCTTAAGTGCTGCGCGGCCATCGAGATATTATGACAAGGTCATGTATATCCGATTATAGAGACTAGTTACCAGACATCCGACATGTGCTTCGTACGGGGCAGACACAACTCCAGCCCTAGGCCTAGCACGTGACAGTCCGATACTGGATCGAAATACGCAATACTACGATATACTACGCTTGATATAGATCACATATTCCTGTAAGAATATTTCTGGAGAATTGGGTAGGCATGGCGCTTTGCTAGAAGCCAACCTTGTCTTGTAAATCGGTAAAACTTAGTACTTGGTACGTACGTGTTTGGATAGTCCGACAACCCTATTTACTGCCAACATATCCGGGGATCTCTTGGGTCGCGTCCCAATGATACACCGATGAAGTATGACTCGCACTTTAATTAATCTGGGATTAATTCGATGAGAGAGAAAATTAATCTAGGATTAATTTCGGAGATATTTTATCTAGGATAAAATATCAATAAAAGAGAGATAACGATTAATTTGGAATTAATCGGTAAATTAATATATTGATATATTAAACGAAATTGGATTTCGACGCGGAATTGAAATTGGATTTTAATTCGGGCGAACGAATTAATTTGGAATTAATTCGTTAGCGACGTGAATAGTAAATTCGCTAGGCGTAATCATTTAATTACGACGCAACGGATAAATCGTTAATTTGGAATTAACGAACCCGAGCCCGAGTGTGATTGCGAGCGTATTTGTATTTCGAATTCGAGTACGGCACGCAAGTCACATCAAGCGTCAAATCATTCGTCACATCAAGCGTCAAATCAAACGTCACTTTGAGTGATGTGACATTTGAGTGATTGATGTGATTGATTGATTGAAAGACATGTCACTTTTTATAAAGTGAAATGAATGGTGATGTGTTTTGGTGAAATAGTGATAGTTGTTGGAAAACATTTACCATTTGACTTTTTGATATTTTATTGGTAAATGTTTAATTTATTTTTTTGAAAATATATAAAGCATTTTGGAAATGCTTTAACCAACTAATACACACTTTTTCTCCTCTCCCTCTCTCTCTCAATTTCACGCCCAAATGGGCAGTGAAATAGCTCACTGTTTTGTTTGGCAAAACCGAGCAGTGGGAAGCAATGTGCATTGATTTTGTGGCCAAATCAAGCGGAGCTAGCACTCCGAGAGACTTATGAAGGTGTTAGGGACACTTACCCTTGAGCCGGGAATCGTTCGATGAAGATTCGAAGCTCAAAATGATGAAGCAAAACTGAATTTTTCAAGTAGTGGACTGCAGTGTTGGGCGTGTACTTTGGAGCTCTAAACTTGAAGTTTTGTTCGTCGTATCGTCTCAACCGATCGATGTGAGTATTCCGCAACTCCTTTGATATGTATTTCACACTTTATCATGCTTGTTTGATGATCTTGGGACCTAGATAATCACCAACAGTGCACACACTCGACAACCTCTTACTTAATATTTTATGCATCTTCGTCTCTTTAGTTATTTATTTTGCATTATGTGCTTAATTATTTGCATTTATTATTAACATTTTTTACTGTTCTTATAATTTATATTATCGTACTTATTTATTTAATATGCTTTTAGAATTATTTATTTGCTTTTATTTATATTCATGTTTATAAGTGTGCAAATTTGTGTGTTTATTCGAAGTATCTTGCATGTGCTGCATAAGACTTTGTTATACCATTGAGTGAACCCGTCCATTATACTGCATAAGTAATGGACCATTCCGAACCCAACGGTTTGAGGTCTTCCCTTGCAAGGGGTGAATGAGGCCTTAAATTATTTCCTAGTTCACACTGGGTGGCGACTTCTTTATTCTTTGGTTTAGTCCCATGTGGGCTACTCCGTACTCTCTATGGGTTGAGAGCCCAACAGTGTCGTGGTCACCAAGCATCATAGGCATAGCGGTAAACCCTACTTCGCTCCTACAGTCAGCCCAATCCTTATAACTTTTTGGTTTTATTGGCCGCCTCCACTGCCCCATTAGCCTGTGGCCTGTAAGGTGATGATTTGTGATGTCCTATCTCGTGCTTCTAAAACATCGCCCTTGTTTCTCACTGAAATTGGACTCTATTATCCATCAATATTTGATGTGGCTTTCCGTATCGACATACTATATTATGGCTATGAACTTGGCCATCTGCTTTACCGTAACATTACGAAATGACTCGGCTTCTATCCATTTCAAAAAATAGTCTACTGCCACAACTATGAAGTGGTGTCTATTTGATGCATATGATCTGATTTCTCAAATCATGTCAATACCTCACGCTGAGAAAGGCCATGGTTCTGACAGTCCGTGTAATTCTGTAGGTGGTAGATGGTTTAAATTACTGTGTGCTTGGCAATCGTGACAGTGTTTCTTTGCGCAGTCAGCTTCCATGGTCGACCAGTAAAATCCCTGTCTCACTATCTTACGAGACAAATTCAATCCATTTATGTGTGGTCCACATACTCCAACATGCACTTTCCATCACTTTGTGAGCTTCTTTTTTTCTTAAACATTTCAGTTGGACGCCATTGGCTTGTCTCTTATAGCTCTCCCATCAAACTCACATACTGGGAAGCAAACTTCTGAATGGATATTCTGTCTTTCTTGCGGGCTTCTTCTGGGAATTCTCCACATTCTGGATACTGTAGAATGTCGTAGTACCACGGCTTCCCATCGTCAACTTCTACTTCCAAGATTCTCTCGATCTAATAACTGGATTTCCTAGCTGTTGTCAGCATAAGGGGTCTCATTACCACTTTTTTTGGGTTTTCCCAAGTCGAAGATAGGGTGGCTAGTGCGTCTGCCATTTGATTCTCTTCCCGTGGAAAGTGCTGGAATTTACAGTAAGGGATAGCTTGTGCCAACTTCCTGAGATGGAGTAGGTAGGGTCTCAACAGGTCTTCCTTCAATTCCCATTCCCCTTGCATTTGTCAAACTACCAACATCGATTCTCCATAAACTTCTATGTCCCTAACTCCTAGGATATTAGTGCTTTCAGTCCAAAGACACATGCTTCATACTCAGCCATGTTATTGGTTACTTTGAACATTAACCTTTTGGTTATAGGTAGGGTTCGAGGGTTACCATTACAATTCCTATTCCAGCTCCTCTGTAATTCACCGCCCAGTTAAAATATATTTTCCACCCCTTGACCGTTATGGCTTGAACCTACTTGTCTGGGAATTTGAACTTATACTGATCTCTTTCTATAGGTTGTACTGCCAAGAATTTCGCTATGGCTCGCCCTTTGATTACCTTATAGGTGAGGTATTCTATATAAAACTCCATCAACAACACCAACCATCTGCCCAACTTCCCTACCAGTGAGGGTACTGACTGAAAATACTTTAGGGGATTGTCCTTTGCTACCACTTGTATCTTATAGGATTGGACGTAATGACGTAACTTTTGGAAAGCACATATCACCACCAAACAGATCTTTTACACCTTTTGATAGAGGGCTTCATACGGAAGCATCTTCTTACTGAGGTAGAAGACTCCATGTACCGTCATCGCCCCCATTGCTTCTGGTTCTATGGCCAAATACAACACCAAGGGTTTGCCCGGCCGTATGGGTTTCAAGACGGATTGTTTAACCAAGTATTCTTTAATTTTGTCAAGGCTTCTTGACATTGCCCATTCTACTGCATAGGCTGGTCCTTCCTCAATAGCTTGAAGATGGGTTCATATACTAATGATAGCTTGGCAATGAATCGACTGATATACTAGATTTTCCTAAGAAAAACTCTAACTTCCTTTTGTCTACGGTGCGGGCATCTTGTTAATTGCCTTGATTTTTCAGGGTCTATTTCTATCCCTCTCATTCCTGCCGTATGCCCCAACAACTTCCCGGATGTTACCCCAAACACAAACTTCTTGAGGTTAAGTCGGAGGTTGTACTTATCGACTCTTTGAAGGAATTTCTCCAGTGCTTCTATATAGCTGGACCTCATCTCTGATTTAACAATCATGTCATCCACATTTACCTCAATCTCCTTATGCATCAAGTCGTGGAATAATATAGTGGCCATTCATTGATAAGTGGCTCTCGCATTCTTAAGTCTAACAGCATCACCTTGTAACCATATCTACCCCACTCAGTGATGAATGCAGTCGTATGCTTGTCTTCTTCGGCCATGAAGACCCGGTATATCCGAAAATCCATCCATGAACGAGTACATAGGAGATAAAGCCGCGCTATCAACCAACACGTCTATATGGGGTAAGGGAAAATCATCTTTTAGGCAAGCTTTGTTGAGGTCCCTATAATCCACGCACATTCTGACCTTTCCATCTTTCTTCGGTACCGACACAATATTGGCTAACCACTCGGGGTACTTCACCACCTCTAAGAAACCCATATCTATCTGCTTATTGACTTCTTCCCTAACCTTTTCGGCCCATTCTGGCCTCATTCTTTGGAGCTTCTGTTTTATTAGTCTTATGTTCGGATAAGTCGGTATCATGTGTTGGGCAATAACTTTGTCCACTCCTGGCATGTCTTCATAGGACCAGACAAATACTTTTGCATATTTTTTTAATATTCTCTCTAATTTTTTCCGCTCATCAGAGGTAACCTCACTTGCCATTGAAATTTCCTTGGGGTTTTCACATGTACCAAGATTAAATGCATTTGTCTTTGTTGAGTCAATGTCAAATATGCTCATGTCATGTATGTTATGATGCGGACTAACAGGAAAAGACTCGAACAAGTAAGCAAAATCAATGTCTTTCTTATTAATAAATGCAGGATTACAATCAAATAGCTTAGGAAAATAAACATCTTTGTAATTTACAGTCTTGTCATCTTCCGTCTCCTTACTTTCTTCGAGCGTTAGATTCTCCAACTACAGTAGTTCTTCTTCTCATTTATCTTCCTCTTTTGCAACTTCCTCTGCCTGTGGTTCTTTTCCCATCACATCCTTGAAGATCTCAAATCCTAGTACTATGATCTCATTGACTTCTACGGGTTCAGGCTCTCATTGATATCATGTGGCTTTCACAAAGTATTCCATCAGCTTCATTCTTTTTTTCTTGGTCTTCGGCTCATTCCCATCGAATTCATACCCCAATCTTCTCCTAGTGGTCAGTCTCTTGAAATCTGGCAATGCTCTTATTCCCTGACCTTTAGCACTCAAACTTGTGCCCGGCTCATATTTCATTCTTTCCATGATTCTAACCACTTTAGGGTCCACCCATTCTTCGAAGTTTGCCACCACTTGGAACCTTGTGAAAGGCTGAATGTCTAAAGCAGCCACAGTATTGTCTACTTCAGCCCTGATGGTGACGAATTTCTCTCCATGCGGGAACTTAATTACCTAGTGTAAAGTGGATGGCACGCCCCTAAGTCTATGAAACCATGGCCTCCCCAACATTATAGCAAATGTAGCTGGGATATCAAGCACTGTGAACTCTACCTCATCTTCTATCGGGCCCACTTTTACTATTGTGATGAAAGTACCTTTGACTCCCTGTTTGCTACCGTCATATGCTTTCATAGTCATGTTGGAGGGGCTTAAATCTGTTTTACGTATACCCAACCTTGACATAATCTTCAAAGGGCACATATTGATAGATGAGCCATCATCCACCATCACACAAGATATCTTTTTGCCCCTTACTTTCTTTTTTATGAATAGTGGCTTGTTATGATTCCTCCCCTCCTTCTATATCATATGTCTACCCTCTTTCTATATCGACCCTATAAACATTATCGGGTTTTCATCTTCAGGTACCATTATTTTGCTTATAGCTTCTACCATGGCACACATGTGCTCTTGAGAGGCACATAATAACTCTCATATGCTCACTTGTGCCCGTGTCTTCAATTGACGCAATATAGTATCCCCCTCGATGTTATTCATATTCTTCGTCACCTCTTGGATTTTCTGTTAGCACTTCTTTACCTTTCTCCGTTACATCACTGAAAAATATCCACTGCGAGTCATCCCCTTTACCTCCTCTTCGTCACTGCTCGAGAAGTTTTCTAAAAAATATCTGTCATGTCCTATTTCATCTTCACTGCTGCTTTCCCATATCCCCATGCAAGAAGATTAGTGGTTGAGATTTTGGAGGACAAAGCTTTCAGGCAGGCCAGAGTTGATCATGTAGGTGGGTGGTGGAATGGAGTGGTAGTTGGGTAGAGAGGTTCTGTGTGTATTGGGTTGTTCTTTTTTCGGGCCAGATATCTTATGGGAGTCAATAAGGTCTTGGATCTCATGCCTAAGGCGGGCGTAGTTTTCAGTTTTGTGGCTTTTTTGCTGATGGAAGTGACAATATAAGTTTATGTCAAGGTGGCGTGGCATGGGGTTTGGAAGTGGTTTAGGTTATAAGGGTTTTAGGAGTCCTTGCCTCTCCAGTTTTTCAAACACCTTTGACAAAGTTCTACCAAAATTAGAGAATCGTCTGTTTCTGATAGCAACAACCTCAGCAGAATCGACCTAATGGTCTTTCTATTTTGGTCGTAAAACTTTCTGTTCTCGGCTTCCTCTTCCTCTATATCTATGACGGTTTTTCTTAGCTGTCGAAAGTCACTAATCATGGAGGTCATCATTCTCAGCTTGTTATAAATTGAGGGCTTGGTGCCCTTAATGATCATCTTAATTTGGTCCTTCTTCGAGGGCCGTGTCTGCATCTTCAAGAGTTGGCTTCTCTCGTAATCCACATAATCTTTGAAGGTCTCTTCTAGCTTCTGTTTGGTGTTTTCTAGGTCACGTAGCGACAAGTTTATCTCCATGTCCGTAACATATTGGTTCAGGAAGGCCTCCGCTAATGCCCTCTAGTTATCTCTGACTTTTCTCTCTAGGCCACGACGCTATACTACAGATGCCCCTTCTAGCGACATCCCGAACATCTTCTACACCTGGCGCTTCGACAAACCCACTGAACTCATCACTGAACATATTGTCAGAGATGGATCATAGGATCTTTGTTTCCATTGAACTTGGCCATGTCAGGCACTTGAACTGGGGAGGCAGCTGTTCTTCGAAAGTCATTGCATCATAGTCTAATAGATCTTCATGTTTTCCCTTCATCTTGCGGGTAACTGACTCTACTTGGAGTTTCTGTAACTCTGCATGAGGCCAACTATCCTTCTTATGGCATACTTAGCTATGTCATCATTAAAAATAGGGATTTCTTCGCTCACCCTATTTGGGGGCTCCTCACACCTTCCATCCTCGTTGTTTTCTATTCCCACTGTGTGGGGTACTGTCAGATTGGCCACAACGTTGGTCAAAGCTTATAGTTGGTCGATAATTTTTATGATGTTGGTCTCCAATTGATCCATGTGGGAACCCTCGTTTCCTAACGTATTAATGTTTGCTAACCTTTTTTGACAAGTATTCCTTCTTCTCTAACTCAAGGGATATCTATTATGGATTTTAAAACAATGGGTCATCATGATGCGTGTATGCATGTGATGAATGAGATGCATGTGGTTATCAAAATAGCATATACCCTTCCAACCTTATTCCTTCCACACCCGTGGTAAGTCCATTTCTACCCTAGGTATGACTTATTTTATGCACCAATGTGGGTACACAAAGATCATTCTCTTCTACGCTATAGGGGTGAACCTTAGCTACCTCAGTTCCTCTTCATCCATAAAAGAAAAAGACAGCCCATTTATAAGATTGACTGAGCCTATTATGGGGATCGTGCCATTGTCTAGAAATGATGAATTGGGTCCTTGGTAATCATGGTTGTGGCAGAGACGGACTTGGAGATATCCAAAAGTATATAAATATGCCATAACAAGGCGTACCCTTCCTGGATGAAAGCAAGTGCAGATATCAGACTCATGCATCTGGCATATAGGATCATGTTTGGACCTTTTAAGCCCATCAAGGTTTTCATACAAGTTGGCCCGTTATCATTTTAAAGCATTCAATTAGATTATCGCGAGGTGTAAACTTTTTTTTTAGATAACCCGAGGTGTAAACTTGTCCCAGTTGAAAAGGCCTAACAGGTTTACACTTTTACGATAAGGTGGCTAAATAACTTCAAATGATATGGGGCCCAAACACAAGGTGGCCCATAGTCACTTTGAAAACTATTGGCCCAATGATCATAAGATACAAACTCATCCCAGTTTAAGTGGCCCAACAAGTTCGTATCCTATGACGAGAAACCCAAATGGATCCAAATGATAATGGGCCTGAACACTAGCATGAGGGGTAGCTTCTATATGACACATAACTATGGTTTGTATGTGGGCTTACAAGGGTATGGACAAGGCTCTCATTTACGAAGGATTACACACAACTAGGTCTACCCACTCAAGGTTCGAGTGACCAAGTGAGCACTCCTTTTTTATACCATATGGTACGTGCCAACGAGTGATGATTATCATCATATAACGATCCACCGCCTTAAGTGAAAGCGACTTCAAAGTACATAATTCCATCAGGGGTAAGAAGGGTATGCAAAATATATGAGACTTGGTTAACCAAAGGCAAAGCCACGGACACTACAAGGTATTATTTCCAGGCCGATTTTCTATCTCTAGTGGAGTCGCCATCTGTAGGAGTGAAACAGGGTTTACTACTATGCCTATGATGTTCAGTGACCCGCAGGGGACTAAATCGGAGAATGAAGGAGTCGGCACCCAGCGTAAACTATGAAATATTTAAGACCGCACTCACCCCTCGCAAAGGAAGACCTCAAACCGTTGGGTTCAAAATAGTCTTTTACTTATGCTTGTATAATGTACGGGTTCACATAATGGTATAGTTAAGTCTTAATGGAATTCATGTATAAAAGCGAATAAAAATGTAATAACATACCCAACGAAGATAATAATCACAATAAAGTAGTTCTTAAAACATATTAAGTTAAGAAATATGAGATGTGGTAACGAAAAATTATAATAAATAATTAAAAGTAGGAAAAAGGTCAACAAATAAATGTACGCATATGGGAAGTAACAATGCCAATGAGGGAGAAAGCATGAAATAATACCAATAACGACGTCAACACACATACATAAATATTTCTTGACTGGCACGTGGAGTTGTATCCCAAGTACAAACTGCACTACCGTCCATTCAGATTCGGCTGTGGAATTTACGTCTGGGTTTCTATCTGATATAGCGCAAGTGATAATGACACACATAATCATCAATCCAATGTAAACGGACATAAAAAAAATATAACCATGCATATACGGATAATCATCAACATGAACCAACATAAACAAAATAAAGGCGAAATAATAAAATAACTATAAAAGTGAATAAATAAATAAATAAATAAAGATAAATAACGAAATGCCAAAGAAGAAATATGACCAGAGATTTGGCCATCTTTGATGTAGGAATTCGCATACCCAGCTAGACGTATTATTGGGAAATCTCTAAGTCCCGAGGATCGATTCAAACATAAAAACTAAGTGCGAATACATCAAGGAGTTGCGGAATACTCACAATGATCGGTTGAGCGATGCGGTGGACATCAAAAACTTTTTAAGCCCTTTGAAGTGCTTCAAGGCTCACGGCAGTCCACTGTTTTTGGTCTCCATTTTTGGTCCAAGCTCCAAGTTTTTGGGTGGTGATTCCATGCTCACAAGTTAGTTTCCCTATTACCTTTGTATGTCCTCATTTGGTGTGCTAGCACTTGGTGATTTTTGCCACAAAAACCACCTATTTGTTCCTCTCATGCCACGGCAGTGGACTGGTTTTAGAGAAGAAAAATTCAGCCCATTGGGCGTGAGAGAGATGATGAGAATGAGAGAGAGAGATGTGTTAGGTTGTAGTTAAAAATGGTAATTGATTTTCTAAAAATAAATACACAAATTTGGCTTTCAAAAGTCAAACCAATCAAAGCCTCCATCAAGTCACATCACTCAATCAATCAAGTGACAAGTTGTCACATCACATCACTCAAAGTGACATGTGATTTTACGCTTGATGTGACTAAAGATTTGACACTTGATTTGACTTATGTGTCGCACTCGAATTCGAAATGCGAATGCGCTCGCAAACAATCCCGGGCTCGGGTTCGCTAATTCCAAATTAACGAATTTTCCGTTGCGTCGTAATTAAATCTAATTTAATTAAATAATCATGCCTAGCATAATTACTATTCACATCGCTAACGAATTAATTCTAAATTAATTCATTCACCCGAATTAAAATCCGATTTTAATTCCGCGTTGAAATCCAATTTCGTTTAATATATAGAATATATTAATTTATCGATTAATTCCAAATTAATCGTTCTCTCTCTTTAAATGATATTTTATCATAGACAAAATATTTCCGTAATTAATCCCATATTAATTTTCTCTCTCTCATCAAATTAATCCCAGATTAATTAAAGTGCGAGTCATACGTCATCGGTGAATCTTCGGGAAGCGACCCATGAGATCCTCGGATATGTTGGCAGTAAATACGGTTTTTCAGATTATCCGAACACGTAAGTACCTAGTACTATATTTTACCGATTTACAAGACAAGGTTGGCTTCTAGCAAAGCGCCATGCCTACCCAATTCTCCATAAACATGCTTACAGGAATAAGCGATCTATATCAGGCGTAGTATACGTAGTATCGTGTATGTCGATCTAGTATTGGATGTCACGTGCTAGGCCTGGGGCTGGAGTTGTGTATGCCCCGCACTACAAGAAAACTGTCAAATAGCGACGGAAAAATCCGTAGCTAATCCATCGCTAATTGACATTAGCGACGGAAATGCGACGGAAAAATTCCGTCTCTATTTTGTTGGTCGCAAAAAAAAATAGCGACGGAAATATTCCATCCGTCGCTAAAATTAGCGACGGATAATATTCCGTCGCTAAATAGCGACGGAAAATTCCGTTTCTATATAGAGACGGAATTTCCATCCGTCGCTAAATAGCGACGGAAATTTCGTTTCTATTTAGCGACCGAATATTTCCGTAGCTATTCCGTAGTTATAATTTTAAAAAAAAAAAAAAATTTAAAACGAAAATTGGTGTAAAAGAACACCAATAATCATCCCCCACCAAATATGATTTTTTAAAATTTATCAATGAGGTTAAGCAAACCATTTCTTGTTTCACCAATATTCAACATTCAGTAACAAGTAATGATTTTATTATAAAAGAGACAACAAACAAGTACATTGGCTCAAATTTTCAAAATGACATGGCACCATTAACACCAGTGCACATACCAAAACACAGTGAAGCCAAGTCAAAATCTATTATAAATACACAAGGCTTGCTATTTTCACCAATAAAATATTACATCTTTCACGTTATCTTTGATGACGGGAAGTGGCCGGACCTCCGAATTCCTCTCTGACATACTCATATTCTCACATGTGGATCCACCATCGGATGTGTCGCCCTCTATATAATATCGTGCCCGGAAAGCTGCTAAATGTGCATAGTACGCTGATGGCACTGCATATGCAATCAAGGAAAAAATTCATTAATGTTGCCAGATGAATAAACAATTCTAGGGTGTATGCTGATGGCACTGCATTGCTTACATACATTCAAGAGCGCTTTTTTGGTAACCTTGATTTTTATGTAATCTTTAAATATATCCTATTGCTTATGTAATTTCTTGCTGCACTCGCATTAAGTAACACCTAACAAGCAATCAACTTTAAGTCATAAGTGTTTGATGTAGCTACACAGACTAACTACACATAAATTCAGAAAAAAAAAAATTGATTATAAAAACAAATCATGGCAAATATAAACCAATTTAGAGTATCATTAATTCAATTGAAATGTGTATACCCTCTTATGTAACCCATCCTAAAATTTATTTGAAGAATCTACTCAAAGAAGAGATTAAACTGAGAAATAAAGCTTAAAAGAAGCTTAGATTTTTGAAGAAGAAGCTTGAATCTTTGAACATTTCAATTCATGTGGATGAATCAGAGAAATCCAGTTCATCCACAGACATTTGTTCTCATTCTTGTAAATTATCCACCAACACAAGCACTTCAGGCCTCAAAGGCCACCAACACAAACTAATTCTCTCCAGGTTCCAGACTTTATAGGGGTAAAATATTGAGCTTAAAGCCTTAAAATGTCACCACTGACTTGTTCACTAGTATATTCTTGAATATCTGTGATTTTAGCTGTTTGTATAGACCTAAGTCTTTTAAACAATTGTCTGAAGTCTGAACAACCTACAATATGATATTTTATTCTCCGATCTAATATACATCTGCTTACCACAGTAACAACAATGTTGAATTTCTACTCTAGTGCGTACCAAGGCTCACATCAAATGGCCGAATTCAACCCTTAGTTTCAATCCAAAGATTAAAGCATGGGCTAAGGGCTACAATATCATGAAAACAGCTTTTTTAAGAGCACAAAGCCGATCACAGCTTGCCAACATATAAGAGAACAAATCAGGTAACAACACAGCAACCCATATGAATGCAGATTAAAACATCTCGAGCAAACAACTCCAATAATAAAAACAACTCCAACTCGATTAAAACAATTCCTAACTTTTTCCTAAATACTAGCAACATAATGCCAAATAAACCATGTAACCTTCACATTAAACGCAGTAAATTTTAGGAAAAAAAATAACTTATAAATTACCTAGCAAACAACTCCAATAAGAAAAATCAATTAACTTACAAATAATTTATAATCTGAAAAACAGAAACTACTAAAGAAAAATTACATTTTTTTCGATTTTACTGTAGGCTGCAGGTATTGAGCTTCAGTGATGATAGCCGGTGGCCAAAATTGCAGGCGGCGGCGCGGTGGGCAAACGGCGGCAAAAAATTTTAAGACATAAAGGTTATTACATCTGTCTACGGAGTACATTGAATCAGAGTGAGACCGACTCGACATCATGGATCAGGAACCGAATCCGTTCCCAGAGTTGAAGTACGAGGAAGAGCACGAGCGAGGCATAAGCCGATTGTTCATGAAGGAAGATGAAGTCGACGATGTTGACGAGTACAGACTCGATGGCTTCCGGTACGAGAACGGTGAACTACTACGAGCTTGCGATGAGGAAGAAATCGAGTTAAGTTGATTTGACTCTGCGAGTCGGTGCCTCAAATGAGTAATGAGGTATAATTACTTTTTTTGGGTGAGAAAATAATTGAAAGGGAGTGAGAGTGAGAAGAGAATTAGGGATTTGAGGGAGACGATAGTGGAGGAAAATGAGGGAATTTTTTTTTTATTCAAGTAAATTTAGCGACGGAATCATGAATCCGTCGCTAAATATAGAGACGGAATCATGAATCCGTCGCTAATTAGCGACGGAATCATGAATCCGTCGCTAAATATAGAGACGGAATCATGAATCCGTCGCTATTAGCGACAGATTCATTATTCCGTCTCTAAATAGCGACGAAATTTTTTTCCATCTCTATTTCGTCGCTATATAGAGACGGAATAAAATTCCGTCGCTAATTTCCGTCGCTATTTTACATTTTTCTTGTAGTGCCGTACGAAGCACATGTCGGATGTCTGGTAACTAGTCTCTATAATCGGATATACATAACCTAGTCATAATATCCCGATGACTGTAATACTTAAGAGTACTAGTACCGTATCCTAGGTGACATCATCTCCACTATGACTGGAGTGATACTTCCATCTTGACATCACACCCAATACACTACGATTCTCAATATACCCAGCAGAGGCGTACACAGAACCTGTTAAAGCCCTGGACGACCAAAACCAAAGCATATTGATTGTCGCAAGTATTAGCGGTGTAAATCTCAGGTTAAGACCAAATACACCTACCCTGATTTCGGACTTCCATAGACACATAGTCATACTACCAATGGAATTCCGAAGAGGTCTATCCAGAGCGAATCTATTTTCCATACCATCGGTAAAACACAACCTCCTATTACACTTGCATGAGTATCCAATACCCAAATATATGAGAACTATGCTATTGTGCCCTCACAACGCGCACAAGTGTAATACTAGTCTTTTACGTATTTATCGATGTCCAATCTCGATAATACTCTGATTAGAGATATTTAATGATTATACCTTCGTGGATTGATACTGTCTCATATCATCTCAATCCAGGAAATAATCATAAGAACCTCCTAACATTTATACATCTATGTGATCTAATCACAAATGATAAGAGAGAAATCTCCTTTGTCACATAGTTAATTTGTACAACAACACCATGATCTGTACAAATAGTGACGCTATGGTCATAATTGTCCAACAATCTCCCACTTGGCCTATAGCCAGTCACTCGAGTGTCTAACACCCGAACTATGTAAGGTTCGCTCAAACTGCTGAGGAAAGGCTTTCGTCAGTGGATTTGCATGATTATCGTCTGATGCGATTTATTCAATCATCACATCGCCACGATGTATGATCCGAACGAATCAGATGAATAGTCGAAGTATATATCCGGATCGTTGATGAGACCATTAATTATTTAGCCTGTGTTATACTCAACTACTAACAGAACTATATCTAATCTAATTAGATTTGTTATTGACCCAGATGGCTTCTATTGCTGCCTCAGCTGCAGTAATAACCCACATTTGTTGTTTATTCGGTAACAGTATCTTGCTTGGAAGATTTCTAGCTTACTCTTCCGTTATTCAAACTGTATAGTACCGTTGTTTTTTATCGGTTATGAAACTTGCAGCAGTGATCCCAGTCACTTCAAGTTCTCATTCTCCATAGATTAAGACAGCATCCTTAGTTCTCTAAGATACTTAAGGATGTCCTTAACTTCAATCCAGTGACTATCACTTGGATTGGCCTGATTGTGACTCCATATGCTCAAAGCGTATGAGACATCAGGTCACGTACATTTTTCAATGTACGAGTTCTCGGAGAGTGTTAACAACTTTAAATCTATCCCAGTAGATCTTTATTCCTAGAATAAATGTTGTTTCTCCCAAGAATTCTACAAAGAATTTTCTTGAAAGTCAAGCTTTCACCGATTATTTTATGGGAATATCATTTCCAAGAAATGACATATCATCATTATTTATGACATCATTGTCAGTGCGCTCCCACTAACCTCCTTATATACACAAGAATTATTTCGTTTTGAATCAAATCATATACCATTATGATTACATCAAAACGATAATTCCAAGAACCTAATGCTTGCTTCAATCCAAACATGGATCGAATAACCTGCAAACCTTGTTTGCTAGTTTTGGTACGACAAAACCGTCAAGATGTTGTAAACATCCTCCAAAAGGTTTCCTTTTCAGGAAAGCGATTTTCTTGTTCAATTGCCTTATTTCATAAAT
Source organism: Zanthoxylum bungeanum (assembly GCA_019454045.1). NCBI lineage: Eukaryota > Viridiplantae > Streptophyta > Magnoliopsida > Sapindales > Rutaceae > Zanthoxylum > Zanthoxylum bungeanum. The sequence goes on from SKCR01001242.1 coordinate 167,033, forward strand.
GAAACATGCAGCATTAGCAAGCATTATCCAAATGGATTTACCGTGGCAACAGGTAAAAGGTTTCGTCGTAATCAACACAATATTAATAACGATACCCTTTGCTACAAGCCTAGCTTAGTATGTTGGTATGTTGCCATCCACGTATGTCTTCCTTGAAGACTTATATAGTACCAACAGACACAATGTCTTACGGTACAACAACTAGTATCCAAACATAGTTGGTTTGCATGGAATCCATTTCGGACTCATGGCACTTTGCCATAGTAGGGAGTCGATACCTTGTATCACTTCCTCAAACGTAGTCAGTTCGTACTCCTCATTAAGATTGACATCTTTATGAGGTGAGATCAGAAACCCATACCCCAGGTTATTTTCTGACTCTCCCCGATCTACGAGGTTCTTGTGTATTCAAAGATTACTGGTATAGTTACATCATTGATGAACTATTTTTGTTCCATTAAGGACTCGGTGCCTTGAACAGTATTACTCTGATTTTCATCGAGTTTTACTATCCTCCCACTTACCACTGCATATCGGCATTCCTCTTAGCAAAACCGCATGGCGAGCAACAATAACATTGTTCTCTTAGTGAGTTGTATAAGTACTATACTTTGGTTTCCCTAGGATAACCTACAATTAGGCACTTATCCAATTTGGGTTTTAGTTTAGTATCATCCAAATTGATGGCCAGCATTCCCAAATCATCAGAAGTTAGAAAGCCCGGTTTCTTTCCTGTTCATATCTAATATGAATTCTGTCTAACAGATTTTCATGGAACCTTATTCAAAATAAGTATTTCACTGTTAATGCTTATCCATTGAAGGAAATGGTATCTCAGAGCGATTCATGATTAACCTTATCATGTCCAACAAAATTCGGTTTCTCCGTTCGGACACACCGTCAAACTGACGTGTTCCGGAAGGAGTCCTCATTGAAAGAATACTATACTCTTTCAAGTATATTAGAAACTTATTGCTTAAGTAATTTCATCATGGTCAAACCGTGATGTTTTAATACTTTAGCCGATCTGTTCGTCTATTTCGAGTCGAAACTCTAAAAGTTTCCGATTTGTGTTTCAAAAGAAACACATAACCATAACGAGATGCCACATCCGTTAAGGTCACGAAATATTCATATCCACCTCTAGCCTAGCTAGATATGGGCCCACTTACGTCACTATGAACGAGGGGTAACAGATTGATGGCACTTACACTTTTACCAAGTAAAAAGATATTTTAGGCATTTTACCCAATAAACTAGATTTGTAGACTGTATTTGAATGGAATCAAATCTGTCCAAGTATCCACTCTTCGAAGGTGTGGATATACGAGTCTTGTTTTATGTTTCCCAGACAACACTGCTGTGGTGACATAGGAAAACCTGGGCGACGCATGTTGTTCCGGGCTCGCGGCCCGGTTGGGAGTACGGAGTAGCCACTGGGGGACTAAACCGGAGAATGATGGAGTCACCACCCGCTGTGAACCGGGAAAATGAGATTTAAGGCCGCACTCACCCCTCGCAAGGGAAGACCTCAAACCGTTGGGTTCGGAATGGTCCCTTACTAATGTCACTTGTAATGAAAGGATTTATGTAATAATTTAATCAAGCCTAAGTAACACTTATTTCCAAAGGTATCATGCCTCTAAGTTCATATGCGCAAAAGATAAAGTTTACATCTAAATATTCATGAAATCAAATCCTATTACCAAGTTCGTATGCTTAAAAGGTAAGTCTTTTTCAATAGCAAACATATCACATCATAAGAATTCAATATTCATGCAAACATAAACGCAAGAAAAACATAACAATATTGGCATGCAACATAAAGGAAATCAAAATAACGGCGAACATATCATGTTATAAGCGCATTATAAAAGCATATGGAATAAGGTCAAAATAACCGCATAACAAACGGAGTCAAAACAAGCGCATGACATGAAGGGATAAAAGATGCAAATTCAAATACGCGAAAGAGGAACAATTAAAGGTGCATCTATACATTAAAGATAAACGTGCCATGATGTAATGCCAAAGAATATGGCTAATATGAGTGAAAGAAAGGAATACCAAGAATGAGAGAAGTGCAATGTGTGCCTATACTCATGTAATTACTACAAATTTTCAATTAAGCATGTTATATGTGATGTAAGATTATGCAATGAGATGTCATATGAATGATAATATGGAAAAGAAAAGAAAGCGGCAAACATTGCATAATGAACAGAAACAAAATGCATGAATAAAATGATATTTTACAAAACAGCGATAACTCGCGTAATAAACAGCGTGGAAAAACATCGTGGTAAGGTAGCCTTAAGGCATTTTCCCTCGAATAGAGGACCTTTAACCCACCCTAGTTAAGCCCATGCGTATTCATGCATGATAACGTGCAACAAATAAAATGCATGAATGAAATGGTAATGTTCGAATGATAAATAAATAACACACAACGAAAAATAAATAACAAAGTACGGCGAAGTATTGCGGTAAAGGTAGACCGTAGGCTTTTTATCCCTCCAAGTGGAGGACCTTTAATCCGACTTACTAAGCCCATGCGCACACAACACAATGCATACATATGAAACAAAAGTGAATACAAAGATACCCCGCGCGGCGAACCATCGTGGTAAAGGATTTTAACCTCTTCAATTAGAGGACATTTCACTGCACTTACTAAGCCCATGCGCTTATCTCAATGCATATATATATGAAACAAAAGTAAATACAAAGATATCGGATTTCGTATACCCGATTGAACATGTCTTACATCCAATCGAATACACATCGTCCGGCGCGGAAAAGCATCGTGGTAAAGGATTTTAACCTCTTCAATTAGAGGACCTTTCATCGCACTTACTAAGCTCATACGCTTATCTCAATGCATATATATGAAATAAAAAGGTAAATGCAAAAATATCGAATTTCGTATACTCGATTGAACATATCTCACATCCAATCGAATATACATTGACCGGCGCGGTGAAGCATCGTGGTAAAGGATTTTAACCCCTTCAATTAGAGGACCTTTCATCACACTTACTAAGCCCATGCGCTCAATCATATCATTATACGAACAAATAATATGCGGAAATTAAATAACGAATAATAAACACATTAAGACAACATAAAACAAAATATGCATCGTTGGCTCAAGTGGTACGTGGAGTTGTATCCCGAGTGCAGATCATACTATCGTCCATTCGGAATTGACTATGAAATTTACGTCCTGGTTTCCATCCTATATACCACGAGAGGCGACACATTTTTCATTTTAATCAAGGGCCACAATCATGCATCAATCCATAGTACATGCATATTTATCTACTCAAGGGCCACAACATGTATTTTAACGTAATAATCATGCGAATAATGCTCAATAAATAATAAAAATAAAATAAAACAGAAAAAAGTAAGTGTGAAAAAGTACCCTCAGGTCTAACCGTTTAAGTCGTCTTCGGACTTGCGTTTCACGGAGATCGGAATGGGTAAAAGCTCCTTACTCTTCCGGTTCACTAGCTTAGCATTTCAACTCATCGTTCCACTGTTTTCCTCGCTGTTTAGGCTTCGTTTTGCTGCTGTTTTGGATGTGTTTTCTGCTCACTGTTTCAGGTCACGTTTTTGTGTTTTAAGGGGCTGTTTTTGTTTTTTTTGGAGGCTTAAATGTGCAGATTTTTTTGTGACTTTTTAAGGGTTGGATGTGCAGTTTTTACTCACTGGTTTGGGGTATTTTAGGGGCTGTTTGAGGGGCTAAAAGTCGGTACAGAGGCTGCTGTTTTGCGCACACTGCACGTGTGTACAGGGGGGCTGTTTTGGGTGCTAAGGGGCGTGGATGTAGCTGCTGTTTTTGGGCTAGTTTTGGTGATGTGTGGGGGGTTTACGGAGGTGGTTTTCAGTGGTGGTTAGGGGCTGTATTGGTGGTTGTATTGGCTACAGAAATTCGACTATGGAGGGGTGCAAGGGAGATGGTGTTCACGGCTAAGAAGGATGAGATGGAGAGAAAATTTTCTGTCTTGATTTCTTGCTTTGGCCGTGAGTCTTGGTGTGTTTCTAGGGCTTGGGCGTGACTTAGGTTGTGTGAAGGAAGGGAATGGCTTTGGTTAGGGGTTGTTTATATAGAGGAGGATTAGGGTTTGTCCTTGTCTCACAAGGAATGGATCTAGTATTCAATTTAGGATTTGGTCTTAAGGAAAGTCAAAGATTGAGGGGGGACAAGGTTAATTCAAATTAGGGAGGTGATATCTTTATTTAGGCATTTAATTTGTTGGATTAGGAAGTCAATATTTTTAATTGGTTAAGATTGATTTTAATTAGGTATATTATCTTTTTAATTTAGGCATATAACATATTTAATTTGTTTAATTTAGGTATATGTTTATTTTATGTTTGGTAAATATTTTAATTATTATTTTATTTAATTACATTATCTAATTAATATTTATTTGATTTAATTTGGGTGTGTATTAGGCAAATGGGCGTGTGGGCCTTGGTTGGGGGCGTGTGGGCCTTTGGTTGGTGGGTTTGGTTTGTGTGGGCTAGGTGTGTGGGCTAGCGGGGGTTTTAGGTCAAGGTCAAGTGATCTGTGAGTGTCTTGGGCTGGGAATAATTTTTAAAATAGAAACTAAACGAGTTACTCGAAGCTAAACTAGTGAACTTAATCCGTCAATGAGTCGATTCTTGACTCTTCCCTTCCGATGTCCGTTTCCCGCGGCTTTCGCAACTTAAAAGGTAGTGCCTCCAACTGTGACTCATCATCGGGTTTCACATGCAAAAATGCAATGCCTACAACTGCCACAAACAAGTCTCATCTGATCAAATCAGTTTGAGCTATTAGTTTGTCATGTTATATGTTGAGATTTTATTTATATTCAAAATATAAATCTTGTTAACTTGGTAAGAATGGGATCCCAAAATCTCATTAAATTGGAAAGTGTTGATGCTCTCATAACTAAGGAGATTTTATCATATTTGGGGGAAGATTATGCATGGGCCGCATGGTCAAAGAGTAGATGGGTCGATTGCATGGGGTTTTGGGCTTTTCGAGGCTAAGGGTAAGGATAATGGACTGACGCGACAGGGGTTTGAAGCAGAAGTTTGAAGCAGAGGATTGACTTTGTGAATCTGAGGTTGGCCAGTGAGTCCGAATCCAATGAGGGGCTAATTTTGGAGGTTTTCCTTCCTTCCAGTATTCATTTTTCACAACTTCCGCCACTTTTCAGGTAGTGCCTCCATACGAGGCTCATCATCGGGCTCATACAAAAATGCAGTGTCTACATACCCCTGAAACGAAAATCGACCGTCTATAAGTGTATTGAGTGATATTGCTCTAACTAATTTCATTCTAAGTGATAGAGATTTAGCTTTGAAGAATTCCATTGAAAAAGTATTTACCAATGCAAAACATTTGTTATTGAAAAAGTAATTTCATTCTTAGATAAAGATTCACTCTTCTTTAGAGTTGCAACATATGAGTAATAAAAGCATCTTTGAAAAAAAAACACTTGACAATAGTACAACATCAATTCAAACTTATTCAATTTAAAGAGCTCGAGGCTTTATCTCTATAGCTGCAATACAAATGATTCTCAATGAGTCGGACCATGCTAATTCCATTGGTGTTGATGTGTTTGCATGTGGTTGTATCATTTTTTACACATGGTATACCATGTGCTAATGAGAATCCTGGATATAAAAGGGAAGGTCAATCTATGCATTTGGAAAATACTTATTCATATTGGAAGAAACTTGACTTGCACTATGTTCAAAACAATCAAAAGAAGGAGATAAGTTACCAATCGATATTTGAGTCGCTTAGTTACATGTTTGTTGGCATTATATATAACGAAATAAATTCAATTAAGTTGTAATGAGTCTTGACGATCTCAATACAATTGGACAAATATTTGGATGACATTAGATGAAGTTGTCAGGATTTGCATTCGTGGTGCATTGTTTTTTGGGTCTGAACGTTATGTGTTTGTGGTTCGTTTGAGTTGACGTTCGAACAAAATTTTCCAAAGACCAAATGATTGAGTCACGTTCGTCATTGGGTTCGAACGAAATCTTCCAGAGGCTTCGCTTTTGTTATGTGTTCGTCAGGACGTTCGAATGATTTTGAGGAACTGCTCGCGTTCTTGTGGCGCTCAAACGGCTGTGGGTAAATGGATTATTTTAGATGTGTCTTTGAGCCTGTTTTGTACAAGAAAAATTCTATATTTATTTGTCCTACCTATATAAACAAACATAGAGCCACATTATCAACTATTAAAAAATTATATTTTGAGCTACAACATTATTTGTTTTCAACCTTCTTGACAATTCATCTAGAATACCTCTTTGATTTCCTTATTTTCTTTCTTTTGGTGAGATTGAGTTTTGATTTACCATCAACTCAGAGAAACACAACCCTAACCCCATTTCCTAAGCCTTCAGAGTTCTCTAGAAGGAAGATTGGTATTCAGATTTTCGGTGTTGCAAGTTCGCAGGGTTGATCCGTTCAGAGATTTCAGAGGTTCTAGAGAAGGCCACTGGTGCAGGCTCGAGGAGTTCTTTGAATTATTACAGCTTAGAGGTATTCGAGTCGGTGAAGTTGTCACCATAGGTCTTATACCATGGCTGTAAGTTTTCTCATATATAGTGGATTCGGGTGGTAGCTTATACTCGGGGGGTGGTTTTTTTTTACTCGCGCGAGTTTCTCACTCCGTCAATAAAATTCTTGTGTTGGTTTTATTTACTGCTTTGATATATTTACTTTAATTCATATTTGCATAGACTTAAGAGTCATTATTAATTGAACTATAATCACTCTAATTTTTAACCTATCTTATATTATTGTATTTGTTTAATTTCGTATAGGATCAAAACCTTAGATAAAAATAGAATTTTCAGACTTGATTACCAAATGCTTTAAGGAGACTGATGACTATATAAAGTTATAAATTCTAAACATTGGAATTTTTTATATTTGAATTGGAATTTGTTATCATTAAATATATATAATATATATATATATATATCGTATATATAATATCTATATATATATATATATTATTCACTTGGTTCTCCCTATTAATTCATAGGTGTCTATGACAAAACGCTTATGTCGAAGCCGTTTGTTCATGCATTCCCATTTGAGTTGCAACCCAACGTTCATCACATCTAAGATATCGCAGCTGATATAAATCGTGGGTTTAGGGTGAGACTGAACTAAATGATATTTTTGGTGAAAAATGGATGGTTGCAAGTGAGAAAAGATCTATTAAAGGAATTGTATGCAAATCTAGGAGCTATAGACTATAGTCAGTTTACATGGGACATATAAGAGGGTTAACGAATTGATTCATAAATTATCATATTATGAGAGTTGCCCAAATATGATCGATGGATGATTCTGTTTGAGATATAGGACATCTTATTGTACAATATATCATTTCACTTATGGTGTGCAACAATCTCATTTTTCTCTCCATTTAGGTCAATGCCAACATTTGCAAATTCCAGTAAAGAAATAGCTCTTGGTTTTTGTAAATGGAAATCATTTTGTGGAGGTATGGTTTATTTTATTTTCTGAATTTTATTTTGATTTTAATTAATCTGAATTTTATTTTGATTTTAATTAATCATATTATTAACTAAGAATAATAAATATGCCGAGGTTTCTTCATACCAAAACAACACATCCCACCTATAACAAACTGTTGGCAAAGATTTTATAGTTTTTGTGCCAAGGATGAGAGATAATATATATTTCTCGCATACAATAATTTAGAAAATTAATTGGCTGACAATGTATCTACAAATGAAATAATAGTTATTGATAATAATTCTACTACTACTAATAGTTTAGTTCTCGCGACAAGCTACTTGATATATTTTTTTGTTTAGAAAATAATTATTTTTTGTACCACAATTACTCTATTTTTAATTTTAATTTATGAAGATCTGAGCAAGTTTATTTATACCTTATGGATGAGTATTTATAGTTAATGTTGGATATATGCCACATTTGTACTTGAGCACAATAGAAAATTGATCAATGTAGAAGGTACGTCGCAAATTTAGTGCAATTTAGGGTTTCAAATAACTAATAAATTAAATAATTTGTAATATAATGTCAGAATAAAAAATATATTTGTTAACAAAATGAAAAGAAAATAAAAATATAACAGAAAAGAGATAGAGGAAAAAGAAAAAAGATTTATGATTTTTTTAGTGTACTGATTTATGAGTGTGTAAAGTAAAAAAGTATAAATTATTTAAATGAGAATCTTTTTGATATATTAGGATGTATAAAGTTGCCATATCCACTAATAATATCCAAATAAACTTTTTTAAATGCAAATATGCCTCCCTTTTAATAATGACGCTTTTGTAACTTGTTAAAAAATAATTCACAATCATAAAAAGAGAATAAACAACATCAACGAATATATTGTTTTCATTGGTATTCTGTTCAATTTATTTCTGGTGGAACTAGGAAATCATTTTCATGGGGAAAATGAAGAGGAGGAGGAGGAGGAGATTCCTGATAGCAATACTAAGAACCTTTACATATCTAATAAAACAAAACAAAATAAAACAAAACAATTAGGCTCGCAACAGATTGCAGGTTGCCAGAGTTCCATACGGAGTTCAACGGTAGCTTCGGTACATTGGGCTGTACATGCAGCTCTCAGCATAACTGACCAGATCCTTGGGACGAGGCAGACGAGAAGCCAGACCTATATAGAACAGTGTCATTAATAAGAAGTAAGAGGGCCAGCAGTTACCGTGTAACTTAAGAAGGAACTCACCAAGGTCATATGCCTTGGCAGCAACTTTAGCAGCAATGTGAGCTGATATCTTTCTGATATTAGTGAATGGCGGGTATATCAATCCCTTATCAAATGCTCCTGCGTCACTGCGCAGCCAAACCTTCAGCTGTAGGCAGAGCATTGGGGAAATGGAAGAAGTTAAAATAGGAAAGAAGCATCACTGCATATTTTGTTTACAAAAGGTAATCGTCCTACTACTTACAGGCTGCTAAAGAGCATCTCATCTCGGACACGAATTGCAACCCGAGATGATCAGTCCCAGACCCAAACCGGGGAATATGTAAGCATTGTTTCCCTGACAGACATAATGAGAAAAAAGTAAATAACCAGTTCTAGTAAATTTTTGGCAAAGAGAATTTTCAGCGACAAATGTTTCAGGTGTAGGTAGAACCTGGCCAGGCAAAAAACTTTCCATTATATTCAACAGGGTCGAATGGGCTTTCCACTAGCAAAGATTGCTCGACCCTACATATTAGGAAAAAGTTGATAATGAAGATGATGTAAGAGTTCTTTTCATTTTTTCAAACTCCAACTCTGTCGATGATACGTGCATAAAGTATTCAGCATAAGTGATACGAGAAATCAGCAGTTGTTTTACCTCACTCACTCCATGTATAAGCTTCTTCAGCTGTACACTCAGACTGTGAGGTAGGGTTAGAGAGCGAAAATAACTGGTTTCGCATGTGAACCATCAAATCAATCAAAAATTCTTCTAGACAGTTAACTTTCATATATATGAGAGAGAGAGAGAGATGTTGGGGAAGGGGGTTGAACCTCATTGTAGGATGCCATAGCCTCGACCACCTCCTTTGTAAAAGTCTTTCCTACTCCAGATGTTCCCATCAACTTGTTGGCTTGATAGCCTGATTAATTGGGAGCATCAGGTAAGATGGTGGTTAAAAGTTAAAACCTTGAAAATTGAAAGTTTTTTAAAATATTTATCCATCATCAAAGACTTTTTCGAACCTTGACAGCATCTAATAATGACTTGACGGGTTCATGCTCATGAGCCCATGGCTTCTTGAAGTGTTGAAGTGACTCCTTACGAGAGCTCACAATCAGTCCCTGCAACAGATTTAAAATAGCAGTTTATAACTTGAAAAAGATAAAATGAAAATTTCATAGTTGAACAAGCAAATATTTAAAATGAAATGCTAATTGTGATACCTTCGAATCCACTAGCCAGATCTTCTTACGGGTCTCTTCAATTGGAGCTTTTGTCTCCAAGAACATAGTAAATAATTAATCACAAAGCTTGGGGCTTGCCTAGGTAAAAATTAAAAGAGAAAGAGAAGAAGTTAATACCTGTTTTGACATTTCAAGAGCATAAGATTTGCTATACCAGTTCCAGCACTTCAACATTAAATTGCAGGATAAAAGTGAGTACAAACTTCTCAATGAATACATGCAACATGGATAAATGCACGTGTTCTCTTATAGGAGATAGGAACAGAAATAAAAAAGAAAACAGAGCAGCAAAACACGGCAAAAACAAGATATAGTGATGCATGTTTTAATTAATAAGATGCAGCTTAGACACGTAAATATAAAAAGGTTCCCGTTGCCAACACTGACATGTACGCTGAAATGATGATGGCATAGCTTGATCACATAGAGAGACACCATTAAATATGTTAATTCATGATGCAGTTTATTTGAACAAGACAGAATGGAAATATGAAGTTCTATGTGCTTCAGCCTCACCTCTCCAGCACCCAGGAACAAGAAAGTTTGGTTAGCAAGGGTTCCACCAACTAATTTCAAAGCAGAAAGGACTCCAGCTAATACCACAGATGCTGTACCCTGAGATTGATGAAAGAATTAAGAAACATAAATACAGTATTTATCAACACGTGCTAACTCAAGAGAAGCAGAGAGTTTTACAACAGCATTACCTGTATATCATCATTGAAAACAAGATGGCTTGAGCAGTATTTGGACAGCAGCTCGAATGCATGTGATTTGCAAAATCTTCAAACTGAAAGGCATTTATAAAGCTCAGAGAACGTAATCATATAAAGTTCAGAACCAGCTTTTTGACTATTAAAATGTTGAAAATAATAACTGACCTGTATAAGGACTTTCTCACCATAGTTTTGCTTAACTGCAGTCATGAACTCGTGTAGAAGTTCCGCATATTCCTAAAGTATAGTATAGAACTCCTCAGTGTTTCAGAAAATAAATGTAGTTCAGAATGTAGGTAATTAGGATGGGCCAAGTAATAGGGAATAAGAAAAAGAAATAAAGGAAATCTTCGAACCTGCCCAGTTTGCCCTCTTTTGCCTGAGTCCAATGTAGAACTCGTCATTCAACAGCTGCTCATTGTTTGTGCCAACATCTATGGTTATGGGCAAGCACTGCAAATGGTGAATGCAGGGGTTACATACAGATAGAAAATCTAGAAAGTATCATTAATAGCATTTTTCCAGAAGTAAATTTTTGCAGACACCAGAACTTAAATTTTACTCCAGACTAATTACTCTTTAAGAATTTTGTCCATTGAACAAATAGAGAAACAGAAAAACAGATATTAATTAATCAATGAAAGCAGGCATTAATCATAAGATTCCTTAAGATTACTGCTGACGGACGGAGTCCACCCAGTGCTGTATATAAAGAAAGTTTTCCAACAGGAATTCCCATCCCCTGGCAAATTTGAGTGCTTTCACATTAACTAAGATGGTAAAAAAATCAAACAATTACAGAGAGGGTGGAAGGTGTCATTGTTCCAGTTCCAACTCATTACTTAAATGCAAATATCCTTACTTGGCAGCCAAGATCCCGAGCCCCAGGATACGCTCACCATCAGTAACAACAATAACCTGAATATTTCTCCCGGGCCAATTTTTCAATACCTCAAGTATCTTTCCCCTGATAGTACATTGCTAATTAGCTTCCACATGATGCAATCCATTACAGAAATAAAATGTATAAAAATAATAGATGCGCAATTATATGATCATACTTCTCTTTCAAACTGATGTAAAGACCCTGAGGGCGCCTGTAAATGCTCCCATATTTCTGGCAAGCCTCCCCAACTGTTGGAGTGTACACAACAGGGAGTAGTTCCTCCACATTATCAATGAGAAGCTTGTAAAAGAGCCTTTCGTTCCTCTCCTGTGATATATTCAATCACAGCGAAAGGTTAAAAAACTACATTTAATACTGCTTGTTCTGTGTCACCTGCATGATAATGTTAGAGTGTATGCCCTAAAACCAGTTATGGATGTAATGGTTTAAGGCATAATGTTTGTAATATAGTTTATTATCTATTAATAAAAGGCATTTGTTAACTACACATTTTTACATCCATATTTTATGTGTATGTCCTGAGACATTATGTCAAATGAATATTATTAATCCAAAAGACGTTGGCGATTATGAGAGTCAATAATATTTATATATGTCTCAAATTAAGTTCTTGGTAAAATGTGATTGTTATACAGAACAATAACCAATATTGTTGTGTGTTTCCTAGATTGACATATGATGTTAATTGTTAGGGACCAGGGTACCAGAGGAGGGTGGAAATCGGATACCAGAGACGAAGATTTTGGGCCAGAAGATAGTGGAGCAGCCCACGTATTTTCAAGGCCTCGTGTGCAGAAAGTTTACAGCCGAAGAAACAAAGGGGCAAGGACCAACATTCTGTAAATTGTAAGGGGACCACTGCGTGATGAAATGGCAGTAATTAGTTATGTTGTTATAGGAAATGATTAGAGTGGACAATGGCTATATTAGGGGTGTGAGGCGTGTGTGGGATATTACTATGTTATTATGATGCTTTTGGAATTGGAGTGATCCCAGCAGTGGCTGGAGATGTGTTAGTTTTTGTATTCCCTATTTCCAATATCAATATCACATATTCTCGTTTATCAAGAACCAAATCTCCATTGAAATTCTATTCAAACTTTCATTTAATCTGGGCGATTCCAACATTTTTGCTGACCTGCCAGATACAAGATGACAAGGATGGAAACAAGGATTGAGAGCTTAGAAAGCAGTTCTGGGAAGTGAAGGGGTTGAGGTTGGAAGTGGAACAAATTTCCAACAGGTTATTGGCTTTAGGAGCAGGACTGGAAGGGATTGCTAACAAGTTGGAGACGATGGATGAATTCCGGGATTATATGGTGAGATGGATGAAGGGCAAAAACCCAATGAATGAAGACTCTGAAACCCCTAACTTAGGGCCAGAACGGGAACAAGATACACTAAAAGGGTCCACAATGGCAAGGGAGGAGACCGTCCCAGTTACCCAACCAATCAATAACACCACCATTGGAGCCCAAGTATCGAGTAGAACCAGCTATGAGGACTTCGATGAAGGAGGAGAGCGTAAAATGTTGTTGAAAAGAGTGGAGCTGCCATTCTTCGACGGGACTGACCCCGTGGGGTGGGTGACGAGGGCTGAACAGTTCTTCGAGATCCATGGTACCAAAGCTGATATGAAGATACCATTAGCAATGCTAAGTATGGAGGGGACGACCATTCACTGTTTAGGTGGTTAAGGAAGAAGGTTCCGGATTTAACTTGGGAGAACCTCACGGCCGAAATGTTCAAGAGGTTTTCGGAGCGAAGTAGTGCAAACCCATTTGAATTTTTAGCAGCTTTGAGACAACAGGGAACCATTGATGAATATGTTGAGCAGTTCGAACGGCTGGTGGCCCAAGTCAATGAGCTTCCCGAGGAACAGTACCTAGGGTATTTCTTAAATGGGTTAAGGGAGGACATTCTAAGGAGGGTTAGGATTTTTGAGCCTATGGATGTCATGCGAGCCATAGACTTGGCTAGGATGTTGGAAGAGGAACTTGCCGGCGAGTCTAAGTTGCAAAGAGGAGCTGGGCAGCGAGAAGGGGGAAATTTAGGATGGGCACGAAATAACCCAGTGGTAGGTCATAATGTGGGGCAACCAGGGAGATCTATTAGTGTGGGTTTTGGGTCAAGAAATAATGGGCTGCGTGGGGGGCCCAACTTGGGTTTCCAAAGTCAAACTTATGGTAGGGATTCACCACCAACAGTACCCATGACGCAAAAACAAGAGGGAATCCGAGCAGGAGCATCGACATCCTCTCAATGGAGCTCAAAACCTCCAGGGGAAACCAACTCCCACCGGACTGGCATTACGAGTTCTGTACGAGGTGGCCGCAATCTCACGTACCAAGAGTATGTAGACAAAAGGGAGAAAGGATTATGTTTCCGCTGTGAACAACCATACTCACCGGCGCATAAGTGTGCAGTGCGAGCCCTAAGAGTTACAATATTGACTGACGACGAGGGTGAGGGACCAAAGGTTGAAGAGGGGGACGAAGAAGCTACAGAAACAGGGGCACGTCAAGAAGAGTCGAGACCTTCTAAGGAGTTGGAGTTACCCATGTTTTCGATTGGAGGTATTACTCAACCGAGAACCATGAGGTTGAGAGGGCAGGTTAAGGGGGACGACGTGACTGTGATGATTGATAGTGGGGCAAGCCACAACTTTATCTCGAGAGCACTCGTGAATAGAGTGAGATTGGAGGCTGACGAAACTGCTAGATTTGGAGTCTGCTTAGGTGATGGACATAAGTCGGTGTCCCAAGGTATGTGCCGCAACATAATTGTGAATTTGGGAGAAATTTCGGTGGAGGTGGATGCGTACTTATTTGAATTGGGAGAAGTAGATTTAATATTGGGGGTAACCTGGCTAGAGAAATTGGGGGAGGTTAAGGTTGATTGGGGAAAAATGACCATGAAGCTTGCTAGTGATGAGGGGGAAGTGATTATCAGAGGAGACCCCTCATTGTGCCGAACTCGTATGTCTATGGCCTCCTTGCTCAAATCTGTGGAAGTAGAGTTTGATGGGCTTTTGCTATGGAAATTAGTGAAACTACAGACTCCGGAGGGAATGGAGGACCAGGGAGAAATCGAAAAAGGGGAATTAGAGAGCTTGTTGGAGAAATATGCTTCGATTTTCCAAGATCTAGTAGAATTGCCACCAAGAAGAGATACAAACCATGCGATTATGGTGGGAAGAGATACAGCCCCAGTGAGGATTCGACCATACCGTTACACCTTTGAGCAAAAAAATGAGATAGAAAAGTTAGTGGGAGAAATGCTAGCTGCGGGAATAATCCAGCCGAGCTGTTCACCGTATGCAAGTCCAGTGATTTTAGTTAAAAAGAAGGATGGTAGCTGGAGATTTTGTGTAGACTACCGGGCCTTGAACTCTGTGACAGTGCCCGACAAATACCCCATTCCAGTGATTGAGGAGCTTTTAGATGAATTACATGGAGCGAGATTTTTCTCTAAAATAGACCTACGTTCTGGATACCATCAAATCCGGGTCAAGACAGAAGATATTGAAAAGACGGCATTCCGAACACATGAAGGGCATTATGAATTCACTGTTATGCCATTTGGGTTAATGAATGCACCGGCAACTTTCCAGGCCACTATGAACAACATCTTCAGAACCTTTCTTCGCAAGTTTGTGTTAGTTTTTTTTTATGACATCTTGGTATATAGCACTAATTGGACACAACATCTGTCTCATCTTGATACCGTGCTTAAGACCCTTGAGAAGAATCAGCTGGTAGCCAATAACAAGAAGTGCGTATTTGGAAGAAGAAAGATCGGTTACTTAGGCCACTTAATCAGTGGTGAAGGGGTGGCAGTCGACCCGGAAAAATTTAAGAGTGTGGTCGAGTGGCCTATGCCAAAATCGGTAAAGGCAGTAAGGGGATTTTTGGGGTTGTCTGGATATTATAGGAAATTCGTAAAAGATTACGGGAAGATCGCACAACCTCTCACAGAGTTGTTAAAAAAATAAGCATTCAAGTGGGGGGTGCAGGCGCAAACTGCCTTTGACGAGCTAAAATTACGTTTGTCCACCACACCTGTTCTTGGCACACCTGATTTTTCACTACCCTTTGAAGTTGAGTGTGATGCATCGGGCCGGGGAATTGGGGCTGTTTTGATGCAAAATCGGCGACCATTGGCCTACTTTAGTAAGGCCCTTAAAGAGAGAGCATTGCTGAAGTCAACCTATGAGAAAGAATTGATGGCACTAGTGTTAGCCATACAACATTGGCGCCATTATTTACCGGGCAGTCGTTTCACGGTGTACACAGACCAAAAAAGTCTTAAGCATCTGCTTCAACAACAAGTGTTTACTCCAGACCAACAGAACTGGATAGTGAAACTGATGGGGTTCGATTTTGAGATAATTTATAAGCCGGGGAGAGAGAACCGAGCGGCAGATTCACTGTCCAGGGTTTTTGAGGAGACTCAGTTGGCGTCTATTTCTATACCAGCTTGGGCGGATGCAAGGCAAGTTGAAGAAGCTATCAAGAGTGATCATGTTCTGTCCAAAGTGGCTGCTGAGTTGGAGATTGATGACTCGGCACACCCGGGATTCGTGTGGATGGGAAATCGACTATTTTATAAACAGCGGCTGGTGATACCAACTAAGTCGAAGTGGGTCAATGCCTTACTTCATGAGTTTCATTCAACTCCCATGGGTGGTCATTCAGGCGCCTTCCGCACTTACCGACGGATTTCGGGGAATGTCTACTGGAAGGGGATGAAAAGGGATGTATATCGATTTGTGGCTGAATGTGGAGTTTGTCAAAGACAGAAGTATCAATCTCTGTCTCCAGGAGGGCTGTTACAACCTCTTCTAATTCCGGATGCGATTTGGGAGGATATCGCAATGGATTTCATTACGGGGCCGCCCAAGTCTAAGGGGTTTGAGGTAATTTTAGTGGTCGTCGATCGACTCTCCAAATATGGTCATTTCTTGCTGCTTAAATGGCCGTTTACAGCTAGCAAGGTGGCGGAGTTGTTTGCGAAAGAGATTGTGAAATTGCACGGAGTACCAAGGTCGATTGTAAGCGATAGAGACCCACTCTTTTTGAGTCTCTTTTGGAATGAATTGTTCAAACTCCAGGGAACTAAGTTGCGTATGAGTACCGCATATCACCCTGAAACCGACGGGCAATCGGAAGTCCTGAATCGCTGTTTGGAGACGTACCTTCGCTGTTTTGTTTCCGAGCAACCAAAACAGTGGGCTGATTGGGTTCATTGGGCTGATTTTTGGTACAACACCAACTTCCATAACTCCCTCGGGAAGACCCCATTCGAGGTAGTGTATGGACGACCTCCACCAGTTCTTAATAAATACATCCAGGGGGAAACTATGGTCGAAGCAATAGCCCAAGAGTTGTTGGACAGAGATGAAGCAATTCGCCAGTTGAAGGGCCATCTGCAGCGTGCGCAAGACAGAATGAAACTTTATGCGGATCGACATCGAAGGGAGGTAACATTGGAAGTTGGGGAGTTGGTATATCTTAAGTTGCGACCGCATAGACAACATTCGGTCTACCGTCGAATTAACGCAAAACTAGCAGCACGTTACTTTGGACCATTCCAAATTTAGAAAAAAATCGGCATGGTCGCGTACCAACTGAAACTGCCAGTAGAGGCTAAGGTTCACCCAGTGTTCCATGTTTCCAAACTCAAAAGGGCCGTGGGAACTAGCTCAGTCCAAACCACAGTACCAGTTGCGTGGGTGGGTGACAAAAGGGACATTGTTTATCCAGAAGAGATCCTAGATCAACGGACGTACCCAGGAAGGGGTCGACATACTGTCCAATGGTTGGTTAAGTGGAAAGGAAAGCCAACTGAGGAAGCGACTTGGGAAGAGCAACACAGTCTGACTCGGCAATTCCCAGATTTCGGACTTGGAGACAAGTCCTTTGCTAATGAGGGGGGGAGTTGTTAGGGACCAGGGTACCAGAGGAGGCTGGAAATCGGATACCAGAGGAGAAGATTTTGGGCCAGAAGATAGTGGAGCAGCCCACGTATTTTCAAGGCCTCCTGTGCAAAAAGTTTACAGCCGAAGAAACAAAGGGGCAAGGACCAACATTCTGTAAATTGTAAGGGGACCACTGCGTGATGACATGGCAGTAATTAGTATGTTGTGTATTAGGAAATGATTAGAGTGGACAATGGCTATATTAGGTGTGAGGCATGTTTGGGGATATACTATGTTATTATGATGCTTTTGGATTGGAGTGATCCCAGCAGTGGCTGGAGATGTGTTAGTTTTTGTATTCCCTATTTCCAATATCAATATCACATATTCTCGTTTATCAAGAACCAATCTCCATTGAAATTCTATTCAAACTTTCATTTAATCTGGCGATTCCAACATTAATAGAATGGATGATGAGTCTCATATCATAAGGACACAGACAATAGATGTTTCATTAGTAGAATGAAATATAGAACATGACCACAGAAACGCAAGATCACATGGTAATATTATCTAAGGTCATTGATCTTAGTAATAATACATTAGTGTCATCATATCCTTTGACCTAATATCATATGATGACTTGTGCGATAATACTCTTGGTTCACTAGTATATCCTCATTCGACTATCTATATCCTTTGAATAAATATTAGATGGTCTTGAGCGATTGACATACGAAGTCACATATGTTTCAAGATGGGATCCGATAACTTTGATAATTAAAGTTATAGATGTTTCAAGAAAATTCAAAGTCATGGATATAAGTCTTTGGCCAAAGCAGTCGATATCTTAGATATATCAAATCCACAAGATAAAGTTTAAAGATATGTCGAGTATAAGGATTGGACCTTACCACGATCCAGACTCGATAAGAAACAAAAATATCAGAAGGAATGAGATGAAATGTTCGAAGTGTATTCTAACAAATTCATATGTTTTCCCACTTCATTCATCGACTAGGGGCCATGGCTTGCTACTAGGCGATTACCCATGGTCTGTGGAATATCATAGAGATGAAATATTAAAGAGTTAATATTATTCCATTGCTACTCGATAATGAACCTAGAACGATCGCACAATATAGTTCTCGTCTATGTTACAAATTCGAGGATGTTTATTAAAAGTTAATAAATGATTATTTTGGCATTTCCTAATTGGATTAGGATATTCGGGATATTTCGGAAATATTAATTTGATTAATAAATTCGAAATATAAAATAAGATTTAATTGTTTAATTAAATATTTGATATTTATATTAAATAAATTAAATGTAATTTTAATTAATTATTAATTAAAATTAAGTAAGTTAAATTAATTAATTAATAGTTAATTAATTAATATGCCAAAATAATATTTAATCTATTGGGCTTTAATTTAGTGGGTTAGCACCCAAATTAATTAGAGTCATACTTAAGATTAAATATGGAAGTCTTTATTTAATTAGGATTCCTAATTTGATTAAGTATCCAAATTTTATTTTGGAAAGAACCTTTAAGAGATCAAATTTGATTTAGAGAGATATTGGATTGACCTTATTGTATTGGGATACAATTAAAACAAATCCTATGCCTATATATATATATGTCTTCTCCGTTGGAAAAGTAATAAAGCCAAAAATTTGTTTATTTGATAAGCAATTCACGTTGGAGGAGAAATATAGCAATTGTTCTTTTGTTGTTGTTGTTTTAACGAAACCAAAAAGGGCAATCGTTGCATACATGCGGGAGTGTGCAAATATAATATACAAGCAATTGTTGCCTGAAGTTTATAAGAATATATACATACAAGGTTGCCGCATGAATATATATATATACACACACACACACACATTGGTTTTTCCAATCTCTTTCCGGGAATAGTTCCGATTCGTTCCTAAAGACTTCAACATCCTAGAAAAGAAAAAGGTTTCTTTTGTTCCCAATAGTGGGAGCGATTTATTCGTAGAGGAGCACTAGTGTGCCAACTAGAGGTGCAACGCTTGGTTCACTATTGCGAGGAAAAAATCAAGGAGAATATTCAAAGACTCGAGAAAGATAACAACCGCATCGAGGTATATTTTGTTATAAGTGAATATTATTTATATTGATAAATAACATATTTATTGCATGCACATATTTAAATTAATTTACTTTAATTTAATAGTAAATTGTTTACGCACTATCAGTTTTACAGTTGAGATGTTCAAGAGTACTATTTTGTCAATACAGAATATACCACTTGTAATGATATGCTAACAGTACCTGAAGGTCCATCATTGCCACGTATCGCTGCAATGGAACCTTGTATTGGCGAAGGTTGTGCATCAACCTTCTCTCCTGAGTAAACAAAGTTGGGATATATGTAAGCAAAACTTCAATAAGTTTGAACTATAACTAACATCATCAATGATCAAACTAACCTGAAGTTCCTGATTCATGAGCGCTGGGGGCATAAGGCCACGCAAGTAATGAGCATCTCTCTCATTCTCAGTGAAAGCAAGTCCCTTGTTGTGACGTGGGTCCCTCAACAAAGTATACCCACTGGAACAATATGATGAAAAGGTTAGTTTACACTAGTCATCAAACACAATAGGATCCATGTCGAAAGAACTGCACAAGATGCTAGCATAATCAAGGCCAGTCGCATAGTATGAATGAATTGATCAGAAGATACAAATTAATAACAACTTCTCCTCATTCAACAAGCTTTTTCTTGTGCGTATTTAAAGTGAAGTAGCACCATAATTATCAGGGATCATGTCCAGATCTTGGTTCTGTGAAAAACAAATTACATGTTGAAGTTCTATGAACTCTTGAGAATGAACCCTTTTCTTCTTTCTTTTGATTGAGTGATCAACAAATCACTAATCAAAAACTTCCACCAATCATGGAAGATTTGTCACAGCAGAATTTTCTGCTAATTTGAAAGGTTGACTTTTCAGATTAAGCATATCTAGATCCAAGAAACACAACTTATATAACTGCACTACAGATAGAATTGCTTGCAACAAACTAATATGTAAAGATCACAACTTTAAAGAACAAGACATAAACTTTTTTTCATTTCAAAAACTAAATTTAAGGGGTAATGTACAGTGTAATCACCTAGCAACAGAGACAGTCCAAGGGGTGACAAGCTGATCCTCGGTGGCAAAATCTTCACCATACACGTCCTCAACACCACCACCACCAGCAGCCTTGTTATCCAAATCACTACCGTTCATCGTTTTACTCTCCATTAAAGCAAAGACCTTTCTTTCTAAAGCAAAAGCAAAAACTTTGTGATGGTTAATGTTTTATTTTTACTAAAATGAAGCAAAACCCATCATTTATAAGCTACAATGTCTTGCTTTTGATGAAATTGCAAGTAGAAAATGAAGCATGGAATTTAATAAACAGTGCCCACGTGTACAATTTGGTCCAAAGAATCAAATATTATTATAAATTATAATTATAATTTATTCAACTAGTATGAAATGAAAAAATTACACAAGAGGGGTAAAAACAAAAGTGTGTCTTTTCAGTGATATATAATTATATATCATCACGTCATTGCATTGGAGGAACGTGCAACGACTTTCCACGAATTGTCTTTCCGCGTTTTTTTGAAGGGAGAAGAAAGTCTTTGGTTCAACTTTTTTTTTTTTTTTTGCCAAAAGCATTTTTCAATTATAACCCTTTACTTCCAAGGGTGGCCGCGGTTCGATTTGGTTTGATTTTTATTTAAAACCGAATCAAATCATATTTTACGGTTCGAATTTTTTAACTCTCAAACCAAACCATTAAATAACGGTTTGGTTCGGATTGAAAATTTTTTAAACCAGCGGTTTACGGTTTAGTTCGATTTGGTTTACTGATTATTATATTTAAAATAAATTTTCATCCATTTAAGTGAAAAAACTAGTCTATCCAACAAATAGTATGAAGTGCTAGAGTGTAAGATGTGACTCCAGGGAACACATGCACTCCATAAAATATTGAAAAATGAGACACAATTAATTCTTGTATTTTTTAAAAATTACATTGAATATGATGCTATCATCATTCTAATTAAGAGACAAATCGAACATCTTAATTTCAAGAATAATGATGCTACCATAAAACAAAAAATTAAGAATAAAAGTATTAACAAATAAATATATTAACAAAAAAATTAAGAATAAAAGTATTAACATATTAATAAAAAGAAAACATAAAATAAAATTAAAAGAAAAATACAAATACAAATTTTTTATATAAATATATAATTTTTTTAATTATAACTGTTGGTTTTTAATTAGGTCCCAAGATCAATATAAGCATGAAAAACATAAGTGAATACATCAACGGAGGTAGCGGAATACTCACATCGATCGGTTGAGACGATTCGGCAACAAATAAATTTGTTTTTCCCTTCCAAAGTGGCGCCACTGCAGTGCAGTCCACTGCCTAAATTTTTCAGATTTGGTTGATGATTTTGAGCTCCAAGCTTGAATCAAATTGTTCCCGGCTCGTGGGTGGGTTTCCCTATCACCTTCGTATAACTCTCGGTGTGCTAGCTCTAAGTGATTTTGCCACAAATCACATATTTTCTTCTCCATTTCACGCCAACTGCTGAACCAGAAAAGGGAGAAAAATGGCCTCCAAGGCCGAGAGAGAAGAAGAAGATTTGAGAGAGGTGTGTAAATAATAATTGTTGAAAAAGTGTATATGATTTCCTTATATATATTTCCAAAAATATATTAAAGCATTTACACAATTTTTGGCTTTCAAAAAGTCAAACAAATAAAATTCAACAACCTTGAGTGTTCCACGCTCAAAGATCAAAATCCATCAAGTCACATCTATCACATCACTTTAATAAAGTGACAAGTTGTCAAGTCACATCACTCAAAGTGACAAGTGATTTGACGCTTGATGCGACTAATGATTTGACGCTTGATTTGACTTGCGTGCCACACTCGAGTTCGAAATGTGAATGCGCTCGCAAATAATCTCGGGCTCGGGTTCGTTAATTCCAAATTAACGATTTTTTCGTTGCGTCGTAATTAAATGATTATGCCTAGCGAAATCACTATTTACGTCGCTAACGAATTAATTTTAAATTAACTCGTTCGCCCGAATTAAAATCTAATTTTAATTCCGCGTCGAAATCCAATTTCGTTTAATATATCGAATATATTAATTTGCCGATTAATTCCAAATTAATCGTTATCTCTCTTTAAATGATATTTTATCCTAGATAAAATATCTCCGAAATCAATCCCAGATTAATTTTCTCTCTCTTCTAATTAATCTCAGATTAATTAAAGTGCGAGTCATACGTCATCGGTGAATCTTTGGGATGCGACCCATGAGATCCCCGGATATGTGGGAGTAAATACAGTCGTCGGACTATCCGAACACGTAAATACCTCGTACTACGTTTTAACCGATTTACAAGACAAGGTTGGCCTCTAGCAAAGCGCCATGCCTACCCAATTCTCCGGAAATATCCTTACAGGAATAAAAAATCTGTATCGGGCATAGTATACGTAGTATTACGTATTTATGTCCAGTATCGGATGATCACGTGCTAAGCCTTGGGCTGGAATTGTGTATGCCCTGTACGAAGCACATGTCGGATGTCTGGTAACTAGTCTCTATAATCGGATAAACCTGACCTTGTCATTTTATCCCGATAGCTGCAGCATTTAAGAGCACCAGTCCCGTATCCTACGTGACTATCATCTCCACTAAGACTGGAGTGATACTTCCGTTTTGACATCACACCCAACACACTACGATTCTCAATATACCCAGCATTAGCGTACGCAGAATATGTTAAAGCCCTGGACGACCGCAACCAAAGTATATTGATTGTCGCAAGTATTAGCGGTGCAAGTCTCAGGTTAAGACTAAATACACCTACCCTGATTTCGAACTTCCATAGACACATAGTCATACTACCAAAAAAATTCCGAGGGGGTCTTTCCAGAGCGAAGCTGTTTCCCGTACCATCGGTGAAACACAACCTCCTATTACACTTGCATGAGTATCCTATACCCAAATATATGAGAACTATGTCGTTGTGCCCTTACAACGCGCACAAGTGCAATACTAGTCTTTTACGTATTTATCGATGTCCAATCTCGATAATACTCTGACTAGGGATATTTAATGATTTATCATTCGTGTACTGATACTGTCTTATTTCATTCTCCGTCCAGGAACAAATCATAGGGACCTCTCATCATTTATATATCTAGGTGATCTAATCACAAATTATAAGAGTGCAATCTCTTTTGTCACATAGTTAATTTGTACAAGAACACCATGATCTGTACAAATAGTGACGGTATGGGCTCCCACTTGGCCTATAGCCAGTCACTCGAGTGCTTGACACCGGAACTATGTACGGCTGGCTCAAATTGCTAAGGAAAGCTTTCGTCAACGGATTTGCATGATTATCATCTGATGCGATTTATTCGATCATCACATCGCCACGGTGTATGATCCGAACGAATCAGATGAATATCGAAGTATGTATTTGGATAGTTGATGAGACCATTAATTCTTTAGCCTGCTCTGACGCATAGCTCAGTTGCTAACATAACTATACCTAATCTAATTAGATTTGTTATTGACCCAGATGGCTTCTATTGCTGCCTCAGCTGCAGAAATAACCCGCATTTGTTGTTTATACGTAACAGTATCTTGCTTGAAAGATTTCCAGCTCATCGTTCCATTATTCAAACTGTATAGTACCGTTTGCGACTCTTAGTCGTTTTATCGGTTTAGGAAACTTGCAGTAGTGATCTCAATCACTTCAAGTTCTCATTCTCCACAGATTAAGAGAGCATCCTTAGATCTCTAAGATACTAAGTATGTTCTTAACTTCAATCCAATGACTATCACTTGGATTGGCCTGCTTGTGAATCCATATGCTCAAAGCGTATGAGACACCAGGTCGCGTATATTTTTCAATGTACGAGTTTCTCAGAGAGTTTTCTTGAAAGCCTAGCTTTCACCGAGTGTATTTTTATGGGAATATCATTTCCAAGAAATGACGTATTATCATTATTTATAGGACAGCCACTGTCAGTGCGCTCCCACTAACCCTCTTATATACACAAGAATCATATTCATTTTGAATCAAATCATACACCATTATGATTACATCAAAACGGTAATTCCAAGAACTCAATGCTTGCTTCAATCCAAACATGGATCGAACAACCTGCAAACCTTGTTTGCTAGTTTTGATACGACAAAACCGTCAGGATGTTGAAAACATCCTCTAAACGGTTTCCTTTTCAGGAAAACGATTTTCCGTTCTTCTGTCATATTTCATAAATGAAACATGCAGCTTTAGCAAGCATCATCCAAATGGATTTACCATGGCAACAGTTAAAAGTTTGAATCGTAATCAACACAATATTGATAACGATACCTTTCCGCTACAAGCCTAGCTTTGTACGTTGGTATGTTGCCTTCCATGTATGCCTTCCTTGAAGACTTATATAGTACCAATGGGCACAATGCCTTACGGTACATCAACTAGTATCCAAAAATAGTTGATATACATGGAATCCATTTCGGATTCATGGAACTTTGTCAAAATAGGGAGTCGATATCTTGTATCACTTCCTTATACGTAGTCAGTTAGTATTCCTCAATAAGATTGACATCTTATTAGGTGAGATCAGAAACCCATACCCCATGTTATTTTCTGACTCTCTCTGACCTACGCGGTTCTTGTTTATTCGAAGATTACTGGTAATAGTTTCATCCTTGAAGAACTATTTATATTCCATTAAGATTCGGTGCCTTGGACAGTATTACTCCGATTTTCATCGAGTTTTACTATCCTCCCACTTACCACTGCATATCGGTATTCCTCTTAGGAAAAACACATGGCGAGCAACAATTACATTGTTCTCTGGTGAGATGTATAAGTACAATACTTATGGTATCCCTAAGATAGCCTACAATTGGCACTTATCCAATTTGGGTTCTAGTTTGGTATCATCCAAATATATGCCTAGCATACCCAAATATACAGGAATGTGAAACCCAGTTTCTTTCCTGTTCATATCTAATATGAGATCTGTAAAACAGATTTTAATGGAACGTTATTCTAAATAAGTTCTGCACTGTTAATGCTTATCCGTTGAAAAAAATAGTAGCTCCGAGCGACTCATAATTAACCTTGTCATGTCTAACAAAATTCGGTTACTCAGTTTGGACACACAGTCAAAATGACGTGTTCCAAGAGGATTCCTCATTTGAAAGAATACTATACTCTTTCAAGTATATTAGAAATTTATTGCTTAAGTATTTTCCATTACGGTCTTACCGTGACGTTTTAATACTTAAGCCGATCTGTTTGTCTATTTCGTGTCGAAAACTGTAAAAGTTTTCGATTTGTGTTCTTCAAAAGAAACACATAACCATAACGTGATGCCACATCTGTATAGGTCACGAAATATTCATATCCACATCTAGCCTAGCTAGACATGGGCCCACTTGCCTCACTATGAACTAAGGCTAACAGATCGGTGGCATTCACACTTTTACCAAGTAAATGGTGTTTTAGGCAGTTTGCCCAATAAACTAGATTCGTAGACTTTATTTGAATAGAATCAAATCAGTCCGAGTACCCACTCTTCAAAAGTGTGGATATACGATTTTTGTTTGATTGTGTCCCATACAACAATGCCACAATTAGTTTCTTCTTATCAAATCAGTTTGAGCTATTTGTTTGTCATGTTATATGTTTGAGATATTATTTATATTTAAAATATAAACACTTTTATTCACATCTAATGTGTTTATCTCAATATCATCTTTATATAATAAAATACTTTAGTGTTCTAGAACATAAAGGTTCACCCGCAACGGGTTAAACACTGATATAGAGATAATGTATCTAGTCAAACTAGTTACATTATAATAATTTCCTAATTTAAGTACATACCCGAAGGTAGTTCCTAAAGTTAGGTATCTACGGTTAAAACAGCGACTTTCATCCCGTTTTCAATCCGCAGATTAATCTCAACTGAAGTCAGTTTCCTGCTCATAGCAGATTCTGCATATCAATACATATATTTTATGTACCACACTAAGTATTTAAAATCTAATTTCAATACTAGTAGTGAACATAATGTTGACAAACATATTTGAAGTCAGAGCCTTGCTCGTTCTTCAATTCCTTCATGTCTGCCTTGTCCAAACGGCAGTGACACTTTCGCGATCCCGTTTGCCACAATTTAAGCAGACATTTTGGGATATGTCCTTTATCTTCCCAGAAGATTATAATGATTTTGCTTTTGCCATTTTCAACATTCCAGTAGCCTTTGGCCATGTAGAATATCGAAGTAAGGTGCGCCTTGCGCAACTTGCCTAATTACAAAGTTTGACTTTATTTTCTTGAGAATTGTCATTAACTCTCCAAGAGTTAAGTATTGCAATTTAGTACTTCTAAAATCTAAGGATAGATTCTTTGAAGATCCTTCAATTTCATTATCATACTTTAAGGATCTAATCCTTAGTTCTGATTAAGAAATTAAGGAGTCTACTGCGACAAGCTTAATGGATTAAGCACTAAAGTTATCATTGCATGATCTTCCAAAGATTATGCTCTACTATTTGCTTAACTTCGGGCTTAGGCTTAATATATTATTTTATCAAATAAAATAACTTATTATTTTCCAGGACCATCCTGAAATTTATTACTAATTTTGAAATTAAACCATTTAAATACATTTTCCCTAGGATTATGTATTAAACTTTAATCTTTCAATTTTATCTTGATTCTAATAGTCCAACTATTTAATCAACGATTTAGGTACTATTTATTATAATGATTTACAATAGTCCAACTATTTAATAAACTATAATTTAATAGATTAAAATCAATTATATTGATTACTATAATCCAATTATAAAATCAATTATAAATGAATAATTTGAATATAGTCCAACTATTTATTAAAAAACAATGATTTAAATATTTAGTCCAACTAACATTTAATTTATATGATGAATGATATTTATTTGAGCGCGTATGGTAAGTAATTAAACGAGTATTGCAAATTCAATACTTGCCTCCCACTATTTTTCGGCGAGCCTCTAACCCTCTGTCGAGTACTCGGGAAACCGTGTTTCCTAGTGGGCTAGAATCCCGTTAAATATCACACAATCTTGACTTTGGCCAACAAATTGTATGATAATTAACTAGGTAGATCTCTAAGATCAATTGGATCCAATCCGATTCCTAGATCTGATAGGGGGACGTCCAAGTCCGAAACATATATCTTATATATGCCAATACATCCAATGTATTACCTAACCTTATTCCTCTGAATCAACTAAGCCTTGCCTTTGGCACAACAAGCTTAATGATCCCAGTTAAGCGCAACCCATTGACCATGGAAAGCTTCGTAATTAATGTCGATGGACAAGAAGTGGTCTTGACTTTGGCCAACAAACCACAACTTGGACAAGACACTGATATGGAACAAATCCTTCGTGATTCAAACACATCTTCGACAGACAAAGGTCTTGACTTTGGCCAACAAACCAATGCCGTCTTAGATCTTGAGTAAGAATCACTCAATGGAAGGAATGACGCTTAATATATTGCGAGGGTTTTTCTCGTGCAAATTGGCAACCAATTTATTATCTTTGTTAAGGTCTCATCATCATACACCCTTAAACATGCATTCTAAACACATAATAAAGCGCATATGAAAATAAATAATAATGAAATGCGGATGGATACTTTATACATTGATCCTAGATCAAATCACTCACTTTCTCTCTCAAGCTCGCACTTGTATTACTTCTACCTGTTACACTACACTTCTAAAGAAACCTCATTTACATTGAGGGGAATAAGTGAGAAGAGAATACAAAGAATAAGAGGTGATAAGGCTGGACTCACAGGTCCAATTAATAAATCAAATTTATTACAACAATTTCCAAAATTGTCCCACCCGACTAATATCCATCCGATATACATTATTCATTCATCACAACCATGTATTCACACAAGCATGTTATCAATCAATCTAATCAAATTAATTAATATGATAATTAGTGATCATCCAATGTTCAAACAACGATTTGATTTTGCTCGAGTCAAACTCGTTTTGCGAATAAGTACTCAAAGTACGAATTCTCGAATTAAATTAAACTACATCATTAAATCCAATTTAATATGCATTCAATTCTAATTCTTTATTTAATTCCAAATTAAATATTACACTTTGTTAATAAACCTTTTACGACTTAAATTCCAAATTTAATCGTAACGCATCTTAAAGACCGATTAACGTCCAACGTCAATTCAATTAAAGTCCAATAGGCTTTTAATTGATTTCTTAAGGCGTGGACTTTTGGTCAACTCAGGTCAAACCGAATAACCAAAATCTAATCCGGGATTTACCCCATAAGCCCTTAAATCAATTTAGGCCCATTAGGCCCAATTAAACTTTAAAGGTTCATTAAGTCGCATTTGGGCTTAACGGAAGTGGTTTTGGGCCCAATTGGATCCAATCCAATTTACTTTAACCCAACTTTATACAACAAAGCCCAACAAGCCCAATTACAACATAATAAGCCCAAATCCAATTTAAAGGCCCAATTAATTAAATTACATAAATCTAATTTCGTAATTTAATTACCTAAAGTGCATTACACAATTAATTATCTAATTAACATTTCTAAAACATCAATTAGCACTAATTAATCATGCCATTAACATTAAAACATATCCAACACATTTTAACAAAAATCAAACCCAAACATGCTTCTTCAAGTCTCGGCCAAGATAGGGATTTTATGTCTGATTCGAATTCAATCCAATTAATTCTACAATCGACATTAAATCACATTCCCGAATGATTCTAACTCATCCAATGAATCAAAAATCAAAAAATCCAAGACTAATTAGGGCATTAACATTCGGCCACCATAACCAATTTAGGGAAAAAATGATCCAATCACATTTTCTTGAAATTGATCTAATCACACTTCAATTCAATAACATTTAAGCATACTTAATCATCCAATTTCATAAAATCATGCACAAATTCAAAATACCCAAATTTTAAGCCCTAAACTTTTCATGCTCAAACCTAGGCTCTGATACCATTGTTGGTTTCTAATTAGGTCCCAGATCAATATAAGCATGAAAAACATAAGTGAATACATCAACGGAGGTAGCAGAATACTCACATCGATCGGTTGAGATGATTCGGCAACAAATAAAATTTGTTTTTCCCTTCCAAAGTGGCACCACTGCAGTGCAGTCCACTGCCTAAATTTTTCAGATTTGGTTGATGATTTTGAGCTCCAAGCTTGAATCAAATGGTTCCCGGCTCGTGGGTGGGTTTCCCTATCACCTTCGTATAACTCTCGGTGTGCTAGCTCTAAGTGATTTTGCCACAAATCACCATATTTTCTTCTCCATTTCACGCCAACTGCTGAACCAGAAAAGGGAGAAAAATGGCCTCCAAGGCCGAGAGAGAAGAAGAAGATTTGAGAGAGATGTGTAAATAATAAATGTTGAAAAAGTGTATATGATTTCCTTATATATTTTCCAAAAATATATTAAAGCATTTACACAATTTTTGACTTTCAAAAAGTCAAACAAATAAAATTCAACAACCTTGAGTGTTCCACACTCAAAGATCAAAATCCATCAAGTCACATCTATCACATCACTTTAATAAAGTGACAAGTTGTCAAGTCACATCACTCAAAGTGACAAGTGATTTGACGCTTGATGCGACTAATGATTTGACGCTTGATTTGACTTGCGTGCCGCACTCGAATTCGAAATGCGAATGCGCTCGTAAATAATCTCGGGCTCGGGTTCGTTAATTCCAAATTAACGATTTTTCCGTTGCGTCGTAATTAAATGATTATGCCTAACAAAATCACTATTCACGTCGCTAACAAATTAATTCTAAATTAACTCGTTCGCCCGAATTAAAATCTAATTTTAATTCCGCGTCGAAATCCAATTTCGTTTAATATATCGAATATATTAATTTGCCAATTAATTCCAAATTAATCGTTATCTCTCTTTAAATGATATTTTATCCTAGATAAAATATCTCTGAAATCAATCCCAGATTAATTTTCTCTCTCTTCTAATTAATCCCAGATTAATTAAAGTGTGAGTCATACGTCATCGGTGAATCTTTGGGAAGCGACCCATGAGATCCCCGGATATGTTGGCAGTAAATACGATCGTCGGACTATCCGAACACGTAAGTACCTCGTACTACATTTTACCGATTTACAAGACAAGGTTGGCCTCTAGCAAAGCGCCATGCCTACCCAATTCTCCGGAAATATCCTTACAGGAATAAAGGATCTGTATCAGGCGTAGTATAAGTAGTATTACGTATTTATGTCCAGTACCAGATGATCACGTGCTAGGCCTGGGGCTGGAATTGTGTCTGCCCGTAAGAAGCACATGTCGGATGTCTGGTAAATAGTCTCTATAATCGGATAAACTTGACCTTGTCATTTTATCCAGATAGCTGCAGCATTTAAGAGCACCAATTCCGTATCCTACGTGACCATCATCTCCACTAAGACTGGAGTGATACTTCCGTCTTGACATCACACCCAACATACTACGATTCTCAATATACCCAGCATTGGCGTACACAGAACCTGTTAAAGCCCTGAACGACCGCAACCAAAGTATATTGATTGTCGCAAGTATTAGCTGTGCAAGTCTTAGGTTAAGACTAAATACACCTACCCTGATTTCGGACTTCCATAGACACATAGTCATACTACCAAAAAAATTCCGAGGGGGTCTATCCAGAGCGAAGCTGTTTCCCGTACCATCGGTGAAACACAACCTCCTATTACACTTTCATGAGTATCTTATACCCAAATATATGAGAACTATGTCGTTGTGCCCTTACAACGCGCACAAGTGCAATACTAGTCTTTTACGTATTTATCGATGTCCAATCTCGATAATACTCTGACTAGGGATATATAATGATTTATCCTTCGTGGACTGATACTGTCTCATATCATTCTCCGTCCAGGAACAAATCATAGAGACCTCTCATCATTTATATATCTAAGTGATCTAATCACAAATGATAAGAGTGCAATCTCCTTTGTCACATAGTTAATTTGTACAACAACACCATGATCTGTACAAATAGTGACGGTATGGGTCATAATTGTCCAACAATAACGGTTCGTTTCGGTTCGGTTTAACAGGTGCGGTTCGGATTGACTCTTGAACCGAACCGTAAACCGTTTGGGGTGGGCCAATCCGAACCGCAAACCGAACCGTTAGAAAAAAAACTGTAAATTCGTTCTGGTTTGGTTCGGTTTACGGTTTGGTTCGGTTCGATCGGTTTTTTTTACCCACCCCTACCAAATATCATCAAAGAAAGCATTAACATGATATAAATTTTCGAACTTTGATTATAATTTGGAGTCTTTGGGATTTTTTTTGGTCATGAATGAAAAAAATATGATAGAATTCTGAATATTTTTTTTTATTCCGAATCCTGATTTTCATATCTATAATCAAACAAAATGATATATTTTGACTGATTGTGATATTTAGAAAGCACATTCAAAGTTTTTATTTCTTAGGTTTTATTATAATTCGTTTCTTTCTAGATTCTGCCATGTTATAATTGTAAGAGTTTAACCTCATATTTCTACTTTTCGAGACTCAATCATCTCTATCATAATTCTGTGGATTTTAAAATTCTTGGTAGCTAGTTGACACTTTCAAAGTTATCATGCAAGTATATCTGAACATCGGATCGGATAAGGTGAGATCCATTCCAATTTAATCAGATAACATCATATTAAATTAGATCGGATTTGTCTCCCATATCTGATTGAATTGTGTTTATTTGATTTGTCGGATATTGGATCGGATCAGATATATTTGGATCAGATTTATTTCATCCGATTTAAAACCTTAACAGATTGGATAAATTGATTTTATAACAGATCTGAATCATATAGGACATCTGATTTGATAATGAATCTGATAATAGATTCGGTTTGATTACATATCCGATTCGATAACTTATCTCATTCGATAAAATTAATCTGAAAATTTATAATCAACATTCTAAAATTCAATCCAGATTGTCCTGAACATCGGATTGGGCCGGATAATATAAAATTCAGATTAATTTTATCGAATCGAATCCGTTATTGAACCGAATCCATTATAAAATCGAATTCACTATCAGATTCATTATCAAATGAGATATTCTATCGGATTCATAATGTATTTGATTAGTATGGGAAATAGAAGGTAACTAAGTTCATCATCACATGTGAATCTATCAATCAAAGTTTTATGATAAAATGGAAATGGACCCAATTTTTGATCAATTGTCAATTACTATCTCCATTATTATTTCTATTTTAACTTCTCAAATTTTCAGCCACTAATTTTAGATGCCTCCATTATTGTTTTCATGTGGGCTCATATGCTTGTATCATCATCTTGCATGATTTAACCCCATTATAGTCTATAGATGTAACAATTTTTCTTTTTTTAAAATAATAGCAGATATTTTCGTTGTAAATTCATACTGTTTAACTTAGTGTTCACAGATATCGGTCAATACTAATTAATCATATCCCGAATCTTGAAAAATAAAGAGGTGACCCGAAAGTTCATAGGTTGGGTCGGATTGGTGAATTAAAAAAATCACCTATTTAATGTAAATTATATATTTAGGGGTCAAATTTTAAAAAATAATAATTGAATATTAGAGGTAAGTATTAAGAGTTAAAAATGAAAGATTAAATCATAAATATTCAAAATCTCAAGTCGAGTTGAGCCGTGCCAACTGGATTTTTTTAAAATTAAATATCTTGATTTGATCATTAAGTTTCAAAGTAAATTTTTTATTTTTGAAACTCTAGCAAATTGGATCGGATCCAAAATTCATCCATACTATTTAAATGTAAGTAAGCAAGAGAGTAGTAAAAAAAAAATTACAATGGATTCAGTGAACAATTGGAAAAAAAATAAAATGGTCCATCAAAAAAAAAAAAAAAAGGATAAACAAATACATTTTTTTTTAGTTTATTTTTTTAATTGTTTTATTAAATTCAAAATTGTCTGTGGTCAATGGAAGGGCTTGGGAGGTTCGCTGGCGGTGACCGGTGAAGGTTTTGAATCCAAATAGATTTGGATCTGGTCTTGTTAATAATAAAAAAAAAAGACAACTTTTAAATTAAAAAATACCTAAAATATAAGCACTTTTATATTCAATTTGGAAATAGCTACGTACGAAAACCACTCACACATTTTCTGGGATCCACAAGTCAATGGTTACAGCATCGATCCATCTACCTGTTCCAATTTATTTCCATCCAACCACATTAATTTCTTCATTTGATCTATAAATACTAATTATTGTAAGTTGAGATATTTATAAAATGATTATTTACTCCCAAGTATAAGAGTGTCAAATTAATAAAATAACTCGGTAAGTTTATGATCGATTCATAGAGAATATATTTAGTAAAATAAAATGGTAATTTGAGTGAAAAGAAAAACCTGAATTGTTTGAAATTGTGAGCAATTTTGAATTGAACTGTAATAATAAATTAGAATGCTGGGTCAGGAAATCTATTCTTAATATTTCAAATATATAAAATTTATTTTTTATAATATATAAATTGTCATTATTACCCAGTTAATTTACTTCATGAATTAATTATGTCAAAATATATAAAATCAGCCTTAAAGACAGTGATAATATATGTCTATAATAAGTTCAGTTAAGCACGCCAAATAAATAAAACCAGCCATAAAGGCGGTAACAAAATTTGTCAATAATTAATTCATGTTTAAATTAAATATTAATTTTCATTACTCTAACAAGATGAAATTAGCTACTCATGATTTGAATAAAAACTTGTATAATTGTATTACTGAAAGAATTATTAAGGACATTAATGAAACTATAAATGTAAAATAATTAATTTTCCTTTTAATATATGTATACTTTTTAGAGTTCATCACACCTCTCAATCAACTTATTACTACTCCCTAGTAATTTAAATGAAAACTAAAAAGACAAATTCATATCCAAATTAGTAATTGTTTTATTTCTTTCTAAATTATCAAATAAAAAGATTCTCCTATACTTTTTACCCTTCTTCCATACACTCATAAGAGAAAGTATCACTCAATTCATTGTGCCCACAATATTCATAGGTCTTGTTGTAAAGAGAGTAATATTTTTATCCTAAAATTATCAGAATTTATACTTTTCGACAATGGTAGTTTATTTATATACAAAAAATATTTTTTTTTTTAAAATAATAATACATCTTTAACCCTTGTAATGTACTTTGGGCCAGTGACTCCCAAACCAGTTGGTTTTAGGGCATTAGGTGTCAAGACACCCCTACAGACTTAATTGTTTGGACTTCATATGTCAAAAAGAAGAAGTGTATGATTTCCTTAAGCTTTCTCTTTAACCTATGTAATAAGATTTGGGCCAGTGACTCCCATACCAGTTGGCCTTAAGACATTAAGTATTAAAATACCCATACGACTTAATTACTCGAGTTAGAAAGACTACGAAATCGAACTTATTCACACATACACACACATTTTTTTTGGAGAAAAAAAAAATCAAGCCCTACTGTTTTACACGAACAATCACTGTTTGCTGAGGCAAGATGTCTGGTTATTAAGTAAAAGCTTGATTATTATAAATTTTTTTAAAACTAACTCAAGTCCTATTGTTTTACGCTAACAATCACTACTTGCCGTGCCCGGTTACTAAGTAAAAGCTTAGTTAGTTTTTTTTTTTTGAATAAACACATAAATTCTACTGCCTTTAGATGCTACCTCCAATAAACTAGAGAAGTGAATATTAAAAAAATTTCACTGACAACCCACGATTATATGTTACCGAGTATGTTGATAATACATGTCAAATGAGCATATGAATATAAAATTTAATCACTATTATGGAGAATTCACAAATTTAAATGATTCAAAAAGAAATGAATAAAAATAACTTGTTACGAAATACATTGATATGTGTCTCAGGAGTGAAAACTCCTTACACTATCATCTCTGAACAACAATTCCATTTGGTTAGTCAAAAATTTATTGTTGGTTTATGTGTAATTTTTTTTGAATTAAAATACAAAACCAATTTTTGTACACACAAAACAACATTTTTTTTAAAAAAAAATAACAATATAAAAATAAAAATATTTTCTTTTTTTACAAAAAGGAAAACACAAAAGATGAAAACTATCTAGTTAACTATCTCATCCCCCCACCAAATTAAGACATTGTCCCTATTGTATGAATAAGAAGAAGTAAAGTTTATAAGACATCGCCTGGTTAGTGTGGAAAAGACAATTGACTCAAAAAATTACTATTTAACATAAAAAAAAATTACAGATTAAGTTTCAAGTCCACTCTACAATTCTTGCCACAATCGTTATCTGGCTAGTCCAACTTGGAAAGAATTGGATCGATTTTCGGTTCATAAGCTAATAGTTGGTCAATTAATTCAGCAGCTCTTCCTGTAGTAATAACAATATCTTTTGCCAGTTTTGAAATGAACTCGAGTCTTTTAGCATCATCAAGAAATATTAAAAGAAAATCGAAAAATGATTTACATTAAGTAGTCCAATAGATTTTCGGTAAATGTTCAAATTTATCCGTAATGCAACTGTGAATATTTCTTCCAACATGTCCATCCCATCTGGTAAAGAAATAAAAGTGTTAGCATGATTAATCATTTTAGTGAGTTTTTCAGACATATTTGAGACAATATATTCTTTTCCATTTGACTTTCCGACGAGATTTTAGTCTGACAAATTTTTTAGAATGATCCCTAAAACTTGACTGACACCTTCATGCATGGGCTTTGAACACATCCCATCAATCCAAGATCACCACTGCCATATACTAAGTGCATGTTTCTTTTCGTCATAACTCTGCCCAATTCTTTTGTAACCTCAACAATTCTGGTTTAATTCCAAAGATAGATCTACAAAATATACAGATATTAGTTACTCATCATCTTGAAGCTTTCTCCATTTTTTCTGTCCCTTATTTGGATGTGTCGAAGAGAGAAATGACGAGCTCTATTTATAGATCTTGAAAAAAGGTGAGTAATAAAGGCACTAATATCTATAAAATAATAATTGTTAGATGAACAGTAAAACAGATCGTGAAAGTAAAAAAGGTTAGATAATTTCGGTAAAGTTAAAGTAAAGGAAATCAAAACAGTAAATTAAAGTAAATCAAAACCATAATTTATAGTAAAGGAAATCAAAGCAATAAATTAAAATAATATTTACGGGTAGTTGTGATTGTGACTCACATCTTTCTCTAGTTTTATGTTCAGTAACGGCTTGGACGTCCTCTATGGGTCGGGGATATGCTGACCATCCATTTTTTCTTATAAATTGGCAAACATAGTCTTTTAAAATCAATTTTCCAAGACTATATTATTGTCTTTCATTTTAAAATTATGTATGTAAATTGTGAATCATTCTATCAAATCCACTAGAATGCGTCTCAAAAGTCAATAATATATTATCTAATGACTCATTACTGAAGCCATCTCTAATGTATCGAATTTTTTCATCGCAAATATTAGACATCATTCCTAAATATTTATACAAACACCTAATTTTTTTAGCTCTTCATTTCTCAGCATATGTGTTTCCCTCCAAACCAAGTATGTAAGAGATGAATGAATTAAGAAATTCAAGGATTTTTATTTTTAACCTTTTTTTGGGTTGTCGACTTGTCCTGATATTATCTTTTAAATATATTATGCGTGTTCATTTTAAAAGATTAATGTCTTTTATATCTTTTAAAGTCCATCCAATTCCTTGTTTATGTTCTCTCAACATATTTAACAACTTACCTTTGTAAGGGAGGAAGAAATTACCGCATGGTAAGTTTGTTTATCTCCAAGAAATTTATATTTTAATCCTTCAGGCAAAGTTTTTAATTGCAATTTGGGTGCTTCTTTATGTTTCTCTTCATCAAGTATTTCTAATTCCTCAAAATTTTATTTCTCTTCATCGTCTTCCAGTACCTGTGTAGAATCAAGTGAAGAAAAATCATTAGAAATATCTAAATCTAACTGCGTACTTGATTCAATAAAATTAGCTGTACAGATTTTCATAGAGTCGGATTCATTCCCCTAAATATGTTCTTCCAAAATTAGTTCAATTAGTTCCATGTTCTCTGATTATGCCCAAAAAGTACTTGCGATTATCGCAGTATAGCTGAGTTGTCGATTCATCAGAGAGATGGTTACAAAGGAATTGAATGGCTTAATACGAACGTTAACAGTAACTAAATTAAAGAAAAAAAATTTAATTGGAAAATTAAAGTAACAATTATAAAAAGTGCTTGAGGATTATCAATGAAAGAAAGACAGCAAAACATCAAGAATCCTTCTTGTATCACATCTTATATTCAGTAGTTGATTCCTTTTATTACTCAATTGAAGGTTTCACTTCCCAAACCAGCAGTCGAAAAATATTTCAGTTTAAAACATATTAAATTCTAAGGTAATTGATAAATTACTTTCTCTATATTAACAGTACATTATGTTATCATTATGACCTATCTACTGTCAACAATATACCTAAAGGCAATACTGCAGCAGAAGATTAACTCATAAAATAATAATAACAGTTACAACTGGGTTTCCCAATTACACAGAAAAAGCAAGACTATTCCTATATGAAAATTAATAAAACACAATCTCTGGATTGATTATAGATCAAAAGATAATAGAGAAGAATAAAATATCAATTGTATTAAATATTAAAGATCATTCAGGAATAAAAAATATAAATATAAGAATTTAAACACAAGAATTCATCCATAGTTTTGCCTAGGAGATTAGTTCTCCATAAAAGAAAGAAACATAGCCTGCAACATATGAAGAAAATATTTAGCTCGGTGCAGGACTTTTGAGTTTGCAACTTCGTAATCTTTAGAACTCTTTTTTACGTCTTTTTTTTCCTCATCTAGGGTTTTGGATGAGCTTGTGTATTTATAGAAAAATCATGGAGTCATTGTGCTTGTAAAATACGACCTAATTAGGATTCTGAAAACTCGCTGCAGCATCACGGTGTAACACCCCTTGTGCGAAGACGTTACCGATAGGTGATGGATCTTCACCACCATCCTAAGCCCTGACTATCATTAAACTATCTTAACTATTCCTTTAACTTTACTAATATAATAGACATTTATTAAAATATTTCTTGAACCAAGTAATATCGTACGAACAACTTACAGACTTTAAACAAATACTTACACCTTGTAAGACCATATAACTTTAGACTTGACTCACATCAACACACATGCATTCTATCTGGATGCGAACAACAACTTTGCTTGACAGACCCATACTCTAGTGAGTGCAGTAAACTCAACTTCTTGATCTCAGGCTCTTGTCAGTTATGGCTCACCAGATAAAGCTACTTGCAAAACAAACTATGGGTTTGGGGGGGTCGGATCGTTTGAACGACCTGGTGAGTGGATACTAAAAATAACAAAATCATAAGAAAAATCCAAATCATATTTATAAAATATTTTTCATGCATGCATCGTCAAAAATATATCAAGCACTCAAGGCCCAAGTTGCGCGCATAGACTGAGCGAGGAACGAATGATCCATTGTCGACAAGGTAGCGGACCATACCATTTTAGACAGATGAGACCCTAACAATCAACCGGACGGAAACATATGATGAGTCATTAAAAAAAACATAAATGCATACACCGATCGTCAGGACGGAAACATAACAATGATCGATCATCTCAGTAGAAACATATCAGGAAAACATGAAATGATCGCTGAGACGGAAACATATAAAAACATCATGCATATTTTTCATCATTTAAAATCTCAAACTTCAAAAGAAATTTAAAACATAAGTCAAGAAAACATAAAGAAAATAAAGAATCCACTCATAGTGCTATGGCAATTCGAGAGCGGTACATGGTGTGCAGGACCATCGAGTATCCTGACATCGATCTAGAGCCAAAATAATTGTTAGTTTCTATAACTCGGAATATTTTCATATGGCATAAAAGAATATGAAATGCATGGACTCTTAATATTTCTGAATATATGATATATTTATGGCATCTATGAATTTTATGGCTTAGATATCAAGTTACGCAGGTGTGACAATGAAATTCCAAAATTCTGCCTACCGTTAAAACCTCTGCTAAATAGTTAAATTCTCAAATTCACTACAATTGATTGAGATGGAATCAAGGGTTGAAACTTTAATAATAGACCCTAGTGTGCCTAGTTTATGTCGGTTTTTATAGATCTCAATATCGAATTCGGAAACTTAAGTTCTAAGCCAAGATTCAGGGGCTGCTCAGAAAAAACTGGGTGTAGTCACAACAGTTTATCCAATTTCAAAAATTCGGTTTGGCTTCATCCTAAGTCCAAAAAATCTGATTTTTTGATATGTTATTAAATTATATATCTAGTTTATCTAGAGTTTTATGGATCTTGATTTCTATTCCTAAAACTCAAATTATAAAATTTTCTTTACACCTTGTTTTGTTACCACAAAATGAGTAATTCATTGCCGTGCGGCCAAGTTTAAAAATTTGGTACGACTCCATCTTAAGTCTAAAAATTCTAAATTTTGGATATGTTATTCGTTTATGTGTCTAGTTCACTCATAAATTCACGGCTTGACAAACGGATACCTAAAACTCATGTTATAACCTAAATACCACAGTATGTCCAGAACTTATGCTAAACAACATTGTTACTTATCTTTCTTATTTCACTTTCTTATTTAATTCCTCAAATCCGAAAACCCCCAATAGAATTTTCATTATCTTAAACACTTCTTATAACGTAAGAATTGTGCTTATTTTCTTTGATTAATTTGAGTTTAGCATTATGTCGAACATTTATTTTGCGACATGCCTCTTACAACCTTAGGTAAGTCTATCTCCATTTACACAACCATCACATTCTAACATCATTCAAGACTTTATACAATATTTAAAATAGCCCTCCCTACTAAGTTACCATTTGGACAACACATATAACATCACAACTTGAAATTCTCAAACCAATTCAAGACAAATTCTTATTCAAACATCAATAACTACACAAATCACAACCATTCATCCTCAAAACACCATAAACAAATCCCCATACCAAGCCTTATACTCGATCAAGTCAAGTCCTTATAGACTTTTACAATTCCAACTCCATATACATTAAACTCTCCTCATCTCAGCACTAACAACAATACTTATCATCATTCATCATCTAGTATGTGCTTCACCACCAACTCTTTATCATTTAAAATAAAAACGAAACAACCCCTTAATAGAACATGAAATGTTCTGCCAACCTTTATTCATGAGAGGAAAATTGGACATTTTAATATCCAATCCTAATACATGCTCACAAAATCCAAAAATACATGAAGACAACTTCTAACATGCCTAAAAATTCAAAACAAGTTAATTCCACTTCTATGGTTCATGTTAGGCGAATTGGGGAAGCTAAAAATACTTTACCAAAACTGAGAAATGAAGAAGGAAAAGGAAATAGAAGCTTACTTGGCATGAGGTTGACTTGGAAGCATCATTTCATCAACCACTAATGGCATGAGCAATAAAAAAAATTGAGAGTGAGCCTCATGAGATTTGAAGTCGTTTTCTAGAATAAAAGAG
This sequence comes from Zanthoxylum bungeanum, assembly GCA_019454045.1. Classification (NCBI taxonomy): domain Eukaryota; kingdom Viridiplantae; phylum Streptophyta; class Magnoliopsida; order Sapindales; family Rutaceae; genus Zanthoxylum; species Zanthoxylum bungeanum. Next base: position 208,336 of record SKCR01001242.1, read on the forward strand.
AAGCATAAATAGTTTCCCTTTTATAGAAAAAAGGGGCTAATTTTTATTGAGAAGGATTGGCTAAGATTGTGCCAAGTGTCCAATTCTTAGGTAGTCCACGAAATCTACTATAGCTGTCACGAAAATGACAATTCTTGACTTGGTTCTGATCCGATTTTAGGAAACTATTCAACGCAAAAGTTGTAGATCTTGATCTTAGCTTTTCGAACATATAAAATTCATAAAAATTGAAGATCGTATGAAAATGTTATGGCCCGAATGCTACAGGTTGTCCAAATGTACTAAAAATCACAATTACGTCGCTACTGCAAATATTTTCATCGAACTTCGTAAAAGTGTTTTTACGATTGTAACTACACCCATACATGATTTCATACTCAATAATATGCCTAACACATAAAATGGATCATCGAGATGTTATAAATTCTCCCCCCCTTAAATAAGATTCGTCCTCGAATCCCTTCTGATGTTGAACTTCTTAGTTCCGTCTTGGTTTGAAGACATCTAGTATTTGTTGTTTTTATCTTCATTACTTCCTTCCTACTCTTCTGCTCGAGAATTCCTTGATACTAAGTAACTTACTACAAGTAATCGAATTCATATACAATCTCCTAAGCCCCTAATTTCAACTAACCACATTCTCATAATCAACTCGATATACGACATGTACTGGTCCCCCCCTTAAATAGGACAATGTAGTTACTATGCTGGTTTTTGTATACCATGACTAGGAAGTCATAAAGAAAGTTGTACTTATTTGCCCGCGTGAATTTCTTACTCTGATATAAACTATTTTGTATAATCTGAACTCAAACAAATTTAATACTTAAGATCTTCGTCAAGCTGATCATAACCATTTAACTCCTACGCCTTACCTTAACCTTTGATTTCTGCATATTTCCTCTTGCTATACTAGCCATACTGTATTTCATAAGATTTCCGCTGAGCACTTTACATTATCGTCACGTCAGAACTTATAGCCATACACTAAAGAAACCTCATTTCTAACCTCTAGCACACTCCGCATCTTCTAACTTGATTACCCGCGTAATCTATCAGTTCTAGATTCAACACTACATTGGTGACCTATAGTCCCATATATATTAGTTCTTCATTTTTTTTTCAAAACCTCTTATATCTCTTAAAATGATGACATTCATCTTAAATATTACTATTGTACTATAGTTAATGACCTTCATTTTCCCTTATCTTGAATATATCTCAAGTTCTTTACCCTTGCCACATGCTCAACCTGTTCCTAGCATTCTTCCTCATTACCTACCTATTTAACCTTTTTTTTATTTTTTTTTTATTTTTCCAATTTTAATTATTATTAGTTTCGACCTTCATGTTCTTGTATCGCTGTCTATTTATGTGGTTCATGATTAAACTCTTTATATACTTTAAGTTTACCCTCTTGGTTCTCCACTACCTCTTGAATCCAAGATATTAATTCTTGACATATCTCAGACAGTCTTCTTCTAGATAGTCTAAACTTAGTGGAATAAAATCATTATTATATCAACTATGTATATACTAGTGCGGAATAGATGACTAAAGCTTGGGAGCAAACTATGTATCTTTACCTTTGTCATTGACGATAATGCTTCAGTTCCTAACCAATATCCCTATTAGATTTTCTTATTATGGGATTATTCTTTAACTTGTTGGTAACTAGATACAATGCGTGAGTACTTATGAGTGTACTTATTACCTTCATTCTACTTCCTATCTACTAGAATTACTAAGAAAGTTTGCTATTATGCACTTCTATCTTTGCTTATCTAGTATTCATTTATGTTGTTGTCTTATCTCGACAGTTCCACCTCTAAACCTTTTACTTAAAGTTCTTTTCACATTCTTTCCTTCTCTAGTCTATATCTGAAACTTATGGGATCTATGTCTCTGTCTTCTTGTCTGGAGGGTATTATTATTATTTTTTTACATGTCTCATATCCTTCCTCATAAGTTGTTTTACTACACCACAGTTCCACTTATTCCGAAGGATGCCATCGTGATGAATATTGAAGTCCTTCATTATTTCTATTTTCTAACGAGGGTTGGGAGGGTCGGTGTTAGTCGTGAAGTAAGGTTCATGATATTGATTCCCACACTAAGATGTTACTGCTAGGAACTATTTGAATGGCCTCCTTCAATTTCACTCCTAATTTATTTCCGACTACTGGTCATACTATTCTTTACTGAAAACCTCCTTATGTTTCATGCTCTCTAATAATCGTATCATACTCCCCTAATCTAATATTCTTTCTTAGAAGAAACAATTTCTCCTATGCAGATAACCGAACCAGTCTTGAATTCTTGATGAAGGTTATTCTATCTTAATTGTGTTCGTATTAAATCCTGAATGTTAAAGGATCTTATTACTATAATTTTCTAGATTATACCGAACGGTTTCATGAAGATACATTAAGGTACTTATGATAGTTTTCGTATTTTCAACTCCTCAAGTCCCACTACAGTCGTGTACTCAATGAAAACAGTATAGGCGATGTTCTCAAAATTGAGTCCACTCAAGTCTCGATCTCTTTTCAAATAACACACTTAATAAATTATTTTGAAAGTCTGAGTATCTTCGATGGAGTTTCCAGGTGACTTATAGTACCAGAAGTATTAGAATTAATTAATTTATCACCAATTATGGAGGTTTAGTCGGGATGTTGCCATGTGCTGGTACTAAGGAGATTTGTCATGTTTTCCATTATTGTCATCTAGTGGTTACTCTAAATATTTTTGGGAAAAGAAAACTTCAAGAAGTCTAGTGTATTTTCTCCACATATCTTTTAATATTCTTCAAATGTTATCACTCATGTTTATAGTTAATCGGGGCTAACACACTAACTCCATTGGTCTATATAAGTCCATCTTTGGTTAGGCCTGTAGATATTCGAATCCATCGGTTCAATATCAATTCATACTTAATTTATCATTTTCTTATGTTAGGGTAGATACTCTTATTATAATCTTCTCTTATGTATTACCCATTAGCCTAACCCCTAACCCAAATATTCTGAACAGAGTATGGTCATTGTTAACATATTATATCCTAAAATTCTTTGTATCTTCTGTCAACGTTCCTTAAACTGATAGGTGACTAGTATTGAGTTCTGACGGTAACTAAGAATCGAGTTAGTTTTCAAAAATCAAGACCTTGGATGACAAAGAAGTACTTGTACTTGAAAGGAGGAATTGCTTTTGGTTGGGGTTTATTTGGACTCTTATCGAAAAAGAGTCGAAAGAAAAGGATCAGAATCACTAACTTTTATTATGTTTATCAATCACAATGCAGAAGATTTTGTAACATCCCAGATTTTCGACACTATTCTAGAAGATTTCCAGACTGACATTATAGTCTTGGGAATAGGATGATAGCAGAGAATAAGAGTTCAAGCGATGTCATATGGGTTGGAATAATATAAAGTGAAGAGTTGTCGCATCGGAAGATGCTGTTTCAAGGAATCAGTTACGCGATATTTAATATACGCGTAAAGTTTACAATTTTGGTCATAGAGTTAGCAAATAAACTCCGATCGAGTTTATTCTTGAACCATCAGACTCATTTTTCAGAGACGAACAACTTTCATGTTGAGCACTTTTCGAGAATCGTGCCAGAAGGGCTTCAAAAGTGGTGATTTCCGAAATTACCCTTATAGGTGGGGGCATTTTAGTAAATTCAGGCCCAAATATTTATATATTTATATATTATTATTATTATTATTATTATTATTTATTAAGCAAATACAAGAATAAAAAAAAAGAAGCAATGACGTCGGGCTAGAGAGAGAAAGAGGAAAGAGGTGCGCCGGCGACCTCCGGCCAGCGGATCACCGGCGGACCACCGGCGCTCGATGCGTCCGGCCACGGCGCATCCGCTGGTGGCCGGCACCGATGTCCAGAGTGACCGAAAATGGCGCAGGAGAGGGAAATCAGTCGCGATAATGGGTCGTCCGATCCTGGCTCGTCGGTCCGTTTCACGACCCGAGCCACGTACCAAATCGAAGCTCTCGGAGAGTATTACGAGTATGCGGAATCGATTTCACCGAATAGCAGCCGGTTGCACGTGAATTGAGGAGAGAAACTTTGGATGAATAGTAGATCCAGATGAACAGTAGCTCCGATCGAAATTCCGATCACACCAGCGCGTTCGGTATGGCCGATGGGAATCCGTATATGGCCTCGGAATTTCGGTACGACTCTCCGTTTAGAATTTTTATTTTAAAGTGTATCGATTAATATTCGAATGTTTCCGGTAGCATCCTAGCCTAGGCGGGATGTTACAAATTTGGTATCAAAGCATGGTTTAAGAGTCAGTGTCAGTAGCATGGTTTAAAAGTCAGTGACTACAATTGTGGGGATCCAGTTGTTAGAGATTGTCTTCAGTATGGTGAAGACCATGTACGTCTTTGTATGTGATTTCTATGAAACTTTGATATGATTTGATGTATTATTCAGTGCTTTGCTTGCTTGAATTAGAGTCCATGGGTGACTCGATTGATGTGTTTAGATTAGTTATCTCAGTATGGAAGAGATTAGATTAAGTAAGTACTTTTGCGGCCTTTTTAGATCAGAGAATTAGCAAGACCTAGATAGTATCAGTTTAGGGCCCGCGTGAGGCCAGAGGATTGAGATAAGAACCAGAACAGTACAGCTAGAGATAAGAACCAGATCAGTATAATCAGAGATGAGAAACAGACCAGTATAGCTAGTTTAAAGAAGTAGATGAGCTCTTGAGGATCCTGGTTTATAGATAGTGATTAGTTAACAGTTGAGACAGAGAAGTTATATCGGTGGAGTTTAGAGTAAAATAGTTTTGCACATTCAACCAGGTTTGGGTCATCAGTTATAAGGGAGAAGAAATTTCGAGGATGAAATTTTTATAAGGAGGGGTGAATGTAACATCCCAGATTTTCGACACTGTTCTAGAAGATTTCCAGACTGACGTTATAGTCTCGGGAATAGGATGATAGCGGAAAATAAGAGTTCAAGCGATGTCATATGGGTCGGAATAATATAAAATGAAGAGTTGTCACATCAGAAGACGCGTTGTTTCAAGGAATCAGTTACGCGATATTTAATATACGCGTAAATTTTACAATTTTGGTCATATAATTAGCAAATGAACTCTGATCGAGTTGATTCTTGAACCATCGGACTCATTTTTCCGAGACGAATAACTTTCATGTTGAGCATTTTTTAAGAATCGTGCCAGAAGGGCTTTAAAAATGGTGATTTCCGAAATTACCCTTATAGTTGGGGGCATTTTAGTAAATTCAGGACCAGATATTTATATATATTATTCTTATTATTATTATTATTAAGCAAATACAAGAATAAAAAAAAGAGAAGAAGCAGTGACGTCGGGCGAGAGAGAGAAAGAGGAAAGAGGCACGCCGGCGACCTCCGGCCAGCAGATCATCGGCGGACCACCGGCGCTCGATGTATCCGGCCACGGCGCATCCGCTGGTGGCCGGTGCCGACGTCTAGAGTGACCAGAAATGGCGCAGGAGAGGGAAATCAGTCGCGGTAATGGGTCGTCTGATCCCGGCTCGTCCGTCCGTTTCACGACCCGAGCCACCTACCAAATCGAAGCTCTCGGAGAGTACTACGAGTATGCGGAATCGATTTCACCGAAAAGCGACCGATTGCACGTTAATCGATGAGAAAAGCATTGGATGAATAGTAGATGAACAGTAGCTTCGATCGAAATTCCGATCGCACTAGCGCGTTCGTATGACCAATGAGAGTCCGTATATGGCCTCAGAATTTTAGTACGACTGTCCATTTAGAATTTGTTATTTTAAATTGTATCGATTAATATTCGGATGTTTCCGGTAGCATCCTGGCCTAGGAGGGATGTTACAAAGTGAGTTCGTTTGCGAACTCTATGACCAAAATTGTAAACTTTACGCGTATATTAAATATCACGTAACTGATTACTTGAAACAACGCGTCTTCTGATGCGACAACTCTTCACTTTATATTATTCCGACCCATATGACATCGCTTGAACTCTTATTCTCCACTATCATCCTATTCCCGAGACTATAACGTCAGTCTGGAAATCTTCTAGAATAGTATCGAAAATCTGGGATGTTACAGATTTATACATTTAAGTTGACGAACTTTCATCTTTGATGCCTTAACCATGTACCCTATTTTTCCTTCTGTCAGAAAGCTTTATCGTTTGAGAAAGAATCACAGTGTGGGGAGCGTATATCCATTTGTTTGGAATGGATAGAAATCCTTCATTGAAATTAACATAGATATTGCCTGGTGAGCCATAAAAGAGTACTACAATAAGAATGAGACCACTACATGTGCTTTAGATTTCGTAATAGATTTTGTTCTGCTACTAGTGGGTTGCCATTTTTATGCTACGACATCTAGTCGATATTGCGACCTCATTTTCTACTTGCTTATCTTAGGAACTAGTAGACCTCAATGATTCTTTCCCTATTCATTTCTTGAACAGTTTCAGCTTACCATGTCAGCATTTATCAAGGGAAAGCTTAGCTAATTCTAAGCCTAATTCGGCACCATACCGTGTAACTTCATTTCTAGTCTCTTTCCCTAGGTGACAAGTTAGCTAGAAATAAGAAGGATGATGGATATGGTAGCCATTTTATAGAATATTCTAAACAAGAGCAAGATAAGACAAATTCAAAGATCTAGGATACTAGAGAGTAGCCCTTATACATGGGTACCCCGGGTATACTACACGTATAAGACACTATAACCCTCAAACTGCAGTCACTGACCCCAAGACCATGCTCTGATATCATAATTATAAAACCCCCAGTGCGGAGACGTTACCGGCAGGTGATGGATCCTCACCACCACCCTAAGCCTCTAACTATCATTAAACTATCTTAACTATTCTTTTAACTTTACTACTATAATAGATATTTATTAAAAATATTTATTGAACCAAGTAATATCGTACGAACAACTTACAGACTTTAAACAAATACTTACACCTTGTAAGACCATATACCTTTAGACTTGACTCACATCGACACATATGCATGCTATCTGGATACGAGCAATAACTTTGCTTGACAGGCCCATACTCTAGTGACTACAGTAAACTCAACTCCTCGATCTCAGGCTCTTGTCAGTTATGGCTCACCAGATAAAGCTACCTGCAAAACAAACTATGGGTTTGGGGGGTCATATCATTTGAACGACCTGGTGAGTGGATACTAAAAATAACAAAATCATAAGAAAAATTCAAATCATATTTGTAAAACATTTTTCATGCATGCATTGTCAAAAACATATCAAGCGCTCAACACCCAAGTCACGCACATAGACTGAGCGAGGAACGAACGATCCCTTGTCGATAAGGTAGCGGGCCATACCATTTCAGATGGATGAGACCCTAATTATCACCTCGGCGGAAACATATGACGAGTCATTAAAAAACATAAATACATACACTGATCGTCGGGAGGAAACATAACAATTATTGATCATCTCAGCGGAAACATATCAGGAAAAAATAAAACGATTTCGCTAAGACGGAAACATAAAAAAACATCATGCATATTCTTCATCAATTTAAAATATCAAACTTCAAAAGAAATTTAAAACGTAAGTCAAGAAAACATAAAGAAAAAAAAAGCATCCACTCATAGTTCTATGGCAATTCGAGAGCGATACACGGTGTGAAGGACCATCGAGTACCCTGGCGTCGATCTAGAGCCAAAATAATTGTTAGTTTCTATGACTAGGAACATTTTCATATGGCATAAGAGAATATGAAATACATGGACTCTTAATCTTTCTGAATATATGATATATTTATGGCATCTATGAATTTTATGGCTTAGATATCGAGTTACGCAAGTGTGATAACGAAATTCCAAAATTCTACCTACCGTTAAAACCCACTGCTAAATAGTTAACTTCGAAAATTCACTATGATTGATTGAGATGGAATCAAGGGCTGAAACATTAATATAATAGACCCTAGTGTGTCTAGTTTATGTCAGTTTTTACGGATCTCAATTTCGAATTCGGAAACATAAGTTATAATCCAAGAATCAGGGGTTGCTCAGAAAAAAAATTGGGTATAGTCACAACAGTTCACCCAACTTCAAAAATTCGGTTTGGCTTCCTCATAAGTCCAACAAATATGATTTTTTGATATTTTATTAATTTATGTATTTAGTTTATCCAAAACTTTATGGATCTTGATTTAGATTCCTAAAACTCAAATTATAAAATTTACTTTACACCTTGTTCTGTTACCACAAAATCAGTAATTCATTGTAGTGCGGCCAAGTTTGAAATTTTGGTATAACTCAATCTTAAGTCTAAAAATTCTAAATTATGGATATGTTATTCCCTTATGTGTCTTGTTCACTCAGAATTTCACGGCTTGACAAACGGATACCTAAAACCCATGTTATAACCTAAACACCACAGCCTGTCCAGAACTTATGCTAAACAAACATCGTTACTTATCTTTATTATTTCACCTTCTTATTTAATTCCTCCAATCCGACAACCCCCAATAGAATTTTCATTATATTAAACACTCCTTATAAGACTTGTGCTTATTTTCTTTAATTAATTTGAGTTTGGCATTATGTCGAACATTTGCTTTACGACATGCCTAAATTCCATCATTCTTATAATCTTAGGTAATTCTATCCCCATTTACACAACCATCACATTCTAACATCATTCAAGACTTTATACAATATTTAAAATAGCCCTCCCTACTAAGATATCATTTGGCCAATGTATATAACATCACAACTTGAAATTCTCAAACCAATTCAAGACAAATTCTTATTCAAACATCAATAACTACACAAACCACAACCAATCATCCTCAAAACACCATAAACAAATCCTCATACCAAGCCTTATACTCGATCAAGTCAAGTCCTTATAGACTTTTATAATTCCAACTCCATATATATTAAACTCTCCTCACCTCATCACTAACAACAATACTTATCATCATTCATCATAATGTGTGCTTCACCACTAACTCTTTATCAATTAAAATAAAAACAAAACAGCCCCTTAATAGAACATGAAATATTCTACCAACTTTTATTCATGAGGGAAAAATTAGGCATTTTAACATCCAATCCTAATACATGCTCATAAAATCCAAAAATACATGAAACAACTTCTAACATGCCTAAAAATTCAAGACAAGTTAATTCCACTTCTATGGTTCATGTTGGGCGAATTGGGAAAGCTAAAAATGCTTTACTAAAACTGAGAAATGAAAAGGAAAAAGAAATAGAAGCTTACTTAGCATGAGGTTGACTTGGAAGCATCATTTTCATCAACCACTAATGGCGTGAGCAAGAAAAAAAATTGAGAGAGAGCCTCATGAGATTTGAAGTCATTTTCTAGAATAAAAGAGAAGCATGAATAGTGTCCATTTTTATAAAAAAGAGGGGTTGATTTTTATTAAGAAGATTGGCTAAGATTGTGCCAAGTGTCCAATTCTTAGGCAGTCCACGAAATCTACTATAGCTGTCACGAAAATGGTAATTTTTGACTTGGTTCTGATCCGATTTTAGGAAAATATCCAACGTGAAAGTTGTAGATATCGGTCTTAGCTTTTCGGAAATATAAAATTCATAAAAATTGAAGATCGTATGAAAATTTTATAGCCCGGATTCTAAAGGTTGTCCAAATGTACTAAAAATCGCAATTACACCGCGACTGCAAAAATTTCCGTCGAACTTCGTAAAAGTGTTTTTACGATTGTAACTACACCCATACATGATTTCATACTCAATAATTTGCCTAACACATAAAACAAATCATCGAGTAGTTGAAGAAAACGAGTAGTTGAAGCTGGTTTAACTCGCCAATATTAAATTATTGGTAAATCGAAAATAGAAGTAAATTGACACTAGCTCAAAGATCAAGCAATGTATATTTAATTTTGTGATCTCCAATAATACATGAAATAGTTGGACAACCAGGGTTATAGGTAGAGAGAATGGAACTTACCTGTTCAGCTAGAAAAGCTTTCTTTCTTACATGATGTCTTCTTTTAACGGTGCACAAGTCTTTTCAAAATTTGGCATAAGATGGTATATGTTGGATGACATCTAACAAAGGAATATTGACATTTACCTATTTGAATATTTCATAAATTTCTGGGGAATGGTTCAATTTTTTTGTTTTTAATGCTTGAGGGAATGAATGTGCATGTGACAAATTAGTATTATCAATGATGGGCAATGGTTCATCAACCCATTCTTTACCCTCTGAATATGTTTTATTCTCAGCTTTGCGAGGTTCAATCTTGATTTCTGAACATGTATTCATATATGAATATGTATTCGTATATGCATATGATGTTAAGATATGTATAGGTAGGATATACAGAATTTAGTAAATGGAGAAAATCATGATTTCTGAATTGGATTTAGTTTATGTAGGTGTATGTAATATGAATAAGTTATTATTGACTATACATGTGAGTTATTTGAATCGAGATTGAAATGGTTAAGTGTGATAAGGAATGAGAGTAAGCTAAGCCTTTCTTAAATGAAAATATTTAATTAATAAACTTTGTATTAAAGGTTTCCAGATAGAAAATATGAAACTAAGTATGTTTGATTGGTGAATGAAAGATATGAGGACTGTTAAGGTTATGACATTTGTATTCTTATTAATATGTGTAGGGGTTTTTAACGGTATAACCAAGTAAGACAGTGGAACGTGAAAAATCTAATTTTTTCTATTTCTTTTAATTTTCTTGGGTAATTATAATAAACTAATTTATACTAATTACTCAATACTCAACAAAATATATTTTTACTTAAAAATCCAGATTTTCTCAAAATTACCGTGGGACCCCAATAGTTTGTATTTGGATCATTTTAATCCTAATTTGTCAAATACAAGATTAGGTAATTTACAATTACTACCAAAATGATTTATACATGTCATATACATGAAAACACAACTAATATAAAAATTCCCAATTTTTAACCAAATTGCCGAGAGCCCCTTTAAGTTTGAATTTGGATTATTTTGGTCCAAATTTATTAAAACATGTTTAGATGATTTCCAATAAATTCAAAAATGATTTGTATATCTTATATACATCAAAATACAACACATATATGAAATGCCTCAATATTTATTTAGGTTAAACCCTAATTTTTCTAATTAATTAAATTAACAAAAATTAATCAAAATTAATACAATCCAACACTTTAATCTAATCTCTACAATACCAAACAAGTCTCACTACTTTGAAACAACTCAAGAATAAATCTAGGTCATCAATGAGTGCCCTAATAACTCCAGAATGGTAACACGATTATCTAATGATCAAAAGTGTGCTTATACACCATTTACAAGCTTAATTTGTTTACACACATGCATATTTCTTTCATTCATGCTTCCAACCATCTTATTACAAAATCAAAAGAGTAGAAAAATAAGAAAACATCCTATGCTGTAGCCTAAAGTAATAGAAATAATTTCTTAGAAGAGGAAAGAATGAACATACCTTGACTTCCAAGCTTTTTCTTAACTTGAAGCTTTAGCTCTTTAGTTTTTCTCTCAAGTATCTCTTTTGTAATTTGGAGGCTTAACCTAAATTATGAAGCAAATGAAAAATGAAACATTATATACCTAAGGGCTTGGCCGAAATTTTGGGGAAAAAAAGAATTTTTTTTTTTAATTTTCCAAACAAAATTAAGAATTAAAATTCCATTTTAACATCTTTATAATAAATTTAAAATTCAAACATTTACACTTAATCATTTCCTAACTAAAATATCACCTTAGATATTTTTTATTTTAATTACTTTAATTATTTAACAATTAAATACAAATATATAAATATATGTATTATATTTACTTTAAATAATCCAAATACATATATTAATGATATATGTCAAATATTATAATATGGCAATTAATTAATATGTATTTAATAAAATCATATATTAAATACAAATACAATTAATTAGGAAATGACCGAAAGGCCCCTATACATGTATCTTTTCGTTTAACCATTAAACGATTTATAAATAATCAATATTATTCATAAAAGTTGTCCTAGTGCTCTATGAGTATATTTCATTAGTGAGACTCTCTAGGTTCAGACATATCCGTTATAAAATCCAATTTCGTGTCCCTAATTTACCTGCCCATAAATTATGATGATCATAGGTAAACTTGCTGAACCATACAAGTCGAGGTCATTGCATACATAGAATCCATCTATCACATGTATTTGGATTTATCCTAGAGATATAGAATTGAACCTCAAATCTCTAAGGTATAATCTCATCGACCTATCTATTAGCAATCTCTTAATAATACTTAGAACTCACTTCTACGGTGTACCATAGGCCCATGGATTTAACAGATTACTAATTCCATATTGAATATCTATGCTTTGTATACAAAACTGACTAATACTTTCTTGACATACAAGATATCCTAAGGATAAGTCCACACCCAATGAGCAAGCGGAGGTCTGACCTAAATAGGTCGGTGATATGACTACCATCAAAGTATGGATATCTCATATATCTACAGTGGTATCTCAAGTCAAAGAATCACTATGCTACTCAACCCGATAGGATTCATATTGACGTTGATGTATCATCCATTAAGAATCTTCAATGAATCTTTCAGTATTTATCCGATAAAAATAGCTACATGTTTATACGAGTCTCCAAGTCTCATGGTTCATTAAGCAACTATTGGAATCCAAGATTTCAATATACGACAGATACCAGTCTCTGCAGGTTTACTTACTGAACAAGTAATTATAAACATTGACTAGGAACTGTTTAAGAAATGATACTATTATGATACAACTCAATGACGGTTACGTTGATTTTGCAAATATATCATAACTAATTATTATATGGTCAATTATGTCTTTTCCATATATAAAAGAGATGTCATATTATAGAATCTGTTTATTTTATTAGTAATAAAATATTTACATAAGTATTTACAAGGAAATACAAATAAAAATTAGCACTTCGAACACCAACCTTAACAATATATATATTCGTATGTTTGAAACATATGTATGTTTGTGAATATTTGAATGATGTCTTGGAGTGATTGGAATGAATGTGCTTGTGTATGAGAAGTCATGCGATGATTTTGGTGTGTTAGGTTATGCATGCATGTATGTATGTTTGATTGGTTGATGTTCTAGTGGTATAATAGTCGAGCTGGTTAGGAATATTTTCGGATGAAATTCATCTTATACCTATTGTAAAATAGGTAATGAGTCATGTATGAGTATTGTATATGTAAGCCAGCTATATATGTGTATTGTTTGATTATATGCTTTGTGATGTATTGGTTGTTATGTGTACTTCATGGTTGGTAGCACAATGATTGTATGTATTTCTGAGTGTATGTATGTGTATGATAGAACTAGTAACATATATGGATATTGTATGCTTATGTGAAATGAATGAATGATTTGAAACTGATGTGAATATCAGATGTTTTAAAGAGTGTTTGCTAAGTTATATTGGTATATATGTAGGTGAAAGAGTCCTGAAATTGTGTTTGCATGAATATAGGAGAAATGTGTTATGGTATTTGTAAGTGCGTATGAATCCTAAATGTCAAGCTATTGTAAGTTTATTGTGATTTAAGAAAGTTAAAGTAACTTTATATTGGTATAAAAGGTAGCTTGTAATCGAATAGCAAGAAGTATATTTGCTTTATCGATTTGATGATATATCAATACGCTTAATCATAATAAAGTATGATAAATATGACTCCATGTCCCATATAATGGAAATTGACTCAATGTAAAATGACTTGCTCTGTGATGTTCGGGATGATACTTTGTGAACTTTGAATATTTGGCTAATAAATCAGCATATATGAGAACTTGTCATGGTAAAGTATAAAGGATAATAAAAGCTGATAAATCTAAACTTGAACAATTTAATAATTCTGATAAACTGCTGATATGTTAGGTTTTTTTGTTTGTTGCATATGTTTGACTTGTTTATTGTAATATTAGTATGGTTACTTAGTTTTTAAAACTCACACAAACCAGTTTTTTAGTTTTGTAGGTTGACTTCCAGATTGGACAACCACGATAGCTTTGGAAGTCATGATCGAGACCCAAATCACCCAAGCGGTAGTCACCTTCGCAAGTGTCCTGGGAAGAGTTTTAGAGGTCTAGGATTTGTGATCAATATTTTATTTTTCATGTTGAGCATGCTGTTTGTATATATAGTAAGTAAATATTTTGATTGTTTATGATGTTGAGGGGCACATAGCCCTTCAGTGTTGATAGATGGCATAGGCACAGAGCTGTTAAGTTATAATTTTGATATGTTTGTGTGGACCTGAGTTCCTTTTATTTTTTTGATATTTTCTTAGATTCCGTTGGAGGCTGGACTGTGATTTAGGTTGTCCAGTTTTAGGATACAACATACCGAATTTTCTATAAATTTATAGGCTTATAAAGATGGGTCAATCCTATCTCATGCTGGTAGCATCCTACCACTCGCGGGGTGTTACAGTTGTGGTATCAGATCAAAGGTTATGGTGTCGGTGACAATAGCTACAGGGTATCCGATCGTCTGAGTAAGCTTTCTCCTACGTATAGACTATATAGGTCTCATGCTTGTAACTTGATTTCTAATTTATGGAATGATGTGCAATAATTTTGATTGATATGGGTTTGGAATTATCTGCACATGTTTATATGCTATGAATATATGTATACTAAGTTTAAAGTATTTGGTTTATATTAGTATACGTATAAGTAATGTAAATTCAAGGAGTTTTGAGGTACGAGAGATTCTATGATGTTGATAGTCTAAATTGTGGACATATATTTTGATTTATGTTTTCAACAGGTGATATTTGATTTTTGGCATAAAAGTGATTTGAAAAGAAAATGGAAAGAAAAGAAGAAAGAAAGAAAGTTTTTAGATATTTCGATTTTGATTATAAAGGATAAAAAAATATTTCTGCCTCAAAGCTTGATTCATGTTTTCATGTTTTGAGATTTATCGATATATTTCCGTCGAGGTGCTTGATAATATGTTTCTGTCTCAGGGCTCAAAAATAATTTTGATATTTTTTTAAACTATAAAACTTGTTTCCGTCGAGACGCTCGAAAATCTATTTCCGTTACTGTGCTTGATGATTTTATATTTTTGACCCTCTGTGGCACTTGTATATATTTCGTCTGGCTTGGCCGGGGCGCTTATTATGGGGTCTAGACCATCAAAAAATGGTTGGCCCACTACCTTATTGATATGGTTCGTAAACTGTCTGGTCTGTGCGTGAGGCTGAACAGTAGACGCTCATTATATATTTTGAAAAGTTTGTATCAAATATTTATTTTTTATTTACACATATTTATGTTTCGGGGGAGAATGATTTCAAAAGAATTACATTTTGATTTTGATGCGTTTCGATATTGTTTATGATATTATACGATATGATATGTTTTCGTCACGAATATTGTATATGGTTTTTACAGTTATATAATCTGATATGATATGTTCCCTCAGTGGCATTTGTATAATGGTTTATCCAACTGCAGTGGGTCGACCCGACCCTCTACATTCATTATCTGATCTGTGCACATGATTCGGGTATTGAGCGCTCATTATATTTCGTCCAGTTGAGTTATGCTGGATGCTCAATATAAATTTACGATACTGGATTTTGAAACTGATTTTGTTTACAGTAAAAGAATTTTTCAAATATATTTTTGAGATGATTTTTGAAAGAGATCGTCTTACATTTTCCATTTTAATGATGACAGAGGTTGACAGATTTCAGACTATCAACTTCATTAGAGCAATATGATTATGTGTCACTTCTAGCTATGACGATGAATGTTTTTATTAAAATAAAAGTTTATGCTCGTTACAAGAGAACGTATGTAAGTTTATGGTTAGTCACCAATATTTTGAGTATTGTGATGGTTATGTATGCTATATAGTCAGCCATATAATGTTATATGTGTGATTGGATATGTATGTATGTAAATTTTGATGTTGGTATCGTTTATAGATATGATATGATATGAAATGAAATGAATGAATTCTTTTTAGTTTGTGGACGAAATGGATAGCATGAAATCCATATTAAGTTTTTGTTTTGATATTGTATTTGATTTCCAGTAAAGAACATGTGTTATGTTTTTCGTTTCTGTTGATGTATGTGATGGACTGTATGAAATTCGTTTTCGACCTGACATTTTTGTTGATAGATGAATTTAAAACGATTTGAGCGTGTTCCTATGAATGAGTGTGAATTGAGATGATAAGTTTGATGTGTTTTTGGTATAAAATGTTAAATTTGATGCATTTTGTTTTTGAAATAGCATGATTTATATTGATGTATGGAATGCATAAATTTTGATAAGGTGTAAAGTGAGATAACTTAAAAATTCGGATAAGATTGCAATGTACATATGCTCGATTTCGAATGATCAAACATAAAAACAGAGAAATTTCGAGGATGAAATTTTTATAAGGAATGGAGAATGTAATATCCCGAATTTTTCAGAATGATTTTGGAAGTTTTCCGCATTTAAGTTTAGAATTTAGAATTGGATGTCATTCGGAAATAAGACTTTATGTGTTGGAAAATGGGTTGGTGTAGGCACTGTATTTTTGCATATAAGTCCTGATGATGAGTCTCGCATGGAGACACTACCTCTTTAATTGTGGAAGCCACAGGAAACTGACGTTGGAAGGAAATAGTCAAGAATTGACATATTGTTGGATTTAATTCGCTGGATTAGCTTCGAGTTCACTTGTTAGACCTCTGTTTCAAAATACATCCTTAGCCCAAAACCCCGCACGACACACACCGAGCCCGCACACCACTAAGCACACACGAATCCCACTGAATGGACCAAGCCAACACGCCCAAACAAGAGCAAGCCACACGCCCATAGCCTTCCTAAATAATAAAATAACATATTAAACACATGCATAAATCAAGCCAAATCCCCTTCCTAAATTAAAGAAATCTCATGGATCCCTTGCCTAATTAAATCAAATCATATCCCTAACTAAAAGTGAAGAAATCTAATTAAATCAAATCACTTCCCTAACTAAAAGATTTTTCCTTATCACATAATAATTAAAAATATCTCCAATAATTACACAAATCCTTTCCCTTTCAACCAAGGATAGCCCCCATCCCTTTGCCTATAAAAAAAAGCCTTCACCACACATCCAAGACCTTAGCTCCTTCAATCCCAAAGCACAGAAAATACCCCTCATTCCAGTCCAAGAATAGCCCTAAAACACACCTCCATTGCCGTATCACACCACGAAAAACAGTCCCAAACATTGCATGCATAAACCCCTTCCCTGCACACCCAAACTGCGGCACATAACACTGCCCAAACTGCCGAGAAAAGCCCTCACTGCACTGCCCAATTTTGTCGCAACACACCCCCTAACTGCCGCATAATCCCCTCCATACACTGCCCAAAACTACCGGGAAAAGCCCTCACTGCACTGTCCAATTTTACCGCATAAACAGTCCATAAAACAGCCCAGAAAATACATCAAAAACTGCCCCAAAACAGTGACAAAACACATTGAAAACAGCAGCGAAACAGAGTGAAAATAGCAACCCAAACAGTGAAACAGTGAGGAAAAACGTTAAACTAGTGAACCAGAAGAGTTGCGGAGCATCAACCCTTCCGACGGCCGTGTAACGTACTTCCGAGAGATGACAAAAGAGGTTGGACCTGAGGGCACCTTCTTTATTTATTATCTTTCATTTTTTTTTTTTATTTATTTTAACACTTATTACATATGAGTATTATGGATTGATGCATGATGTGATTTCCGGATGAACGAAATATGTGTTCTCTCTTGTGGTATATCGGATGGAAACCCGGAAGTAAATTCTGTAGCTGAATCCGAATGGACGGTAGTGCGGTCTGTAGTCGGGATACAATGTCACGTACCGCTTGAGAGACACACATGTTTCGTTTCATCCAACCTTGTATTCGAACATGATTAGGTTGCTAGTATGTTATTTATTCTTTAAGCATGATTTAGTCTAGTATGTTGTTTTTTTTTTTTAGTATGATTATGTTATTTTTTTTATACATTATTTAGTTCTTTACTTTCGCATTAGGAATTTAGTTTAAGTTTGCGATTAAGTGATTATTCATATATTCGTTGCTTTGGATGATTTAACGTGCTCGTTGTGTGATATTGTATGCTTGCCGTTATAGTGACTTACTTTTAAAGCATGCGAACTTAGACATAGGATTTACTTTGATGAATACGAACTAGATCTAAGTTACCCTTGAACATATATATGTTGCGTAGATTCAGTTAATTTATTGCACAAATCATATCATTGCAAGTGGCATAAGTAAGGGACCATTTCAAACCCAACGGTTTGAGGTCTTCCTTGCGAGGGGTGAGTGCGGCCTTAAATCATTTTCCCGGTTCACATCGGGTGGTGACTCCATGTTATTTCTCCGGTTTAGTTCCTTCGCGGGCTATTCCATACACCCAACTAGGCCGCGAGCCTAGAATAGCGTCGCCGATTTCTGTGTCCTACAGTTGGAATATTTTTTAGTGAAGTTTCGTCACGTTGGAAAATACATGATTTCGAGAATTGGTTACGTAGTTTCTGTTTATATAATTATACGCGTATGAGTTTTTTTTATTTATGTTATAAATATAGCAAACGAACTCTAATTGATCTGATTCATGATCCATCATACTCATTTTTTCGAGACGAATAATTTTCATGTTGAACACTTTTCGAAATTCTTAAATGAAAGGCCTCAATTTTAAGAATTACCGAAATAGTCCATGAAGAAGAACCAAAGTGTAAATTCGTGGTGGCCTAGTGGTAATTTTAAAAAACTTTTCTACATATACCTTGAAGTTTCTAGAAACTGAGAAAATCATATAATTTCCCTAAATAGCTCACACGACCCCACCTTCAAATGCTATTTGGACGATGCACCGGCCACCCCTCTACCTTGTAATGGCTGGCGCCAACCCTTAAGACTCCGATAATGGCAGAAAATAGAAGAGACATGCGCGATGGTGGTTATCCCTATATCGGCTTGTCATTTCATTTCACGGCCCAAACCATCCTCCAAATCGATGCTCTCGGAGAGTACCATAAGGTTGAGGTGTCGATTTTACGGTATGACACCTGGTTTCCCTGAATAGAGAGAGAAAGATTCAGATGAATAGTGACCCACAGAGAATAGTAGCTCTAATCATAATTTGGTAGATTCCAACGCTTTCGTGGGATCGTTTGTAGTCTATATATGCCCTCGAAATCTCGGTAAGGCTTCCCGGTAAAAAGACAATAATTTCAAATTTATCGTTAAATGTTCAGATGTTTCAGTCACTTCGTAGAGTAATGTATTGATATAAATTGAATTGTTGAAGTATTAGTATATTGAATATGTGCATTTTGTAGAATCTGATTGAAAACAGTACAAGTTGGATCGATCCGATAGGTTATGTAAGTTTTCGGTTAAAGTAGGTCCGAATATAGAATTATTTTTTAGTAATTATAGATATGAGATATTTACGATGTTCCTATAATGTTTAGATTAATCCGGGCAGGTTCGGAAGGTTAGGACCCTTCCATAGCATTTGCGGAAATTTTTTCGGAAGATTTTCTAAAAACACGTAAATCGAGTATTCAAGTTATCTAGTGGCCTGAATTAGTTTGTAATAGTATTTCAATAATAACAGAACTGAAATAATTGAAATCGGACTTAATTTGGCTGTCTCGGAAAGATTCAGAATTTTATCTAATTTAAATTGAGAATTCAGTAAGTTATGATTCTAACTACATTTCACCATTTGTTTTGGCAGACTTGACTAGGACCTGGAACGCTCGCGAGGACTGGTAAGTAACTCATATGATGAGTGCTTGAATAATTAATTGGTGTTATATATATATATATATATATATATATATATAATTGAAGTGTTTAGCCTAAGAAGAGAATTGATAATAGATATTCTTGAGAACAGGTTACACATGCTTAGGATAATCGACTACCACAAGTATAAAATTTTGTTATTAATATGATATTAGTGAGATATGAAATGAGTTTATTTTTTTATGCTTATGTATAAATGTATGTAAGGGTTTGAATAAGTAATTATATGAATGCGTGTATGTAAAAGAATATGTCAAATTATAAGTATATGAACATGTATTCGTATATGCATATGATGTTAAGATATATATATGTTGGATATACAAAATTTGATAAATGGAGCAAATCATGATTTCTGAATTGGCTTTAGTTTATGTAGGTGTATGTAATATGAATAAGTTTTTATTGACTTATACATGTGAGTTATTTGTATAGAGAATGAAATGGTTAAGTTTGATAAGGAATGAGAGTAAGCTAAGCATTTATTGAATGAAAATATTTAATTAATAAGCTATGTATTAAAGGTTTCCAGATAGGAAATATGAAACTAAATATGTTTGATTGGTGAATGAAAGATATGAGGATTGTTAAAGTTATGACATTTATATTCGTATTAATATGTATATTTATATGTTTGAAACATATGTTTGTTTGTGAATATGTGAATGATGTATTGGAATGATTGTCATGAATGTATTTATGTATGAGAAGTCGTGCGATGAGTTTGGTGTGTCGTGATGTGAATGCATGTATGTATGCTTGATTAGTTGATATTCTCGTGGCATAGTAATGGAGCTGGTAGGAATACGTTACAACGGATCTCATCTCATACCTATTCTAAAATAGGTAATGAGTCTCATATGAGTATTGTATGTATAAGCCAGCCATATATGTAGATTGTTTGATTATGTGATTTGTTATGTATTGGTTGTTATGTGTGCTTCGTGGTTGGTTGTATGGTGATTGTATGTATTTCTCAGTGTATATATGTGTATGATAGAACTCGTAACATATATGGATAATCTATGCTTATGTGAAATGAATGAATGATTTGAAATTGATGTGAATATGAGATGTTTTAAAGTGTGTTTGTAAGTTGTATTGGTATATATGTAGGTGTAAGAATCTTGAAATTGTGTTTGCATGAATATAAGAGAAATGTGCTATGGTATTTGTAAGTGCATATGAATCTCGAATGTCAGGCTATTGTAAGGTTATCGTGATTAAAGAAAGTAAAAGTAAATTTGTTTTGGGATAAAAGATAGTTTGTAATCGAATAAAAAGAAGTATATTTGTTTTATCGATTTGATGAGATTTCAAAGGATGCTTAATCTTAATAAAGTATAATAAATCTGACTCCATGTCCCATATAATAGAAATGGACTCGATGTAAAATGACTTTTTTTGAGATGTTCGGGATGATACTTTATGAGCTTTGAATGTTTGGTTAATAAATCAGCATATTTGAGAACTTGCCACGGTAAAGTATAAGGGATAATAAAAGTTGATAAATCTAAACTTGAACAATTTAATAATTCTGATAAACTGTTAATATGTTTGATTATTTGTTTGTTGTATATGTTTGACTTGTTTTTTGTAATATTAGCATGGTTATTTTTGAGTTTTTAAAACTCACACCAAACTAGTTTGCTAGTTTTGCAGGTTGGCTTCTAGATTGGTCAACCAAGACAGGTTTGGAAGTCATGCTCGAGACACAGATCACCCAAGCGGCAGTCACCCTCGCAAGTGTCCTGGGAAGAGTTTTAGAGGTTTATGATTTGTGATCAATATTTTATTTGTCGTTTTGAGCATGCTATTTGTATATGTATTAAGTAAATATTTTGATTGCTTATGATGTTATGGGCATAGAGCCCTTGAGTGTTGATAGATGATGTGAGCACGGAGCCTTTAGGATATGATTTTGATGAGTTTTGTTTGGACCTGAGGTCGTTTTATTTGTTTAATGTTTTCTTAGATTCCGTTGGATGCTGGACTGTGATCCAAGTTCTCTAGTTTTAAGATACATTATGCCGAATTTTCTATAAATTTAGAGGCTTATGGAGATGGGTCAATCCTGTCTCCTGCCGGTAGCATCCTGCCTCTGCAGGATGTTACAGTACCCTATTTATCGGTTCCTAATCGGTTCAGGTCCGGTTCCGGGTTAACCTATTTTCTTTTGTTGAATATACTTTTTACTTCAAACCGGAGAGGTTTCATGTCTTAGAAACGAACCTGCTTGTGTTCCTCTTGTTCACACTAAGGCCAACGAGAAGGAAGTTGATGAAAACGTGGATGCAAATGTTGGAGAATTTTAGCTCATTATGCAAAAGTTCTTTCATGAAATTAAGATAGATAAAAAATTCAAAACTACTAAAGCAATTAATAAAATATTTATTTGATTAATGGGGTATTATGGAATCTTTTTGAATTTATTTGATTCATGAAGTTAAACTACATGGATAAATCAACCATGGCGAGAGCTTGTAGAGGAAGTGCAAAGGAAATATAATATCGGCAAAATTCAATATGAGTATAATAGGAAGAACACAAGCAAAATTCAAAAATCGGTTCCAAAATTTGGTTCCGGTTCCCACCTCATTAGAACCGAAATCGGACTGAACCTAAAGGAATCGGTTCCTTAATTTTAGAATCAGAATTGGACCTAAAGGAATCGATTCTGATTCTGAAAATGAAAAATCGGTCCAGTTCTTTTCAGATCCGGGTAGATTCGGAGCCGATACTCACCCCAAGTAAGGTATTTTAGGCACTTTACCTAATAAACTAGATTCGTAAACATCATTTGAATTAGAATCAAATCGGTCCTAGTATCCACTCTTTGAAAGTGTGGATATACGAGTCTTGTTAACGTGTCATAGACAACAATGCCACAAATAAGTCTCAACTGATTAATTCAGTTTGAGCTATTTGTTTGTCATGTTATATATTTGATATTTGTTTATATTCAAAATATAAATACTGTTATTCACATCCAATGGGTTTATATCAATATCATCTTTATAAATAAAACACTTAGTGTTTTAGAATATAAATGTATACTAGCAACGGGTTAAAACTTAGGTTTCTACGTCCAAAACAGTGACTTTCGTCCCGTTTCCGACTCGCAGGTCAATCTCATCTGAAGCCAGTCTTCTGCTTATCAGCAGATCTCGCACATCAGTATATATGTATGTACCATACTAGTATCAAAATCCAATTTTAAAACTAATAGTGGTCATGTTTATAACAAACATACCTGAAGTTGGAGCCTTGCCCGCCTTCACTTCCTTCATGTCTGCCTTGTCTATATGGAAGTCACGCTTCCAGTGACCCCATTTGCCATAGTTTAGGCAGACATCTTGGGATATATCCTTTGCCGCCCCTTTTTTTCACATCTCTAGAAGCCTTCGGCCAAGCCTTGAATCTGGGATGTCGAAGTAAGATGCGCCTTGCGCTTCTTGCCCATTTTTGAAAGCTCTGACTGTGTCTCCTTGAGCATAACCATTAACTATCCAAGAGTTTTGTCTTGCTATTAGTACTTCTAAGATCTAAGATTAGATCTACGAAGATCCTTCAATTTCAACATCATACTATAATGATCCAATTCTTTATTCTGATGATGAAATTAAGAAATCATTGCGGCAAGCATAACGAATTAAGCACTAAAGTTATCATCACCATGAGTCTTCCAAAACTCATGCTCTACTATTTGCTCAACTCCGGGCTTAGGCCCAAGAGGTCGCTCTATCAAATAGAGTAACTTATCGACTTCGAGGACTATCCTGAAATTTAATTCCCAATTTGGAAAATTAGGCCGTTAAAGATATTTTCTCTTAGGATTATGTTCTTTGACGCTAATGAACATAATGATTACTATAGTCTAACTATATAATTAACTACAATTTTTGATTGGTTAAATTCAATTATAATGATTACTATAGTTTAATTATATAATCAACTATAAATGAAGTAGTTTGAATACAGTCCAACTATTGAATTAAAAAAAACAATTAAATATTAGTCCAACTAATATATTTATATTTAAATAATGACGAAAAATGAAATGAGCACATATTGGCCAGTATCTAAACGAAATTACAAATTTAATACTTGCCTCCCACTAATTTTCGGCGAGCCTCTAACCCTCTGTGGAGTATTCGGGAAACCTAGTTTCCTAGTGGGCTAGGATCCCATTAAATAACACAGAATCTTGACTTTGGCCAACAAATTGTATGATACTTAACTAGGTAGATCTCTAAGATCAATTGGATCTCATCCAATTCCTAGATCCAGTAGGTAGACTTCCAAATCCGAAATATATATCCAATATATGTAACTATATCCAATATATTTCCTAACATTTTTCCTCTAAATCAACTAAGCATTGGCTTTAGCTCAACAAGCATAATGATTCTAGTTAAGCGCGACCCATTGACAGTGGGAAAGCTTCGTAATTGAGGCTGATGAACAAGAAGTGACCTTGAATTTGGCCAACAAATCACAACTTACCCAAGACGTACGATATGGAACAAAGTCTTCATGATTCAAACACATCTGTGATGGACAAAGGTCTTGACTTTGGCCAACAAACCAATGCCAATCTTGGATCTTGAGAGAGAATCACTCAATGGAAGGAAAAACGCTTAATATGAAATGAGGGTTTTTTTGTGTGTGTAAATTGGCAACCAATTTATTATCTTTAATTAGGTCTCATCATACACCCTTAAACATGCATTCTAAAAAACATAATAAGGCGCGTAATAAAATTAATAATGATATGCGGATGGATATACAACAAATTTATTCCTAGAACAAATCTCCCCCTTTCCTCTCTCCCGCTAGCACTATTCATACTTCTATCCAATTACATAATACTTCTAAAAAAATCTCATTTGTATTAAGGGGAATTGGTGAGAAGAGAAATACAATGAGAAAAGAAGTAATAGGCTGGACACACATGTTCAATTAAAAAAATTCTAAATTTATTATAACAATTTCCAAAATTTCCATAACCCTACTAATATCTATCTGATATACATTATTCATACATACATCCAAGTATTCACACATAGCATGTTATCAATCAATCTAATCCAATCAATTAATCTTTAATTAATGACCATCCAATGTTCAAACAACGATTTGATTCGCGCGAGTCCAACTCGTTTAAGAATAAATACTCAAAGTATGTATTCTTGAATTATATCTAACTATAATTTTAAATCCAATTTAAATTATATTCAATACTAATTCACATCTAATTCCAAATTAAATTATTATACTTTTAATTGTCCCTTTTAGACTTGGATTCCAAATCCAATCTTTATGGGTCTCAAAGGCCCAATTAGTATCCGATACTATTCAATTAAAGTCCAATGGGCTTTTAATTCTTTAGGCATGGACTTTGGCAATTATGGGTCAAACCCAAGATGCCAAGCCCAATTAGGAATCACCCTATGCCAAAAATCAATTTAGGCCCAATTAAATTATTTGAAGCCCCAATTGTCATATTTGGACTTTATGGAATGGTTTTAGGCCCAATTGGATCCAACCAATTATCCTAAACAAAACTTGGCCCCAACCAAGCCCATTAAGCCCAATTACAACAATTAAATTAATTTATTATTCCAAATTACAAATTAATTCAATTCAAGTGTAATTACCATAATTAATTAATTAACTAATGCTTCCAAAACATTAATTAATTCAATTAATCATGCTCCACATTTCCAATTCATGTCCAACAAAATTGAAGCAAAATCAATCTAATAACATGCATTATGGCTCACGACAATTGGTAATAAAAACATTCAATTTGATTTCAATCCAATTTAAATCAACATTCATTATTTCTATCATGCCATTTAACACATCCAATTGTTAAAATTCAAAAATCACCATGATACTTATAGGGTTCATAATTCGGCCAAGGGATAATTTTGGGGAAATTAATCCTATCAATTTTTCTCAAAATTGAAGATGCACAAATCCAATTCAACATCATTCAAACACAATCCAACAACCAATTTAGGAAAATCAAGTTCTAAACACAAAAATCCCCAATTAAAGTCATTAACCCTAAAATTCCAAATCAAACTTAGGATGGCTCTAGATACCATTGTTAGTCTCAAAGACATGCGACAAGATCACTAAGCATGATTAAAGTGCGAATAATATAAAGTTTGTGGAAAAAATTTACAATGATTTGGATGATTTCAAGAATTTTTCTTTGATTTAATAGAAGCTCCAAGCTTTCTTTGAGTGTTTCCAACACTTGGATGAGTATCCATATCACCTTGATTCGCTCCTTTAAGTGCTAGCTTGAATAAATTTTGAAAGAAAATTTTATCCTCCAAGAATAAGGATGGTCGACAATGGTGAGAGAGAAGATGGAATAGTGTTTTTCAATTTTGATTTCTAAAATCAATTACCAAAATACATCCAAAAGTTGCATTTATATTTTCCAAAAAAGTAAAGTGTGTTGCACAAGTAAGCTTTATAAATGTCCAACCACTTCCATCAATCAAGTGACTTGTTGATGTAAGTTGGTGGGCCCCATTTCAATTTCCAAATATAAGTTAGACATCCAACACGCAACTTCGCTCAAGGCCGAGTTCGTTTAATTCCAAATTAAATGAATTTTCCGTTGCGAATTAATTAATTCAATTTAATTAAATAATAATGCCTAGAAAAATTATTACGGAAGTCGCTCGTGAATTAAATCCAAATTAATTTGTTCGCTTGAATTAAAATCCAATTTTAATAATGCGTTGAAATCTAATTTCAATTAATATATCTAATATATTATTTTAGCCCAATTAAATAAATTAAATAGTAAAATCTAATTTAACTATTAAATTTACTTTACAGATTAATTCTAAATTAATCGCGTTCTATTTTCTCGACGAATTTATTCCCTGATAATTCTCGAAGAAATTAATCCCAGATTAATTTTTTGCCGTAATTAATCCCAGATTAATTTTCTCTCTCATAATGAATCCCATATTAATTTTCTGTTCGAGTCAAATATCAACGGTAAATCTTCGAGAAGCGACCCAAGAGATCCATGGATATATTGCCAGTAAATACGATTATCGGACTATCCGAAAACCATGTCCTTACCGATGTACAAGACATGGTTGGCTTCTAGCAAGCACCGTGCCTACCCAATTCTCCAGAAATATTCTGTAAACGAATATGTAACCTTTGTCAGGCGTAATATACGTAGTATTGCGTATTACGATCTAGTATCTAATGTCACATGCTAGGCTTGAGGCTGGAATTGTGTCTGCCTCGTACGAAGCATATATCGGATCACAAGCAACTAGTCTCTTTAATCGGATAATCATGACATTGTCATATTATCCCAATAGCTGCAACATTTAAGAGATTACCAGTTCTGTATCACTGTGTGATCATCATCTCCATATGACTGAAGTGATACTTCCATCTTAACATCACACCCAATACACTACGATTCTCAGTATACCCAGAAGAGGCGTACACAGAACCTGTTAAAGCCCCGGACGATCAAAACCAATGTATATTGATTGTCGAAAGTATTAGCGATGCAAGTCTCAGGTTAAGACCAAATACATCTACCCTGATACGAATTCCCATAGACATATAGTCACACTACCAATGGGATTTCGAGGGGTCTATCCAGAGTGAAGCTGTTTTCGTATCATCGGTAAACACAACCTCCTATTACACTTGCATAAGTATCCAATACGTAAACATATGAGAACTATGCCGTTATGCTTCCATAACATGCACAAGTGTAATACTAGTCTATTCCGCATTATCAATGTCCAGTCTCGATAATACTACGACTAGGGATATTTAATGATTATCCTTAGTGGATTAATATTGTCTCATATATTATGAATCTGGTACTAATCATATGGACTTCTATCATTTATATATCTCGGTAATCTAATTACAAATGATAAAAGAGCAGTTTCATTTGTCACACAGTTAATTTGTATAACAATACCATGTTCTGTACAAATAGTGATAGTATTGGTCATAATTTTCCAACAATGACTCAACTGGACATGTTCGAGAATAACAGAATCGGGTCTCTGAAACTGATGGTCTATGCCCAGGAAAATGACTCAACTGGGCGTCTCTGAAACTGGTGGTACTCTATGCCCAGGAAAATGACTCAACTGGGCATCTCTGAACCTATGCCGTCATCCTGGCTCTATATGTGCACATGTCCTCTGTATCATTAATTCCAAATGTATCAAGTTACATATTGGGGTGAGTTTTTCCCTCATGCCCCGAAAATATAAGAATATTGCTGAAAAAAATTTAAAATCAAATCTCATGTTTAAAAACATATTTGTACTAAATCATTACTATTTGAAAACAACTGTAAGTAAATAATGGCTAACAATCTATTTGCAGAAAAGTAAATCTGATATGAAAATGGGAATTGAAAATAAACAAGTAAAAGAGAAAGTGTCCACTCACACTTTTGAAATCTAACTAGCACTGGATTCCATGTCGAAGGAAATATGGTTTCTGTCGATAACCTAAGATCGGGAAATTAATTAGTATCAACATTGGAAAATGATCTTTGATACTTCACAATTCTTGAAGATTTATCCGTATACTTATGTAAGAGGCTTATGATGAAATTAATTTGATATAGGTTCAAACAGATACGAGTCCATAAGGGTGGCCTCTAACGTGCTAGGGCAGAATTGAGGTGTTTAAAACTGATTTGGTGAGATTATGGGACTCGCGTCGCGACGCATGAAGAACTGTGTGTCGCTACATGTAGCGTTCTACACCTAGTCATGATTTTGCTCTTGCGTCGCAGCGCGCTATTCCTCTTGCGTCGTGACGCGACCTGGGTTTTCCAAGATCAGATTTTCTTATTCAAACTTCTCCAAAGTTCAATTCATCTCAATCCATTTAATATCAATACTCCCATATCAAAAGCCAAAAGAATAAAACATCCTTTAACACTCTATTTTACATGCATTAAACCATCAATTCATCAAGAATTTCATTTTTAGTTCACCTTATCACTTCTCCATTTTACACCCAACTTTTAACAAATAAGGCTTACCAATTTTTCTTATGGACTCAAAACAAAAGAATCACATACTTATCATCAAATTCATATTCACAACATAACACTAATGGTAAATCATCAAACTTACTATTTTTAAGAAAATGGGTCATGACTTCTTACTTTTTTCTTCTTGATTTTCTTCACTTCCGAAGCTCTCCAAGGATTTCCAAGCTTCTTCTTTATTTCTTTTCTTCATTTTCCTTCTTCTTTTCTTCTTCTTCTTCTTCTTTCCCTCTCATTCTTCTTTCTTCTTCACGATTTTATTCTTTCTCTTTATTTCCCAAAATTTTATGATTTGAGAATAGTATTTCCTTTATTTAGTGAGGTGCTTTAGATATTTGTAAATTTAGGGAAAAGTGTAGAAAAGTCTAGGAAATTTGAGATTTCACTTTTTATCCCCGAAATCACTATTCATCTGAATTTTAACTTGCGTTTTTTGACCTATTTCTGATCCGATTTTGGAAAAATTTTATAAAAGTTGTAGGTTTTGATCTCAGCTTTCCAACGATATATAATTCATAAAAATCGAAGAGCATATGAAAAAGTTACGCCCCAAATACCATGGGCTATCCAAAGAAAACACTGTACAGTGTCGCCCCGGAACTTCAAGAAATTTACCGACTGTTCCCAAAGACATACCATGCATATATTTGAGTCTAACATAATTTATTTTATCTGGCTTTGTCTCATTCGCAACAGTACCACTGAGTGCTGTAGTAAAACTATCGATCATTACGAATTCTCCCCCTAAATAGAATTCTTCTTCGAATCCTTTTTAAACTTGGAATCTCTCTAGAGACCACCAAGTACACGGTCTCTATCTAGATCATCAGTCTTAACTGGTTTTAAACTCTAAAACATTTTATTTCTCTTACTGGAACTCTTATTTCCCTGTAAACTAACTCATGCTCGCTTAAGTCTTTCATTTGACTTGATTTCTGCTTCATACCTTACACTTCTAAATTCTTTAATCGAGGGGAGACTTTTCATCATGTTCCTATAACTTCTGTTGATTACTTTATACTACGGCCATGCTGAAATCCTTACAAATAGCTATTTTTCTAAATCTTTTATTATACTCTGTTTATTCTAGCCCATTATAGCATGAGCTAACAGTATAAATGACACTAGTTTTGTGGTTTACATCCATTCCTTCTATTTCTTGACTATCAAAACTTTTTATTTATAATCCATAAGAAGGTATATTCTAAAAATATCTTTACCAAGAATTCAACGCTTCTTTCATTTTCTGCGCAACTATTAGATAAAACTTATCCAACTTTACATACAAATCTTTTATTTCTGTAGGTATTTGCGCTAGCTGTAACAGAGCTCTCTTACTTTGGCTTTAACCTTGGAAGGTACATACGTACATGTGTCTATGCCAGGCTGCAAACTGGTTCCTCACTATAACTTCCTGTCTGTGCTTATCTGTATAACTTAGAACTTGTAATGCAGGATCAGACTCCATATGTACCATTATCCTCTATTATTGTTCACTTAATCGGTTATACTAAGAAAGTTAGGTTTGGTAATTTCGTCGGGGCAGATCTGTATACTTACTTTTGCTTAATCAGCACTTCTTGCTATAATTGAGGACCCTGGAAACTCGGTTCTGACTATAGTCCATGTTCCTTCCACATCTTATGTTCCTTCCTGCTACAAATCTAGTTACAGTGTTCTATACTTGAGTTGTCTTCCATGTTCTAGTACTATTTAAATGTGAATCATCTCATGTCTAAAAAATTCACTCCATATGTTAATAATAACTCTACCGTAACTTATCTTCTTGGTTCCATTCTATTCTACGTATCTACCAAACTACCCATACCATAGTGGTCTTGGTCAATTAAATCTGGGTTGGGTACTTAATATGTTTTACATGAAATAATACGTAAGGGATCTTTGGTTGCTTCTCGATTCTATGAAACCTTGTAATTACACACTTCATCTTTACTTACTAGGTATTTTTCTGCCATCGTTGTTGTATCTTCACATTTTTGTTTCTAATCTATTTCCTTAGCATTTTTTTTGTATTCTGTTTTCTTTTATGCCACGCTAAGAACTTCAGTGGTCTATGTCTCTGTCTTCTTTTCTGAGAAATATCATTTTCTTTACATACTCACTATTCATCAAACTTTGGTCCTTAAAATCTGAGCCGTTACTTGACTACACTTAATTCATGTACTATTGCATCTTATCAACTTCTTTCTTAACTCTTTTACTCAGGGCTATCTCTCATTTTATTTCGTTCTTAATGTGCATATGAAAGTCTTATGCTTCTAATCTTCCTTTATCATACTTTTATTTATTTCTGAGAATATCCTGAAGTAACTTTGAACATCTGTTTCTAGGATTTGTTGTCTATTGAGGGTTGGGAGGGTGGGACATTATTTTGTACTTTCTTAGTCATGGTGATCTAGTTACACATGTGGCTGAATTATAAGCCTAGAACTCCCGAGCATATATATCTAGTAACATTTCCTATAGTAGGGTACTACAACTAAAACCGTCTGGTTATCACTTCCCCTTTACTTTTGATTATGCACAACTATCGAACTCAATTTCTCTTTTGGAAAATTCTTCTAAGATCGTGCTCTCTAAAAGCTTCCTCATATTGCCTTTGTACTTTTTCCTATCTTATCTTGTTGTTTAGCCTTCCAAAGATTTTACTTTCTTTCTCTGAGTATTTCTACACTCTCTTGTTATTTCTCCTTAAAAAGCTTACCCTGATTTTTAAGTTTATTTCTTTTCTCAGTTTCTTGAACTTTTCACTTCTTTATTCTTCTGAAAATTCTCTTTCAGCCTTAATTGTCTAGGACATCTTGTACTGAATCTCCAATTCAGTTATTGCTATTTTACTGAGCCTTTTCCTTTTCATCTTAGTTCCTTGAATTTTCTTATATCCTTCTTTCCCTGGAAACTCTTTTATCTTAATTGCTTACGATACCTTCTTACTAAACCTTGGGTTCGTATGCCATTCTTTATCTAATTCCTTATTCTTATTACTGTGGGTCCCTTGATAAGTCTTTCACTTTAATCGATTCCCCTAATTTCTTGATATTTTTAAGTCTTTACCCTTATAAAGGCTCCTTCACTTAATAATAGTCTCTGGGCTAGCTCAACTTATTGTGACTTCAATTATTCTGGCTTATGTTGTTTGCCTATTTCTCTTTAAACTTATTGATTGGCTGTCTAGCTGTCTAGCCTATCAATTGCTCTTTTCTACTATTCCTCTTCTTACTAGGTTCTAAGTTGAGCCTATTCCTTCCATAAGGATCTTCAAATACACACTTCTATTTACACTCAAGCTTGATAATGCACTGATTAAGTATTTGCATGATTCCTAATTAAGGTCTTCTAGAAGAGAGAGTCGTCATTGGTTCTGCGAGGACCTAGTAAACTACTCCATGTCTTAAGATTCATTACTTTTTACTAATTATTCTGAAGTCTTTAGTTTTCTTACTGTCTCCAAACTTATTTTCTTATTCCACTATTCATACTGAGTCTTCCTATTACTTCTGTTTCCTTTTTACAATTTATATATTCTATTATTTAATTCTGCACCATGTTACTGTGGCTAATGATGGTCTGCCCTCTTAGTTATTTTCTAAATCCCCGCTCTTTACTTTTGCCACAAATTGCTACTATGGCACTTTGCCTTATGATCCATACTAATTACTTCATTACTTGTAAATATCCACAGTTTCACAGGTCTGTACTTTTATCCCTCCATGGTTTCCTACTGGCTGGTGGGTTGATCCTTAGGTCCTACCATATTGGTCTATCTTGTGGACTTTTACTAGTGCTACAAATCTTATGCTGACTTGTCTTGTCCTATGGGCTATACTGGGTTTTCTTCCTAATAACCTTGAACTTCCTTTAATCCTTTTTTGAATGCTTTTCATTTCTGATGATGATCTGTCATCGGCTTCTTATAGTCGCTTAATCCAAACTGGTCGGGGCTAGGGCTAATATCCTATGCTTTGCGAGTTTCAATATTCTTGTCCTGATGCTCTATGTCCTGGTAGAGTCTATTCTTCATGTAAGATGGGTATGAGGTAGGCTCTATTAGGGTAACTTCTTTATCTGGTGTCACTGAGGGGTTCAAAAACTAGATATTTCGAGATCTTATCTTTTTCAAATTGCTGAGGGTAAAGTAACTAACCGTTTCTATTTCTCGTTTGGGGATCTTGATTGGGGTTTGAGTATCTGAAGTTCTCTAAATCCTTGTTAGCATCTAAGTCCATTGGTGCCCTCAAGACTAGTTCTGGGTTTCTTACTTCTGTTATCTCTCTGGCTATTCTTTGTTACTCGGGGAATTCACTAGCTATAGGAAGATCTCGAAGGCTATAGGATTCATTTGAAAGAATTTACTGAGGAAGAAATGAGTCTTGATTTTACTGGACATCTCTAATACTTGCTGAAGCCTTCTCTTTTCTCTTTTACTTTCTAAAATGGCTTTCTTTAGAACCTTACTATCTGGTTTCCTAGCTTGTACTGAACTTCAGGAAGTAATATAGGATATTTACGGAATGATCATTGACTAGAGTGAGGAAAAAGGATTCAAATGGCTTGAGAATACTTACTAACCTGTCAGTGGAGCTTGAGGACGTACTCGAGGATCGGATACTGGAGAGGTAGTGCCTTGTATACTAGTATCCCAGACATATTAAGTATACAAGACCCTAACACACTATCCATATCAGTCACTGACTCCTTAGACCATGCTCTGATACCATCTTTGTAACGTCCCCGAATTTGGGAGATGTCACCGGCATGAGATAGCAGTACAACCCCATAAGCCTCTGACTTTCTGACTATATTCTCTACTATTAAATCATCTAAATGCAAAAATCATATACATGGACCATAGCCCGACTCATCAACATATGATGCTTTATAACTTCTAATTGTATATTCAAATGTACTTCTCTTTACAACACTTTCATAGACACTTATAATGACTTATACAACACTAATGCGTGCATGTAACTTTACTTTGACTCTTATGCTCTCTGACTCGGAACTGGTGGACTCCAAACCCTAGTGACTGCATCAGTACCCGTCCTCTTGAGCTCTTCCTCCAAGAAAACCTGCAACCAAAGAAATTGGGAGTGGGGTTAGACTGTTATACGATCGAAGTGAGTGGATGAAAACTGAAAACTGATGTAAAACTCTTGGTTTCAAAACCATAGTACCAAAAACATATTTGTATAAAATTTTATTTCTGAAAACTGTGTCTTTCTGAAAACTACTTTTGATATACTGGTTTTTTAAAAGCTATTTCTAAAATCTGGTAACGAAAAACTGTTTCTAAAATCTGGTAACTGTGCTGATACTCTATGCCTCGAAAAACGACTCAACTGGACGTGTCCGGGAAATAACTCAACTGGGTCTCTGAAATTGATGGTCTGCCCTAGGAAAATGACTCAACTGGGCATCTCTGAACCTATGTCGTCATCCTAGCTCTACATGTGCACATGTCCTCTGTATCTATCAATTCCAAATGTATCAAGTTATATAATGGAGTGAATTTTTCCCTCATGCCCCGAAAATATGAGAATACTGCTTAAAAACTTTAAAATCAAATCTCATGTTTAAAAAAATATCTATTCCGAAAACAACTGTAAGTAAATGATGGCTAATGCTCTATTTGCAGAAAAGTAAATCTGATATGAAAATATGAATTGAAAATAAACAAGTAAAAGAGAAAGTGTCCACTCACAGTTTTGGAATCTGACTGGCACTGGATTTCGTGTCGAAGGAAAATACGGTTCTTATAGATAACCTATGATCGGGAAATTAATTAGTATCAACGTAGGAAATGTTGGACAATTATGATCCATAACATCACTATTTGTAAAAGATATTGTGATTTTTGTACAAATTAGCTATGTAACAAAGGAAATTGCTACTTATCATTTTGTAATTGGATTACTTGGATATGTATAAATGATAAAAGTCCATATGATTAGTATATGATTAATAAGATATGAGACAGTATCAATCCACGAACATTTTGATCATTAAATACCCTAGTCGTAGCATTTTCGAGACTGGACATCGATAATGCAGAATAGACTAGTATTACACTTGTGCGCGTTATGGAAGCTTAACAGAATAAGTCTCATGTATTTAAGTATTGGATACTTATTCAAGTGTGATATGAGGTTTTGTTAGCCGTTGGATTGGGAACAGCTTCGCTCTGGATAGACCCCTCGGAATCCCATTGGTAGTATGACTATGTGTCTATGGGAATTCGAATCAGGGTACGTGTATGTGGTCTTAACCTGAGACTTGCATCGCTAATACTTGCGACAATTAGTACGCTTTGGTTTTGGTCATCTGAAGCTTTAACAGGTTGTGTGTACGCATCTTTTACGTATACTGAAAATCGTAGTGTATTGGGTGTGATGTCAAGATGGAAGTATCACTTCAGTCATATGAATATAATGATCATGCAGGGATACAGAACTATTACTCTTATATGCTGCAGCTATTGGGATAGTATGACTAGGTCATGATTATCCGATTACAGAGACTAGTTGCTAGTGATTTGATATATGTTTTTTACGGGGTAGACACAATTCCAGCCCCAGGCCTAGCATGTGACATCTGATACTGGATCGAAATATGCAATACATAGTATAGTATGCTTGATACATATTATATATTCCTTGTTGAATATTTCTGGAGAATTGGGTAAGCATGGTGCTTTGCTAGAAGCCAACCATGTCTTATAAATCGGTAAGAACATGGTATGAGGTACTCACATGTTCGGATAAACCGATGACCGTATTTACTACCAACATATCCGGTGACCTTGGGCCGCTTCCCAAAGATTAACCGATGACATTTGACTCGAACAGAATTAATCTGGGATTAATTATGAGAGAGAAAATTAATTTGGGATTAAATATGGTAAGAATTTATCTGGGATTAAATTTGAATAGAAGAGAGAACGCGATTGATTTGGAATTAATCAGTAAAATAAATTTAATAGTTAAATTGGATTTTCTATCTAATTTATTTATTTGGGCTAATAGAATATATTGGATATATTAATTGAAATTGGATTTCAATACGGAATTAGAATTAAATTTTAATTCGAACAAACGAATTAATTTGGAATTAATTCGTAAGCGATTTTCATAATAATTTTGAGAGGCATTATTATTTAATTAAACTGGATTTAATTACGTCGCGATGGAAAATTGTTTAATCGAATTAAACGAATTCGGGCCCAAAGTGTGTTGAGTAAGTCAACTTGAATTTTGAATTTAAGTGGTGGGACCCACTATATTACATCAATTTTCACCTAGTTGATGGAAGTAGATGAGAGCATTTAATGCTTTATTTCTTCCAACAAATTTTGTTTTCTTTTTGGAAAAGATATATACAATTTTAGAAGTCAACTTTTTGGTATTAGTTTTTGAAACTAAAATATCAAAACTTCAACTCTCTCTTTCTCCTCATTTCCGTGAACATCTTCTCCTTATCCATTGATTTTTGCTTCAAAAATCAAGCAAGCTAGCACTTAAAGAGTCTTGTGAGGTGATAAGGAAACTCACCATTGGGTTGGAAACATTCAACAAAGCTTGAAACTTTATCAACATACAAGAAAGTTTTAAATCACATATCCAATCAATGTAAGTTTTTCCGCAACTCACTTGATCATTCACACATAAAATCATAACTTAGAGACTTTGGGATGTCTAGGACACTAACAGGAAAATGATCCTTGATACTTCACAATTCTTAAAGATTTATCCGTATACTTATACATAAGTCTTATGATGATCTTAATTTAATATAGGATATGTGTTCAAATAAATATGAGTCCTTATGGGTGGCCTCTAACGTGCTAGGGCAGAATTGGGGTGTTTAAAACTAATTTGGGGAGATTATGGGACTTGCGTCGTGACACATAAAGAACTGCGCGTCACGGCTAGCAGCATTCTACACCTAGTCGTGGTTTTACTCTTGCATTGCGACGTGCTATTCCTTTTATGTCGTGACGCGACCTGGGTTTTCCAGGATCAGATTTGCTTCTTCAAACTTCTCCAAAGTTCAATTCATCCCAATCCATTTCATATCAGTACTCCCATATCAAAATCCAAAATACAAAACATTACTTAACACTTCATATTTACATGCATTAAACCATCAATTCATCAAGAATTTCATTTTTAATTCACCTTATCACTTCTCCATTTTACACCCAACTTTTAACAAATGAGGCTTACCAATTTTTCTTATGGACTAAAAAAAAAAGAATCACATACTTATTATCAAATTCATATTCACAACATAACACCAATGGTAAATCATCAAACTCACTATTTTTAAGAAAATGGGTCATGACTTCTTACCTTTTTCTTCTTGGTTTTCTTCACTTCCTAAACTCTCCAAGGATTTCCAAGCTTCTTATTTATTTCTTTTCTTCCCTTTCATTCTTCTTTTCTTATTATTATTATTATTATTATTCTTCTTTCCCTCTTCTTATTCTTTCTTCTTCACAGTTTTATTCTTTCTCTTTGTTTCCCAAAATTTTATGATTTGAGAATAGTACTTCCTTTATATAGTGAGGTGCTTTAAATATTTGGAAATTTAGGGAAAAGAGTAGAAAGTTCTAGGAAATTTGAGATTTTACTTTTTAACCCGCAATCACTATTCATCCGAATTTTAACTTGCATTTTTGACCTATTTCTGGTCTGATTTTGGAAAAACTTTACAGAAATTATAGGTTTTGATCTCAGCTTTCTGACGATGTATAATTCATAAAAATCAAAGATCGTATGAAAAAGATAAGCACCAAATACCATGGGTTGTCCAAAAGGAACACTATACAGTTTCGCCCCGAGACTTCAAGAAATTTACCTACTATTCCCAAAGTCTTACCATGCGTATATTTGAGTCTCAATATAATTTATTTTATGTGGCTTTGTCTCGTTCATAATACTCCAAACATTTGATCGTTACATTATTTCTGTAGTACTTCGTCTTATGAACTTCTTCCTTAACACTTTTACTTAAAACTATCTCTTACTTCGTTTCATTCTTAACTGCATGTGAAAGTCTTATTCTATACTAAGAACTTCGGTCTATTGGTTCCTTATCTGAAGGATATCCTTTCCTTTTCTACCCATTATTGTGTCCAATACTGGTTCATTTGTATCCTAGTTATTACTTAACTACTACTTTATTTTTATACTATTCCCTCTAATAGACTGATTTTCTAACTCTTTGATCTAACACTGTCTCTGTAGGCACTGTATTTTTGCATGTAAGTCCTGATGATGAGCCTCATATGGAGGCACTACTCTTTAAGTTTTGGAATTCGCGGGAAACGGACGTCAGAAGGAAAAAGTCAGAAATTGATACCTTGTTGAATTTAATTCGTTTGCTTAGCTTCCGGTTTTCTCGTTAGACCTCTGTTTTAAAACTTATCCTCAGCCCAAACCCCCGCAAACCGCACACCAAGCCCATACACCACCAAGCCAAATACCAAGCCCACAAAAAGAAACCAAATGCATGCCCAAACCTCCAAATACATGCCCATCCCTCTCCAAAATAACAAATCCATACATTAAAAGCACATGTTGAAATCAAAATAAATCACCTTTCCAAAAGATTCAAATCAAATCTCATCAATCATATTCCTAATTAAACTAAATCACATTCCTAAATCAAATTAAATTAAATCAAATCACATTACCTTCCTAAATTGAAGAGATCATTTCCTTATGACACACAAATTAAATATTCCCCCATAATTACACAATCTCGATTTTCCTACCCGTATAAAGTAAAGCTCAACCCTCTTCTATAAAAAGAAGCATAAACCCAACCTTAGAACCTCTAGCACTCATGCCTAAAGCAAAGAAAAATCCCTCTGCAATTGCCGAAAACACATCCTCTAGAAACAACCTAGGGCATTCACGCCTAAAGCCTTCTAAATTCTCCTCTATTGCCACAATAAATGACCTGAAACCCTCCTCCATTACCGCAACAAACAACCTCCATACAGCCTTCACATTGCCGCAACACAGTCCCCGAACCAGCCTCTATACTCACACAAATCAAACCTGAATTGCCTTAAAAAAACCACAAAACACAACCAGAAATTACCCCTGAAACCACGTAAAACAGCCCTTGAACTGCACTCCAAACCACCGAAAAATAGTCCAGTAAACTACTCTCCAAACCATCGAAAAATAGTCTAGTAAACTTCCTAAAAACTACTAAAAAAACAGTCCATAAACTGCCCTTATATCACCAAAAAAACAGCCTGAAATTCCCATTTTCTACCGCAAAAAAATAGTCCAGAAAAAACTGCATCCTTACCACCGAAAAACTGACCAGAAACAGCAGCAAAACAGAGCAAACATCAACCTAAAACAGTGAGGCAACGAAGGAAAACAACGAACCAGTAAATCGAAAAAGTTACAGAGCATCAATCCTTCTGACAACCGCATAACGCACTTCCAAGAGACGACTTAAGAGGTTAGACCTGAGGGCACCCTTTTTATCTATTCCCATTCTTTTTCTTATTAGTTATTATTTTTACCTCGCATACGTATCTTTGATTTATGTATGTTGTGGCCATGAGATGAATGATTTTGTGCTATTTCTCGTGGTTTATTGGATGGAAATCCGGAAGTAAATTCCTTAGCCGAATCCGAATGGACGATAGTGCGGTTTGCACTTGAGATACAATTCCACGTACCACTTGAGAGACGCACATATTTCGTTTAATCCGATCATGTGTTTATTCATTTTTTATTAGAAATAGAATGTTATTTTTTTGCATGATGTAATTGTTTAGTATGTTATTTTTATGCCTGGTTTAATTGTTTAGTATGTTATTTTTATGCATGGTTTAGCTGTTTAGTATGTTATTTTTATGCATGATTTATTTATGTTTCAACTGTTGGGTTTCTAGATTTAGTCCCAAGATCAAATCAAGCATAAAATGTTAATGAATAATCAAAGAAGAGTGGTGGAAACACACTTACATTGATCGGCTTTTGGATGCGTCAAAGGCACAAAAATCCCCTTTAGTTTCGGCCAAGATGTCCTCTAAGAAATGGTGTCCAAGCTCCAAGCTTTGTGTGGATTCCAAGCTCTCAAGTTGGTTTCCCTAACACCTTGTAATGATCCTTTGAGGAGTGCTAGCTCTACGAAAAATTTTGTAACAAAATTCTTCTATTTCTTCCTTCAAATTTCGGCTAAGAGAGGAAAAATGGGAGAGTATTTCCTTTGCTTGTATTCGGCCAAGGGAGAGAGAATGGAAGACTTGTTAAATGATTTCAAAAAACAATAATA
Source organism: Zanthoxylum bungeanum (assembly GCA_019454045.1). NCBI lineage: Eukaryota > Viridiplantae > Streptophyta > Magnoliopsida > Sapindales > Rutaceae > Zanthoxylum > Zanthoxylum bungeanum. The sequence continues at coordinate 248,685 of SKCR01001242.1, forward strand.
ATGATATACCAAAAGTTGATTTGGTAATAGTCATTCAAGTCTTGACTTTGGAGTGTAAAAGAAGTCTCCACCAACTTCACCTAAATACATCAACCAAAAGCAACTTAAGGTGACATGTGATGTGACATGTGGACACCACTCGATTCAAAATGCGAGTGGGCCCGCAAATACTCTCGCGCTTGGGTTCGCTAATTCCGAATTAATGAACTTCCGTCGCGACGTAATTAAATCGAATTTAATTAAATAATTACGCCTAACATAATTACTATTCACGTCGCTAACGAATTAATTCTAAATTAACTCGTTTGCCCGAATTAAAATCTAATTTTAATTCCGTGTCGAAATCTAATTTCATTTAATATATCGAATATATTATTTTATTGATTAATTCCAAATTAATCTTTCTCTCTCTTCAAATAGTACTTTATCCAGATAAAGTCTCTCCGTAATTATTCCCAGATTAATTAAGTTCGAATCATACGTCATCGGTGAATCTTCGGGAAGCGACCCAAGAGATCCCTGGATATGTTGGCAGTAAATCCGATCGTCGGACTATCCGAACACGTACGTACCTCGTACTATATTTTTACCGATTTACGAGACAAGGTTGGCTTCTAGCAAAATGCCATGCCTTCCCAATTCTCTAGAAATATTCTTAATGGAATATACGATCTATATCAGGCGTAGTATATCGTGGTATTGTGTATAGCGATCCAGTATCGGATTTTCACGTGCAAGGCCTGGGGTTGGAATAGTGTCTGCCCCGTACGAAGCACATATTGGATATCAAGCAACTAGTCTCTTTGAATCAGATAATCCTGACCTGGTCATATTATCCCGATGGTTGCAATACAATAGAGAACTAGTTCTGAATCCCTGCGTGATCATCATCTCCATATGTCTAAAGTGATACTTCCTTCTTGACTTCACATCCAATACACTACGATTCTCAATAAACCCAGAAGAGGCGTACACAGAACCTGTTAAAATCCTGGACGACCAAAACCAAAGCGTATTGATTGTCGCAAGTACTAGCGATGCAAGTCTCAGGTTAGACCAAATACACCTTCCTGATGCGGACTCCTATAGACACATATACATACTACCAATGGGATTCCAAGGGGTCTATCCAGAGCGAAGCTATTTTCCGTACCATCGGTAAAACATGACCTTCTATCGCACTTGCATAAGTATCCAATACTTAAGTATATGAGAACTATGTCGTTATGCCCTCACAACGCGCACAAGTGCAATACTAGTCTATTCCGCATTATCGATGTCCAGTCTCGATAATACTACGACTAGGGAGGTTTAATGATTAAACCTTTATGGATTGATACTGTCTCATATCATCTCAATCTGGAACTAATCATAAGGACTTCTACCATTTATATATCAAAATAAATAAATATAAAATGGTAAAAGGCAATTTCATTACTATATAGTTAATTTTATACAAAAACACAATGTCTTTTACAAACAGTGACGCTATGGGTGATAACTGTCCAACATCAGCATATATTAATCTAATGTATTCATGAGATTTTATGCTTGCCGTTGTTCCGACTTACTTTCATGCATGCAAACTTAGATATAGGTTTTACTTTTATGTATGCGAACTAAGATCTAGGTTATTCTCGCGTATGTAGGTTGCGTAGACTTGGTTAGATTATTGCACAAATCTTTTCATTATAATTGGCATAAATAAGGGACCATTCTGAACCCAATAATTTGAGGTCTTCTCTTGCGAGGGGTGAGTGTGGCCTTAAATCATTTTCCCATTTCACACTGGGTGGCGACTCTATTATTCTCCGGTTTAGTTCCCCGTGGACTATTCCGTACTCCCGACTAGGCCGCGAGCCTAGAACATCGTCACCGATTTCTGTGTCCTACAGTCTGGCGACTCCACTGGGATAGAGAATCAGCCCGAATAATGTCTTGTAATGATTATGATTTGTGCTTTAGTTAACAGTGTCTACCGTAGGTTGAAGGGGTTTAATCAAAGGCATTATTAGAGCTTGGTAATGGTTTGGTGTCTTCCTTCATTCAATACCTTTCTATCACTGAAGGGAAAAGATGTGAAGGCACCTAGATAATCATTTACTCGAAGCTTACTATGATGGATTAATTTAGAGGACCTATTGTTTATTCATGTCACCAAGGCGATAAGAGCCTATGAGTCTTGGGTATTTAAGAGAGTCCGCTCCACCCTCCCTCTGAGGAATCTTCAATAAGAAATCCATTTGATAGTCATTCACGTATCACCCCTCGTTGGCATGTATCTTAGCATATAAAAAAGGTGCGCTCAATTGATCGTTCGAACCCTTAAGTGGGGAGACATAGTCGTGGGCAACCCTTCGCCAACGGGAGCCTTTATCTACATGCTATAAACCCGCATGTGAACCATAGTTGTATGACCAATAGAAGCCACCCCTGTATGCTTTTGATAAACACATGCATATTATATCTCATGCATCGCACGCATTTCATGCATCTCATGCATACACGCATCATGTTAACCCCGTGTCTTAAAAGCCATCATAGATATCCGTTGGGTTAGAGAAAAAAGAAGACTTGTCAAAAAGAGTTTAGCGAACATGGGTATTGGGAAAGAGAAGTCGAGGAACAGAAAACTTTACGGTAAGAATAAAAATACCATTGGGGGGCCATTAGCAAAGAAAGAGAGAAAAAAAAGAGGAAAAAAGAACAAAAAGAAAAAAAAAAGAACAAAAAGAAGAGAAAAAAATTGGTGTTTGTTCTTGGTCCCTAATAGTTAGGCATGTCCAATGATGAAATCGTTTGCTTTAGAGTGAAATCTTAGAAACAATAAACTCTTGATGTGCTTTTATCTGATACTTTGAGTTATTGATCTATGTTAGCCTCGTAAGCACTTCACTATAGGTTCTTAGCGGTGGAAACCCGAGTGGTTAGTAAAATGACTAGTTGATGAAATTATAGATCGGTGAATGACCGTTCGCCTAAATGTCTATCCTGATTTGCTTGTGTTATGATGTGTGGTACGGTTGAAAATAAAGAAAAGTCTCTAAAGGAAAAAAAAAACCACCTATAATCAATAAGCGTGAAGCTACCCATAGGTGAGTATTAGGACCACCATGAGTAGAAATGCTACCTTAAAGGATAGGTGTGTTGAAAAAAGAGAAAGAAGAAAAAAAAAAAAGAAAAGAAAAGAAAAGAAAAGAAAAAAAGAAGTTCAAAATGAAAAGAAAAAGAAAGAGACAAAAGAGAAAGAAAACCATACCACATTAAGCACAGAAAAGCAACTGCAGGCATAATTGAGACATCTAGGTTGGTTTGACCCATCGATCCTTTTTTTTTAACAAAATCATTGAGTTGGTTTACTTGAGGATGAATCTGCAAAGGAACGTTTGCACACACACACTTTGAGCTTATTCAAAGACTTGGATTTGAGTTGCATTGAATGTTTTGAAGGTTCTCTGATTTCATTACTGGGTATTCTTTGAGGACAATAATATGTATAACTATTGAGACTAGTTCATAGCTTGTGATATAGCATGTTAATATATTGAATGCCCCACCATGTGGTTCACCTTGACCAAGTGCAAACAGCGGAGAGTAGAAAGCTAAACCAAGACTGGGGGCGACCAGTATACCACCTCGCGAATCAAGGACATAATGAGATATTGAGTCATGAGACTAAAGGAAACTGAGCAATCACCAGAAGAAAATTGACAGGAAGAAACTGTAAGCAGGCCCTGGGGGCGACCAGAGACATTTGTAGGCAAAGGTCACCGAAGAGCACAAGGGAGGCCTAACCCATCGGAATAGATGGATACATGCATACACGTCACATACATACAATTGTTGTTTTCTTTCTGTTCGCAGGTGTTGAAGAAAATGAAAAGCGACAAAGACAAGCAGTTTGGGGAATGACTCCCTAGGTTGAGGCCCACGTTTCGAGAAAAATCCCAGGGTCGAGGCCCACATTTCAGAATGAATCCAAGGGTCGGGGCCCATATTTTGGGAATGAATCCCAGGGTCGAGGCCCATATTATCAGCAGTCTTCAGGAATGGATCCTAGGGTCGAGGTCCACACTATTAAAGGTTTCGGAATGAATCCCAGGGTCGAGGCCCACATTATCAGTAGTCTTCGGGAATGAATCCCAGGGTTGAGACCCATATAAGTATCAGTCAAGAATGAATCCCATGGTCGAGGCCCACATTGTCAGCAGTATTGGGAATGAATCCCAGGGTCGAGGCCCACATTGTCAGTAGTATTGGGAATGAATTCCAAGGTCGAGGCCCACATTATCAGCATATTTCGGGAATGAATCCCATGATCGAGGCCCATATTTCGTGAATGAATCCCAGGGTCAAGGCCCACTTCATCATCAGTTTTGGGAATGAATCCCAGGGTCGATTCCCACTTCAGTAGCAGTTTTGGGATTAGTCCCAGGGTTGAGGACCACATATCAGTAGCAGTTTTGGAATGAGTACCAAGGTCGAGGCCCACACATCCGTAGTAGTTTTTGGGATGAGTCCCAGGGTCGAGGCCCACACATCAGTAGCAGTTTTGGGATGAGTCCCAATGTCGAGGCCCACATATCAGTAGCAGTTTTGGGAAGAGTCATAGGGTCGAGGCCCACACATCAGTAGCAGTTTTTGGGATGCGTCCCAGGGTCGAGGCCCACATATCATCAGCAGTTTTTGGGATGAGTCCCAGGGTTGAGGCTCACACATCATCAGTAGTTTTTGGGATGAGTCCCAGGGTCGAGGCCCACACATCATCAGTAGTTTTTGGGATGAGTCCCGGGGTTTAGGCCCTCATATCATTAGCAGGTTTTGGGATGAATCCCAGGGTCGAGGTGTTGGGAAGCGACCGCGAGTGCGCAGTGGAAAAAAAAAATTATGATGTCGTTTTCGCTTTGCCCAAGACCCATTTGTTTTGATTATTCTATAAGCCTAGACATGTTACTATGTATTCTAAGCATAAAACTAATAAAACATTCAAAGAATATAACCTAAATGTGCTAACTATCATAAGAACTCTAATTAAAATAAAGAAAGAAAAATGACTTACTTGAACCGTAGACTCCTCCAGTCCTCCCTCCAATCTACAAGCTTTTCTCGAACTCAACAAGCTCTTCTACATTCCAAAGAGCCACCCAAGTGTGTGGCCTCCAAAGATGCACACACCAAAGCCAAAACTCAACGGCAAGACTATGCCTTAAGTGCACGGGTATTTTTCCATTGGTGCTAGCCTAGGCAAATACCTCAAAACTTCTGTTGGGAAGCGGCCGCGAGTGCGCAGCGGAAAATAAAAAAAAAAACTATTTATTCCAATTCCCAAAGTGCCCCTATCATCATTCACCAATCCCTAAGCCACTATGGAACCTCATAAATGATCTGTTCAGTAATTAAACACATTGAACCATTTATGAACAATTTCTACAGCAATCATATATGCTATAAAATATGTATTGTTCACTGTTAACCATTGATTTTGACTTTGTTGTGTGTGACCTTTTGGTTTCCCCTCAAGTTGGACATGAAATGAATCGTGATAATTTAATCGAACATAAATTATCCTTCAATCATTTCGATTTCAATGAACAAGGTTAACATCTAGCAATATGCCAAGGCCCCCAAATGAGAAGGAAAGATATATATACCCATTCTGTATACGATTTACATATGATACGGTCCATCGCCTCACTGTATTCCCATCTATTGACCTAGGGTACGGAAAGTGTCTACCCATATAGTCAAAGGTATGATGTTGATAGTGTCATGAATCATGCTAACCCAAGAATCTCATATGATTCTTCCGATGTGGCCACAGTCTCAAGCACTGATCACACATATCAACCCGTGAACTGGAATACTACTCTTATAAGAAAATATTATCCGAGAGAATGGCGATTCTCTGTTGTATTTTTACAAACTTCATGTGTTTCAACAAATGACCCAATCATACCCTTATGTCCGAATCTTTTGAACCAGGGAAGGAGAATGTCAAAGTTATTTGATCCACACATAAGACTATAAATACTTCAAGTCTAAGGACTAGTTATATAATCGATACATGAAAGTTCTCACAGACACATGGGATAAACACTCCATATGAAAACTTTCGGTGGTCAGTTCGATGGACACGAGCAGCTCATGCATCTATGTGATACACCAATCGGACGGATCTCCGCTAGTAGCCTATGAGATCAGCTACACAACTTAAGGGCGGATCATATCATCATGCTAGTCTCTCCGCTTTGTGAACGCCCAGATTATTCACAAAACTATGACTAGGAACATTTAAGAGTAATGATTCTCATAAGGCGTGGAAGCCATCGTCTTATTACTCCAAGGGCTTTATTACAATGTTGATGATTCATATCACTTATGTAAGACACGTCTAATAAAGATAGCCATATTATTAATTAATGAAAATATTACAAATACATGTACATATAGCCCATCCACAAAGTGGATATAGGGCATATCTCTAACAATCTCCCACTTGCACTATAGCCAACTAGTATGAATCTGGACACCATACTCTCAGGTGTTCCTATCATGCTTTTGTTGAGTCAGCCATTTAGTCAAAGCATCAACAAGATTATCTTCTGTGGGTATTTTCTCTATAATAACTTTTTTTCTCTCAACAATCTCTCTGATGTGATGAAATCGCCTGAGTACATGCTTGGATTTCTGGTGGTACCTTGGTTCCTTTGATTGAGCAATGGCGCCCGTGTTGTCACAAAATATCGTGATGCCAATCTTTATCACAGGAAGCACTTCCAGTTCCGTAATGAACTTTTTTTTATCCAGACTGCTTCTTTAGCTACCTCAGATGCTGCAATATACTCGGTTTCAGTGGTGGAGTCCGCTGTAGTTGACTGCTTTGAGCTTTTCCAACTAACAGCACCGCCATTCAAAGTAAATAGATATCCTGTTTATGATCTGTTTTCATCCCTATCGGTCTGAAAGCTCGCATCACATAATCAAAGACTTTCATCTCAGAACAATCTCCATATGTCAAAAACACATCCTTAGTTCTTCTCAAATACTTGAGGATTGTTTTGACAGTTGCCTAGTGTTGCTCACCAGGATTTACCGATACCTGCTCATTATGCTAAGAGCATAAGAGACATCAGGTCTTGTACATAGCATGGCATACATGATCGATCCTATTGCTGAAGTATAAGAGATCTTACTCATACGCTCTCTATCTGAAGGAGTATGTGGACATTGCTCCTTAGATAATTTGATTCCATCACAAGTAGGTAAATTACCTCTTTTGGAATCTTCCATTTTGAATCTTTTCAAAACTTTATCTATGTACGTAGATTGAGAAAGTCCTAACAACCTCTTAGATCTATCACGGTAGATCTTAATGCCGAGGATGTAGGCATCTTCTCCCAAATCTTTCATGGTGAAATTCTGAGATAACCATTGCTTGGTGGCTTGCATTATGGGAATATCATTCCCGATGATTAATATGTCATCGACATATAATACAAGAAATACAACAGCACTCCCACTAATTTTCCTGTAAACACAAGGCTCGTCTATATTTTTGATGAAGTCAAATTCTTTAATTGTCTCATCAAATCGTATATTCCAACTTCTGGAGGCTTACTTGAGTCCATAAATGGATCGTTTAAGCTTGCATACTTTATTATGATCATCCTTAGATGCAAACCCCTCAGGTTGTGTCATATAGACGTCCTCTACGAGGTTCCCATTAAGGAAAGTTGTTTTAACATCCATCTGCCAAATCTCATAATCAAAGTGTGCAGCTAGTGCCAGTAAAATTCGAATAGACTTTATCATTGCAACAGGCGAGAAGGTTTCCTCATAGTCAATTCCTTGGATTTGTCTATAACCTTTCGCCACCAACTAGCCTTATAGGTTTGGACGTTGCCTTCTGCATCAGTTTTACGCTTGTAAATCCATTTCCAGCCTATGGGTTTTATCCCTTCAGGTGCATCTACCAAGTCCCAGACCTGATTCTGATACATAGAGTCTATTTCAGATTTCATGGCCTCAAGCTACTTGACTGAATCAATATCCGCGCATTGCTTCATCATAACTGGTGGGATCGTCATTGTCAATGACCTTATCATGTTCCTCATTAATATGGAAACATATCTTTCAGGCACATGTCTTTCCCTACCAGACCTTCTAAGTTTATAACCTTGTGGTTGTTCCGTCGCCGCCCTTTTTGAGGGGCCTGGGTTTAGTTCTATGTTAGTTTGTTCTTCTCATACCTCATCGAGGTCAAATTTCTCCCACTATATTTCTTGAGAATGAATTCATTCTCTAGAAATTTAGTATTTCGTGAGACAAATGTTCTTTGTTCATTTCGGATGTAGAACACGTATGCTCTTGAGTTCAAGGCATATCCTACAAACTTACATTTAACTGCCCTATCATCTAATTTGTTTAATTTGTGTGAACTTGACATATGCGTCACATCCCCAAACTCTTAGATAACTAAGACTAGAACGTTTCCCAGACCATAACTCATATGGTGTTTGACTAACAGTTTTGGAAGGAACTTGGTTTAGTAGTAGTGTTGCAGTTTCTAAAGCAAGACCCCAAAAAGAAAGAGGTAGATCCGTGTCCGGCATCATTGATTGCACCATATCTAATAATGTCTGATTTCTCCTTTCGGAGACCCCATTATGCTGTGGAGTTCCCGGAGGAGTCCACTGGGAAACAATGCCATTTTCTCTCAAGTAATCTTGAAATTCGTTGCTTAAGTATTCACCACCTCGATCAGACCTTAGTGACTTAATACTTTTATTAAGTTGGTTTTCTACTTCAGCTTTGAAGTCTTTAAATTTCTCAAAGGCTTCAGATTTGTACCGCATAAGGTACACATACCCATATCGCGAGTGATCATCGATAAAGGTAATTAAGTAGGAGAATCCATCTCTAACGGTGACTGACATTGGTCCGCATACATCAGAGTGTATGAGTTAGAATGTCTCCACTGCACGCTGTCCTTTACCTTTGAAGGGTAATTTGGTCATTTTACCAAGTAAACAAGATTCACAAGTTCCATAAGGTTCATATTTGAAGGGGTTTGAAATACCCATCCTAATGTAGCTTAGTTAATCTTGTTTCATTGATATGACCTAAGCGACTGTGCCATAGAAGTGATTCATTGAGATTATATCATTCGTCGTTATGATTTAAATGTCAGTTAGACTAATATTTAAATTGTTGTTTTATTAAATAGTTGGACTATATATTCAAACTATTCAATTATAGTTGATTTTATAATTGGATTATAGTGATCAATATAATTGATTTTAATCTATTGAATTATAGTTGATTAAATAGTTAGACTATTGTAATCATTATAATTATTAGTACCTTAATTATTGATTAAATAGTTGGACTATTAAAATCAAGAATATATTGAAAGATTGGACATTTAAAATTAATCTTAGATTAAAATGTTTAAATGGTTTAATTTTCAAATTGGGAATAATTTCAGGATGGTCCTGAAAATAAATAATAAGTTATTTTTTTGATAAAATAACTTTGTTAAGCCTAAGCCTAGAATTAAGTAAATAAGTAAAGCATAATCTTTGGAAGGTTTATGCAATGATAACTTAGTGCTTAATCCAACATACTTGTCATAAATCTATGTTTAGATTTAAGAAGTATTAAAATGCAATAAATAACTCTTGGAGAGTTAATGACTATTCTCAAGGAGATAAAGTCAAACTTTACAATTAGGCTAATAGCGCAAGGCGCACCTTACTTCAATATTCTAGAAACCCAAGGCTTGGCCGAAGGCTTCTGAAATATTGAAAAGGGTAAAGGTAAAATCATTAAGATCTTATGGGAAGATAAAGAACATATCCCAAAATGACTGCCGTTTGGATATGACAGTCATGAAGGAATTAAAGAAAGAGCAAGGCTCTGACTTTAAATATATTCGTCATTATTATGTTCACTACTAGTATTGAAATTGGATTTTAAATACTTAGTGTGGTATATAAAATATATGTATTGATGCTCAGAATCTGCTGTGAGCAGATACTGACTTCAAGCTGAGATTAATCTGCGAATCGGAAACGGGACGAAAGTCGCTGTTTCGACCGTAGATACCTAAGTTTAGGACTACCCTTGGGGTATGTACTTAAATTAGGAAACTGTTATAATATAACTAGTTTAACTAGGACATTATCTCTATATCAGTGTTTAATCTGTTGCGGATAATCTTTATATTCTAGAACACTAAAGTGTTTCATTATATAAAGATGATTTGAGATAAACACATTAGATGTGAAATACAGCATTTATTTTTTGAATATAAATAAATCTCAAACATATTATATGACAAATAAACAGCTCTAACTAATTTGATCAGAAGAGACTTAAATGTGGCATTGTTATCTAGGACACAATAAACAAGACTCGTATATCCACACTTTTGAAGAGTGGGTACTAGGACTAATTTGTTTCCAATCAAATAAAGTCTACGAATCTAGTTTATTAGGCAAAGTGCCTAAAGCACTATTTACTTGGTAAAAGTGTAAATGCCACAGATCTGTTAGCCCTAGTTCATAGTGAAGCAAGATGGCTCATATCTAGCTAGGCTAGATGTGGATATGAATATTTCGTGACCTATACGGATGTGGCATCGCGTTATGGTTATGTGTTCTTTTAAAGAACATAAATCAGAAACTTTTAGAGTTTTCAACACGAAATAGATAAACAGATCGGCTAAAGTATTAAACCGTCACGGTAAGACCGAAATGGAAAATACTTAAGCAATAAGTTTCACAAATACTTGAAGAGTATAGTATTTTTTCAAATGAGGACTCCTCCCGAGACACGTCAGTTTGACGGTGTGTCCGTACGGAGAAACCGAATTTTGTTGGACATGATAAGGTTTATCATGAGTCGCTCTGAGCTACCATTTCCTTCAACAGATATGCATTACAGTGCAAAACTTGTTTGGAATAAGGTTCCATATTAATCTGTGAGACATAATTCATATTAGATATGATCAGGGATAGAAACAGGGTTTCTCACTCCTAACGATTTGGGTTTGCTGGGCATATGTTTGGATGATGCCAAACTAAAACCTAAATCGGATAAGTGCCAAATGTAGGTTATCCTAGGGAAAACCATAAGTATAGTACTTATACAACTCACTGGAGAACAATTGTAATTGTTGCTCACCATGCGGTCTTCCTTAGAGGAATACCGATATGCAGTGGTAAGTGGGAGGACAGTAAAACTCGATGAAAATCAAAGTAATACTGTTCAAGGCACGAAGTCCTTAATGGAACACAAATAGTTCATCAAGGATGAAACTATACCAGTAATCTTCAAATACACAAGAACCACGTAGATCGGAGAGAATCAGAAAACGACCTAGGGTATGGGTTTTTGATGTCACCTCATAAAGATGTCAATCTTATTGAGGAAGACCCAACTACGTATGAGGAATTGATACAAGGTATCGACTCCTATTATGGCAAAGTGCCATGAGTCCAAGATGGATTCCAGGTATAACAACTATGTTTGGACACTAGTTGATGTACCATAAGGCATTGTGCCTATAGGTACTGTATAAGTCTTCAAGGAAGACATACATGGAAGGCAACATACCAACGTACAAAGCTAGACTTGTAGCGGAAAGGTATCGTTATCAATATTGTGTTGATTACGGTTCAACCTTTTACCAATTGCCACGGTAAATCCATTTGGATAATGCTTGCTGTAGCTGACGTTTCATTATGAAATGAATGTGTCAGTTAAAGATCAAAATCGCTTCCATAAACGGAAACCTTTTGGAGGATGTTTATAACATCCTGATGATTTTTTCGTACCTAAAATCAGCAAACAATGTTTGCAGGTTATTCGATCCATGTTTGGATTGGAGCAAGTAGAAAGTTCTTGGAACTATGTTTTGATGTAATCATGATAGTCAATGATTTGATTCAAAACAGAATGATTCTTGTGTATATGAGAGGGTTAGTGGGAGCGCACTGGCAGTGGTTGTCCTTAAAATAATGATAATGTAATATATATTCATTTCTTGGAAATGATATTCCCATAAAATAATCGGTGAAAGCTTGGCTTTCAAGGAAAATTCTCCAAGAATTCTCGAGAAAAAACCTTTATTCTGGGAATAAAGATCTACTAGGATAGATTTAAGTTGTTAAAACTCTCTGGGAAATGTACATTAAAATGTACGCGACCTGGTGTCTCATACGCTTTGAGCATATGGATTCACAATCAAGCCAATCCAAGTGATAGTCACTTGATTGATGTTAAGAACATCCGTTAGAATCTTAGAGATCTAAGGATGCTGTCTTAATCTGTGGAGAAAGAGAACTTGAAGTGATTGGGATCACTACTGCAAGTTTCCGAACCGATAAAGACGACTAAAAGTCGCAAACGGTACTGTACAGTTTGAATAACTTACAGTGAGCTGGAAATATTCCAAGCAAGATACTGTTACCGAATAAATAACAAATGCGGATTATTGCTGCAGCTGAGGCAGCAATAGAAGCCATCTGGGTCAATAAATAAATCTAATTGGATTAGATATAGTTCTGTTAGCGGCTGAGCTGGGCTTCAGCACAGGCTAAAGAATTAATGGTCTCATCAACGATCCAGATACATACTTCGACTATTCATCTGATTCGTTTAGATCATACATCATGGTGATGTAATGATCGAATAAATCGCGTCAGATGATAATCATATAAATCCGCTGACGAAAGTAGTTTCTCAACAGTTTGAGCCAACCGTACATAGTTCGGGTGTTAGACACTCGAGTGACTGGCTAAAGGCCAAGTGGGAGATTGTTGGACAGTTATGACCCATAACGTCACTATTTGTACATATCATAGTGTTGTTGTACAAATTAAATATGTAACAAATGAGATTGCACTCTTATCATTTGTGATTAGATCACCTTAGATATATAAATGATAGTAGGTCCTTATGATTTGTTCCTAGATTGAGAATGATATGAGACAGTATCAATCAACGAAGGATAAATCATTAAACATCCCTAGTCAAAGCATTGTCGAGATTTGACATCGATAGATGTGTAAAAGACTAGTATTACACTTGTGCGTGTTATGTGAGACATAACGACATAGTTCTCGTATATTTGGGTATAGGATACTCAAACAAGTGTAATAGGAGGTTGTGTTTTCACCGATGGTACGGGAAACAGCTTCGCTCTGGATTAGACCACCGCAGAATCCCATTGGTAGTATGACTTTGTGTCTGGGGGAGTCTGTAATTAGGGTAGGTGTATTTGGTCTTAACCTGAGACTTGCACCGTTAATACTTGCGACAATCAATATACTTTAGTTGAGGTCGTCCAGGGCTTTAATAAGTTCTGTGTAAGCCGATGCTGGGTATATTGAGAATAGTAGTGTATTGGGTGTGATGTCAAGACGGAAGTGTCACTCCAGTCATATGGAGATGATGGTCACATATGATACGGTATTAGTGCTCTTATATGCTGCGCGGCTATTGGGATATTATGACTCGGTCATTTATATCCGATTATAGAGACTAGTTACCAGACATTCGACATGTGCTTCGTACGGGGCAGACACATATCCAGCCCCAGGCCTAGCACGTGATCATCCGATATTGGATCGATATACGCAATACTACATATACTACGCCTGATATAGATCACATATTCCTGTAAGGATATTTCCGGAGAATTAGGTAGGCATGGCGCTTTGCTAGAGGCCAACCTTGTCTTGTAAATTGGTAAAACGTAATACTTGGTACTTACGTGTTCGGATAGTCCGACGACCGAATTTATTGCCAACATATCCAGAGATCTCATGGGTCGCTTCCCAATGATACACTGATGACCTATGACTCACATTATATATTAACCTGGGATTAATTTGAAGAGAGAGAAAATTAATCTGGGATTAATTGCGGAGATATCTTATCTAGGATAAAATATCGATTTAAAGAGATAGAACGATTAATTTGGAATTAATCTATAAATACTATATTCGATATATTAAACGAAATTGGTTTTCGATTAGGAATTAAAATTAGATTTTAATTCGGGCACTTGAATTAATTTAGAATTAATTCTCGAGCAACGTGATTAGTAAATTGGATTTATTAACGAGGCATCGAGAAAATCGTTAATTTAGAATTATCGAAACCGAGCTCGGAATGTGTTTGCGAAGTTACGTCGATTTTGAATCACGTGCCGCAAGTCGCATCGCAAATCACATCGCAAGTCATAAAAGTCAAATCACTTTTTGGAAAAGTAACTTTGACTCTTTGACTTTGACCTTTAAGATTGGGAGGGAAATTCTGGGGGGAAAAGATTTTAACTTTTTTGGAAAAATGAAATGCTTTTCCTTTTCACCTTTTACCAGGGTAAAAGAATTGAATAAAAATTTACATTTGTTTCATTGTTTTTTAAAAGCATAAAATAAATGGTAAATGCTTTAGTATTTTTCGGAAAATATATAAGTGAAGTGTTGGATACCTTTTCCCTTAACCTAATCACAAAATCCATTCTCTTTCTCTCTACCTAGCTCACGCCCAAAGGTAGAAAACTGCACTGTTTGGGCGTGAATGATGATGGCTTTTTGGGCAAGGTTTATGGAAAAATAGCCAAGTGCTAGCACACCGACAGTTATACGAAGATGTTAGGGAAACCCACCCACGAGCCGGGAATCGTTTGACGAAGATTGGAGCTCGAAATCTTGGATTCTTGAAGACTCAAAACTGAAATTTTTGAGCAGTGGACTGCATGCAGTGGGCGCACCTTGGAGGGCTGAAAAATGGTTTTGTTCGTCTTCTAATCGTCTCAACCGATCAATGTAAGTATTCCACAACTTCTTTGATATGTATTTCACACATCTTCATGCTTGTTTGCTGATCTTGGGACCTAGAATAAAACCAACAGTAATAAGTAAGCTTGTATATGGAAAGTGTGTGTGTATATTGGTTTGAGAATGAATTCAGTATGCCAATGTAGATTGATGCAATTTTCGTAGCATGTATGTAATGAGTTTGAGCATAATTGATAAGTATATAGAATGTAAAGATAAGTCTTATGTATGATTAGAATAGTGTATGTATATGAATAATTTCAGTGTGTTATAGATATACATGACCTGATGTATGTACATGTATGACATTTAACAATGTTTTTGAAATTCAAAGTGTTTTTAAGAAAAGTTGTAGATGCTTTTGAAAGAAAAGTATTTCAGAAAGGTTTCTTACAGTTTTGAGATTCGATTTATGTTTTCAAAGTTTATCAGCAGTCTTTACGTGGTTTTCGGGGCATGAGGTAAAACCTCACCCCAGTATATACTTGAGATACAGTTCGGAATTGACGGATATTTTGGAATTGACGGATATAGTAATATGTGCACATGTGGAGGACTGAGGGGACGCTCTCAGATCCTCGAGCAGGACTAGGGGCTATAGGGTCCCGAAATCCTGATTTCAGAACTTGGTGGCTACGCTGCCGGTTGAGTTATGGTCCTGGGTGTAGATCTCTACGTTGCCAGTTGAGTATTTATCTTGGACGTAGGGTACCACAAGTTCTAGAGATGCCCAGTTGAGTTATGGTCATGGGCATCGAGTACACCCAGTTGAGTGATGGTCCTGGGTGCAGAGCAGTTTTCAGATTTTCAGTGCTTAGATTTCAGAAAACAGATTTTAGTACATGATTTTCAGAAACAATTTTTCAGATGTCAGTTTACAGTTTTAAGATATAGTTTTTAGTTTATTTTAGATACAGATCCCAGCTTTCAAATGTAGTTTTCAGTTTTCAAATACAGATTTCAGAAAGAGTTTTTCCAGAAAGAGAAAATAAAGTAAAGTTTTCAGCAAATAATTTTCAAGAAGAAACTTTCAGATAATAGTTTTTTAGAAAAAAGTTTTCAATGAGTATCTTCTAAAAAGCAAGCGTGTTAAAGTTTTAAATAGTATACACGACGTGCAAACGAATTGTATATGCTAGTAAATCATTTGAGTTGCATATTAATGTTAATAATGCATGATTATATGATATCATATTCTTGATTATATGGTTAACTTTGTGCATCGTATATTCATGTAGAGTTGGTATTTTGTAAGGTACGAGCACATAGTAGCTTGAACTCATTTTAATGTATGTATATCAAGGGTGATTGTATAAGTTGCTTTCTTACTTAGAAAGAATATAGTGTAAAGATGCTAGTTAATGATGAAAGGGTGACCTATGCATGTACTCATGAATAGTGATAGTGGATTAGGGAATTAACAGAATTAATATTTTATTAGTCCGACTTGATGATATTTCAAGAAAGAAGAGTAAGAAAATTGTATTAATTGCCTGAATTAGATCAGTAAAGAAGGTGTAGGAATGTAGAAAAATATCAGAATAGCGCATTTAAAATATAATGAGAGTTTGATACAGTGAATGAGAGTATAGAAACATGTTCGAGCTGTTGCATGGGAATTTACTATTTGTAGCACATGAAAACAAAAAGTGAATTAAGCACACAATGTATTTTGATTATATTATATATATGTGTTCTGTGATTATGATGCGTGAGTTCAGACACAGGCTAAGTAGTATCGAAGCATACATATGGCTTTACATGTGTGATGGAATGCGTATGTATGAGATATGCGACGTTCACAGGTAAAATATAAAGGAAGGAAAAGATTTAAATTATGTTTTCGTACGATCATTAGGTTATAAATGAAGATGTGGAGTTTTTTTTTTTAAATGAGATTAAAATAATGAAACAAGTTAAGATCTTGAATAATATTGGAAACACCTTATTAGAATGTATGCATGTTTACTTATTGAGTCTTATGACTCACACCATAACAGTTTGTAGTTTTGCAGGTCAGTAGCAGTTGTTAAGAACCATCAGAAGTTCGGTGAAGACTTTGAAGACAGTGGATCACCCCATTTGCTGTCGAGAGAGTTTTGAGTCTTGGGTCGAGTTATGGGTCCGCACGGCCCTTTGTATGGTTTTTGTATTTGCATCTCATTTGTATAAGTCATGTAATGGTATAGTTTCATTTTGAGTTCTGTCCGAAGGCCAAGTGGTGTATATTTTGTTCATTGAGTCCAGGCCTGAGGCCTTGTTGATGAGTGCATTGAAGTTGAGTTACCAGCCTGAGGCCGAGATTGTTATGTTCTTGTTGTATATGGCTGCTGGCAAGGTTGCATGATGTTACGAATACATCATGCCGAAATTTCGTTAGAACAAGAGGCTTATGGAGATGGGTTCTCCTATCTCCTGCCGGTAGCATCCTGGCCTAGGCGGGATGTTACAGTAGTACACTCAGGATTAAGATCGAATCCATATATGACCATCTATTAGATAAAATAAATTTCTTCGGTTAACGAATATTAAGAAAAATTCATATTTATCTGAGTCAATTCCTATATGATCTCATCATACAAGTTGCCTCCATTCCCAAGTCACTACTTGAATGATCCCGGATCAAGGTCATCATATAATTATAGAATGAAACGCAGGTATAGATAAACCACAAACAAAGTACTGTCTTTGTTTGCTCTCTATGGATTATTTAGATTACTAACTTCACACTTAAATCCTCATGTGCATCAAGCATACATTAAGTCTGAAAGTACAAGAGTAATAAAGGTAAACAAGACAATTAGATAATATGCGATTTAAATCAAACAACTTTGATAAATGAATAATTCATTTATTATTATTACAATAATCAATTCTGTTTACAATACATGAAGCTCCGAGGCATATATCCCAACATTTAGCACATCATTTAATTCAATTTGTATCTCTTTATTCTTTTGAGTATTATTCTGGTTTATATATTATTCTCCGTGTTTAATGCGTTTTATTGTCTGTTCAATAATTGAATAGGTGTGGTAAACCCCTAAGAACTTAGAAAAGGGAATTTGGGTTTATCCTTGGGAATAATAGCACGTAATTGTAATGCCTAATAAATAGATTTCCGGACATGATAGGAAAATACATGTTGGACAAGCATAGAACAAATGAGAACACATACTTCACTAAAAGAAATCAATCAAATAGCGACGAAAAAATGCGTAGTTATTCCATCGCAAATAGATAATTAGAGACGGAAAAAATCTGTCTTTATTTTGTTGGTCACAAAAAAATAAGAACAGAATTTTATTCTGTCTCGATATCTTGACGTACATTCTATAGCTAATTGGCGATGAAATTCTATTCCATCGCTAAATAGCGATGGAAAATTTTATTTCTACTTATTTACCAAATAATTTTCCTCGTTAATAAGATACAAATTTCATTTCTATTTAGTGACGGAATAATTTCCGTCACAAAAAAAGACGAAAATTTTGTCTTTATTTAACGATGTAATAAATTCCCATAGCTAAATAGAGATGAAATTTTCGTAACTATTCTGTAACTATATATTTTTAAAAAATAAAATTAAAATTTAAAATTATAAATTTTTGAGAGATGGGAAATTTAAAATTTTAAAGATCTGTGAAAATTTTAAATTTTGTAAATAAGAGAAAGTTTTAATTTTAGGGAGGAAAAAATTTTAAAATTTTAGAGAGACTGGAAATTTTATAATTATATAGATGTGAGATTTTTTTAAATTATAGAGAGAGGAAATTTTTAAATCTTAGATAAAGGAAAATTTTAAAATTTTTTAATGGTGGAAAATTTTAAAGAAGTGACTTTTTTAATTATTACATATTTATCTTCAATTCCACATGACACCATAATATCCACTGTTAGTTTCGATACACCACCATCCATTTACGCCATCTTAAACCAAAAAAAATATTAGTGTTTGTTTCTCAGGAAAATTTAAAAGTGGAGATAAGAAAAATGATAGATTGATAATGAGAGTTGAGGTATGAAAAAATTTGATGGTATATGGAATTGAGTAAGAAAATTTTTGATGGTGTATTGGAGTTGAGAGTTAAAAAGATTTTGGTGTATATATAGAGGAAGAAAATAAGAGAAGCGGGAAGATTTGTAAATTTGTTAGACATTTGAAATTTTCGTAAGGTATAAATTTTTTGAAATTTGACGAAACATAGCAACGGAATAGAGATTCTGTTTCTATTAGCGATGGATTAGAGATGAAAAATTCGTCTCAATTTTTTTTTTTTAAAAAGGCACCGATGGAATAAAATTTTCGAGGGATTGAAAATTTTAAAATTTAGCAATAGATAGAGATTTCGTTTCTGTTTAGCGATGGAAAATTGATTCCCTTTCTATTTAGTGACGAAAAATCCGTCTCTATCCTTTTTTTTTTAAAAAAAAAAGTTGCTTTAAAAGGAATAAAATGTTGGGAGATTGAAAATTTTAAAAATTAGTGACGGAATAAAGATTTTGTTTCTAATTAGCGAAGGATTAGCGACAGAATAATTCCGTTTCTAATTAACAATAGTTTTGAAAATTAGAAATTAAAATAAAATTTAAAATTAAAATTAAAATTAGCTACAGAATTGAGATTTCATTTTTATTTAGCGACGAAATAATTCTGTTTCTAATTAATAATAGTTTTACAAATTACAAATTAAAATTAAAATAAAAAAAAATTAAAATTAGCTATTGAATTGAGGTTTTGTTTCTATTTAGCGACAGATTAACTATGGAAAAATTATGTTTCTAAATTTAATATAATTTAAAAATAAAAATAAAAATAAAAATTCAAAATTAGCGACAAAATAAAGATTCAGTTTCTAATTAGCGATAGAAAATAGTCTGTTTCTCAATTAAATTAGCAACAGGAAAAAGTTCGTTCTAAATTAAATTAGCAACAGAAACATAAATCTATCGCTAATTAGCGACGTATTTATGTTTCCGTCTCCAATCTAGAGATGAAATTTTTTTGTCGCTAAATTTCGTCCCTAATTTATTTTTTAGTTTCAATTCTGTTTCTATTTCGTCGTTAAATTTTGAAATGGAATATCCTTTCGCTAAATTTTTCACTAAAATTGCAATTTCTTGTAGTGCTTAATGAGTATTACTTAATTTAATTATCATAGGAATATAGATAATTGAATTAAGTTAAGCTTTTCTACCTGATCATCGCAAGAAGCGGTTGGGTTTCTAAGGTCACCCCAAGATCAATCCAAGCATAAAATCATGTGAATACTAAAAAGAGAATAGCGGAAATATACTCACTTTGATCGGATGTGGGATGTGTGTAGAAAAAAAAATTGCGTTTGAGAAGTGCTCCAAGATCTTCTCTTTGAAGTTGTTGTCTAAGCTCCAAGCTTTGAGATTGATTCCAACCTCTTGGGAATGGTTTCCCTATCACCTTAGAATGATTCTTCAAGTGCTAGCTTTGGAAATTTTGCTATAAAATTTCCTTGTTCTTCCTTCTGACTCTCGGTAATGAGAGCTTTAGGAGAGAGAGAGAATGGCGTGTAGAGAGAGAGGAAGAGAGATGATTTTTTTAACTTGTATTTGATTTCC
This sequence comes from Zanthoxylum bungeanum, assembly GCA_019454045.1. NCBI lineage: Eukaryota > Viridiplantae > Streptophyta > Magnoliopsida > Sapindales > Rutaceae > Zanthoxylum > Zanthoxylum bungeanum. Next base: position 269,132 of record SKCR01001242.1, read on the forward strand.
AAAATCAAAAGAAAAGATATACCAAATATTTGGTAATAAGTCCATCATCTTTCAACTTGTGTGTTGTAAAAGTTATCATAAAATATCTACTAACTTCTATTAAATAAAGTTAAGTAAATGACTAATGACTTGACTTGTGATGTGACATGTGGGCCTCACTTGATTCAAAATCCGAGTGGGCCGGCAAACACATCCCGAGCTCGGGTTCGTTAATTCCGAATTAATGAATTTTCCGTTGCGACGTATTAAATCAAATTTAATTAAATAATTATGCTTAGCAAAATTACTATTCACGTCGCTCGCGAATTAATTCCAAATTAATGAATTCGCCCGAATTAAAATCCAATTTTAATTCCGTTATGAAATATAATTTCATTTAATATATCAAATATATTATTTTATTGATTAATTCCAAATTAATCATTCTCTCTCTTATAATAATATTTTATCTCAGGTAAAATCTCTCCGCAATTAATCATAGATTAATTATGTTCGAATCATACATCATCGGTGAATCTTCGAGAAGCGAACCATGAGATCCTGGATATATTGGCAGTAAATTCGATCGTCAGATTATCCGAACACGTGCGTACCCGATACCACGTTCTTACCGATTTACGAGACATGGTTGGCTTCTAGCAAAGCACCGTACATTCCCAATTCTCCAGAATTATTCTTAAAGGAATATAAAATCTTTGTCAGCCGTAATATATGTAGTATTACGTATTGCGATCCAGTATCTGATGTCACATGCAAGGCCTGGGGCTAGAATAGTGTCTACCCCGTACGAAGTATATATCGGATCACAAACAACTAGTCTCTTTAATCGGAAATTCATGATCTTGTCATATTATCTCGATGGTTGCAACACATTAGAGTACCAGTTCTGTATCCATGTGTGATCATCATCTCCATATGACTGAAGTGATACTTCCGTCTTGACATCACATCCAATATACTACGATTCTCAATAAACCCAGAAGAGGCGTAAGTAGAACCTGTTAAAGTTCCAGACGACCAAAACCAAAGCGTATTGATTGTCGCAAGTACTAGCGATGCAAGTCTCAGGTTAAGACAAAATACACATATCCTGAATCGGATTTCGATAGACACATAGTCATACTACCAATATATGAGAACTATGTTGTTACGCATAGTCATACTACCAGAGCGAAGCTATTTTCGTATCATCGGTAAACACAACCTCCTATCACACTTACATAAGTATCTAATACTTAAATATATGAGAACTATGTTGTTACGCTTCCATAACACGCACAAGTGCGATACTAGTCTATTCTACATTATCGATGTCCAGTCTCGATAATACTACGACTAAGGATGTTTAATGATTAAACCATTGTGGATTGATATTGTCTCATATTTTATAATCCGGAACTAATCATAAAGACTTTTATCATTCATATATTAAAGTAATCTAATTATGAAATGATAAAATGCAATTTCCATTGTCACATAATTAATTTGTACAAAAACCACAATGTCTTTTACAAATAGTGACGCTATGGGTCATAATTGTCCACCAATCTCCCACTTGGCCTATAGCCGGTCACTCAAGCATCTAACACTTGAACTATGTACATGTCGCTCAAACTTTTGCTGAGAAATATCTTTCGTCAGCGGATCTTCAATGTTGTCCTCTAATGCAACCTTCTCGATCTTCACATCGCCACGATGTATAATCTCACGAATCATATGGAACTATCGAAGAACATGCTTGGATCTTTGATGAGACCGCGGTTCCTTAGCCTGTGCTATAGCCCCGTTATTGTCACAATACAATGGAACATGCTCAGTTGCTAATGGAACTACTCCTAATCCAATTAGGAATTTACAGATCCAAATTACCTCTTTTTCTGCTTCAGCTGCAGCAATATACTTTGCTTTTGTTGTTGAATCGGTAACAGTCTCTTACTTGGAAGATTTCCAGCTTACTATTCCGTGGTTCAAACAAAATATGTACCCGGATTGCGACTTACAGTCGTCTTTATCGGTTTGGAAACTTGCATCAGTATACCCAGTTACCTCAAGTTCTCCATCTTCATAGATTAAGAAAGCATCCTTAGTTCGTCTAAGATACTTAAGGATATTTTTAACCGCCATCCAGTGACCTTCACCTGGATCAGCCTGATAGCGACTACACATGATCAAAGCATACGAGATATCAGGTCGCGTACATATCATGGCATACATGATCGATCCGACTGTAGAAACGAACGGGATCCGACTCATGTTGTCTCTCTCATCTTGAGTTTTAGGACACATGTCCTTAGATAAAGTGACGCCATGTGACACTGGCAACAGTCCATTCTTGGACTGATCCATGTTGAATCTCTTTAATACTTTATCAATGTATGTGCTCTAGGAAAGTCCAAATAGCTTTCTAGATCTATCCCGGTAGATCTTTATTCCTAGAATAAAGGTTGCTTCTCCCACATCCTTCATGGAGAATTTTAATGAAAGCCAAGCTTTCACCGATTCTAGCATGGGAATGTCATTGCCAATAAGCAATACATCATCAACGTAAAGGATAATGAATGTCAGTTCACTCCCACTAACCTTCTTATATACATAAGGATCATCCTCGTTTTAAACGAAAACATATTCTTTTATGATCTCATCAAAAAGTTGGTTCCAAGAATGCGATGCTTACTTCAATCCATAAATAGATCGATTTAACTTACAAACCTTGTTTGCAAGTCTTGGTACGATAAAACCATCGGGTTGTTACATATAAACATCCTCAAAAAGTTTATGTTAAGGAAAAAGATTTTGACGTCCATTTGCCATATCTCGTAATCGAAATATGCTAAATAGCAAGCATAATCCGAATGGATTTAATCATGGAAACGGGTGAAAATATTTTGTCATAATCCACACCATGTCGTTGACGATACCCTTTCGCTACAAGCCTAGCTTTGTAAGTTTGTATGTTGCCATCCATGCCGGTCTTCTTCTTGAAGATACATTTGCAACCAATAGGCTTTACGCTTTCTGGTGCATCAACCAGTGTCCAAACTCGGTTGGTGTACATGGAATCCATTTTGGACTTCATGGCCTCTTGCCATAAAGCGGAATCGATATCCAATATCAATTCCTCCTACTTAGATGGCTCGTTATCCTCAATAAGATTGATATCCACATTAGGTGAGATAAGAAACCCATACCTCTCAGGTTTATTTCTGACTCTCTCTGACCTACGCGGTTCTTGTGTATTCGAAGATTGTGGTACAGTTTCATCCTAATGAACTGTTCATGTTCCGTTAAGGATTCTGTGCCAGGAATAGTTTCACTCCGATTTTCATCGAGTTCTACTTTCCTCCCACTTACCACTACATCCAAGAATTCTTTCTTAAGGAAAACCGAATGTAGAGCAACAAATACTTTGTTATATTGTGGGTGATAGAAGCAATATCCTTTGGTTTCCCTAGGATATCATACAAATAGGCATTTATCCGATTTGGGTTACCTTCCAAATATTTGACGTATGCCCAGCAACCCCAAATCTTCAGAAATGAGAAACCCAGTTTCTTTCCTGTCCATATCTCATAGGGCGTCTGTTGGACAGACTTTGATGAAACCTTATTCAAAATAAGTATTGCACTGTTCAATGCATATCCCAAGAAGGAAATATGTAGCTCTGTGCGACTCATCATAGACCTTACCATATCCAATAAAGTTTGGTTTCTCAGATCGGAAACACCATTTAATTGCAGTGTTCCATGAGGAGTCCACTGTGAAAGAATACTATATTCTTTCAAGTAATCAAGAAACTCATTGCTTAAGTATTCCCCACCACGGTCCGACCGTAATGTCTTAATACTTTTACCTGTCTGTTTTTCTACTTCGTGTCGAAACTTTTTGAATTTCTCAAAGGTTTCCGACTTGTGTCTCATAAGATACACATAACCATAATGCGATGCATCATCCGTAAAGGTTACGAAGTATTCATATCCATCTCTAGCCTGGCTAGACATGGGCCCATAAATGTCACTATGAACAAGGGCTAACAGTTCAGTGGCACGTGCACCTTTACCGCTAAAAAGTGTTTTAGGCTTTTTTACTAATAAACAAGATTCGCAGACGTCATATAAATTTGGATCAAATCTGTCCAAGTACCCACTCTTCGAAAGTGTGGATATGCGAGTCTTGTTAATATATCCCAGACGACATTGCCACATATAAGTTTCATCTTTGTTACTTACTTTAAGCCTTTTATATGTTTTAGATTGATTTATATTCAAAATATAAAGACCATTATCTATATCAGCAGTGCAAATCTCCATATCATTTTTATACATAAAACACCCAATGTTTTTTAAATACAAAACTATAGCCACATTGGGCTAATAAAGATACAGAAATAATATTCCTAGTCAAACTAGGTACAAAACAACAGTCTAATAGTTTAAGTACATGCCCCGATGGAAGTTCCAAAACATAATTGCCAACGGCCAAAACGACGACTCGTGTCCCATTTCCAACACGTAGATCAATCTCCCCTAAGGTCAGTCTCCTGCTAATCTGCAGATCTTGCACATCAGTACATATATGAGTACCATAACCAAAATCAAAAATCCAATTTTTAAAACTAGTAGTAGACATGTTTATTTCTATAACAAACATACCTGAAGCTGGTGCCTTGCCCGCTTTGACTTCCTTCATGTATGCCTTGTACTCGCGGCAGTCACACTTCCAGTGACCCCACTTCCCGCACTGCAGACATATATCTTGGGATTTATCCTTACCCTTCCCAGAAGGTTTTGACGATTTGGCCTTGCATTTCTTCTTCTTTACACCTCCAATCGTCTTGGGCCAAGACCTCGAAGACTGAGATGTTGAAGCGAAGTACGCCTCGCGCTTCTTGCCCTTTAAGAGCTCTTTTTTTGCTTCGCGCAATGTGGATATTGACTCTCCAAGAGTATGGTCTTGGTTCATCATATTGTAGTTCATGATGAACCCACTCCAAGTGTCGGGCAGAGACTGTAAGATGTCAGCAATCATCTGTCCTAGCTGTTCGATGTCAGCAATCTATGGAAGTCTCAGCCTCGAAGACAATACCCATCTATCCCAGTTTTTCGATGTCAGCAATCATCTGTGACACATGGTGCTCGACAGATGTACCCTCTGATATACGAGTGCGAAAGAGCTTCTTTTGCAACTAATATCTTTGCGATCTAAGATTAGATCGATGAAGATCATGCAACTTCGCCATCATCTCATAGGGATCCAATCCCTTGTTCTGATGATGGAATTGTTGAGTCATAGTAGCAAGCGTTATAGATTGAGCAGTCGAGTTGTCATCGCCATGAGTCTTCCAAAGCTCTAGCTCAACTATCTGATCAGATCTAGGTTTAGGCCGAATAAGTCTCTCTATAATATTGAGCAACTTCTCGGATCCCAGGATAATTTTGAGATTCATGTCCCAATCTTGAAAGTTCGCGCCATTAAAGACATTGTCGCCTATGATAATGTCTCTGACACTATTATTTCATGTCATCTTAATTACAATAGTCAAACTATTCAATTAACGATGTATGGGTACAGTCCAACTGTTACAAGAAAAATAATAAAATATTAGTCCAATTAATAAATATTTATAATGACGAAATAATTTGAAAGCTCGTAAGGCCGTGTATTTGAACGAAATTGCAAATTCAATACTAACCTCCCATTATTTTTCGGCGAGCCTCTAACCCTCTGTTGAGTACTCGGGAAACCTAGTTTCCTAGTGGGCTAGGATCCCGTTATATAACACACAACCTTGACTTTGGCCAACAAGCTGTATGATATTTAACTAGGTAGATCTCTAAAATCAATTGGATCTCATCCAATTCCTAGATTCGGTAGGCGGACCTCCAAGTCCGAAACATATATACAATATATATGCCAATATATCCAATATATATTCCTAACATTTTCCTCTGAATCAACTAAGCTTTGGCTTTGGCACAACAAGCTTAATGATTCTAGTTAAGCGGAACCCATTGACTTTGGAAAGCTTCGTGATTGATGTCGATGGACAATAAGTGATCTTGACTTTGGCCAATAAATCACAACTTGGAAAAGACATATGATATGGAACAAAGCCTTCATGATTCAAACGCATCTGCGATGGATAAAGGTCTTGACTTTGGCAAACAAACCATTGTCAATATTGGATCTTGAGAATGAATTACTCAATGGAAGGAAAACACTTAATATTTGTTGAGGGTTTTTCACGTAAATTGGCAACCAATTATTATCTTTGATTAGGTCTCACCATACACCCTTAAGCATGCATTCTAAAAGCATAATAAGGCACGGTAAATAAATTAATAATGATATGCGGATGGATATCTCACAAATTATTCCTATAACAAATCACTCCATTTTCTCTCCTCGGTTAGCACTATTCTAACTTCTACCCAATTACATAATACAATTAAAGAAACCTCATTTACATTGAGGGGAATTATGTGAGAAGAGAATTACAAAGAATCGAGAGATAGCTGGACAGACAGGTCCAATTTAATAAATTCTAAATTTATTACAATAATTTCCAAAACTGCCCTCACACATCTAATATCCATATGATATACATTATTCATACAACACATCCATGTATTCACACAAAACATGTTATTCATTCAATCTAATCCAATTAATTAATCTTTGAATTAAGTGATCATCCAATGTTCAAACAACGATTTGATTTGCACGAGTCTAACTCGTTTAAGAATAAGTACTCAAAGTACGAATTCTTGAATTATTTCGAACTATAATTTTAAATCCAATTTAATTTGTATTCAATACTAATTATATATTTAATTCCAAATTAAATAATTACACTTTCAATACGCCTTTACGACTTAGATTCTAAATCAAATCTTAATGGGCCTCAAAGCCAAATTAACATCCAATGTTCATTTAATTAAAGTCCAATGGGCTTTCAATTAATTTCTTAAGGCATGGGCTTTGGTCAATATGGGTCAAACCCAAATACCAAGGCCCAAGTAAGGAATCACCCTGTTTGCCAAGAAATCAATTTTGGCCCATTATGCCCAATTAAATATTTAAAGGCCCATTCATTATATTTGGACTCATTGGAATGGTTTTAGGCCCAAATTGGATCCAATCCAATTGTCCTAACACAACTTGGCCCTGTAGGGAACACCTTCCCTCGCGCAGCGGAAGTGGTTAGGCTCAGGAATCGGACTTGAAAAAATTTTATGCTCTTCCCTTGCTATGGCCGAATGTTACCAGTGATATTACTGAAGTTTTGGACAAAATTTCAGCCCCGGAATAGTCTCGAAACAGTCCCCGAACAGCCCTTGAACTGCAGTGCAAAAACTGGACTGTTTTGGAAACGTTATGGGTGCGTATGTTACCCAACTCTAGGTCTGATTTGCGCCACTTGCAGGTCTGTTTCAGATCTGATTTTTCTCCCAAAATAATCCTAATACAGGCATTAAGATATCCTAAAGTGTTTCCCAAAATCCCGAATGAAAATCAAACAAAACGGAGCTCCCTGAACCTCCATGTTCTTGCGCAATTTAGGGTTCCTTAGAGAGTGGGGCCGCAAACTGCAGGGGTGGTTTGGGGATGATTTTCAATGTCACGAGGTCTTCCGAACTATCTCTCGACACTAACGTAGGGTAGTGTAGACTACACTCACAAGAAATCTCTAAACGGTTTAGAGAACGATCACACACACCGAAGAGAGATCTCAACGTTTGAGAGCTCGGAGAAGGAGATGGAGGCTAGGGTTTTTTCTAATGGTTGTGTATAAAATTAAATCATAATTTTCTTTTATACTTATGGTTAATTTGTTTCATAAAACAAATCAGCCACTAGTCTCCCAATGAGTGTAGAATTCAGCCAAGGCTAGGGATTATGAATCCTTGTTTTATTTTGCTTCCAAAATAAACAAATCCCACTCCCTATAATACTCAAAATTTTCGGCCAATGGGGATATTATTTTGGATTTGATTTTGTTTCCAAAACAAACAAATCCTATCCCAAAATAAGTCAAAAATTCGGCCAAGGTAGGGTTTTAATTAGGATTTAATTTTGTTTCCAAAACAAACAAATCATATTCCTTATCCAATAAGGAATCCTACCTTGGTAATAATTCTTAGCCTTATGAAATCATATCTTATATAATTTAATATTCTAATTTAATAATTATCAAATATAATTATTAATACTTTATATTAACTTTTAATATAAAGTCTCATGTGTGATATAATTAATATTATTAATCACATTAATAATATTGCTTTTGTGAGTATATAATTAGACCATCCAATTATCTTAGCTCCGCTAAAGTAAATCGAGCTAGCGCGGGGACCAAGTGGACCTACGGTTCTGAGCTCCAATAATCTTGAAATATTAATTAAGCTCTTAATTAAATATTTCTAATTATTAACTCCGGGTTATTCTACTAAAAACCCGAAGTTGCACTCTCGTCACCGTAGATGAAATATAAGGCCGATCAAAGTCGGTGTCCACCGATATAATCATTGCATATAAATTGATCCTTCACGAATATCTCGTAATTAGAGCCGGGTCATAATATCCGTTAAACCCTTCTAATTATTTTATCTTAAGTACCATTGATTCTCTAATGAACAATTTATTCATAATGTTATGAATATTAATCTTTCCATTCGTAATAGAAAGACTTGAGCGCTCTAATCGTTCAAGTACCGAATCAATCCTTAAGAGAGATATTCATCTACTTCTCGCAAGAAGGAGTGAATTCCATGTCTATGTAAAACGTTCCCAGCTACATAACAGACTATCCCCCAAAATACGTAGTTATTGGTTGGGTTTGCTACACCAACCTCACCTTTGTAAATCAAAGGACATATCCCGCCATGCAGGAGTTCGTAGTACACTCAGGATTAAGACCAATCCATATATGACCATCAAGTAGATTGAAATGACTTTCTTTGTTTAACGGATATTATAAGAATGTCATTTCTATCTGGGTCCAATCCTATATGATCACATCATACAAGGTGCCTCCATTCTCATGTCTCTACATGGACGATCCGATTAAGATCGCCATCCAAATATAGAATGGACCGCAGCTATAGATAAACCACAAACAAAGCACCAGTTTGTTTGCTCTCTATGGACTATTTAAGATTACTAACTTCAGACTTGTATCCTCTGGTGCATGACACTCATGTACCAAGTCTTGAAGGTACATAAGTAATCTATGGTATTTATGAAGATATATAATATGCGAAAATTAAAACAAACAATTTTGATAAATGAATAATGCATCATTTTATTTCTATGCAATAGAAACCGTTTACATCACATGTAGCTCAAGGGCATACATCCCAACAATCTCCCACTTGCACTAGAGCAAATGGACATGTCTCGTAAACCTAGACCATCTAGGTGACCATCAAACACTTTAGCCGGCAAGGTCTTAGTAAACGGATCAGCAAGGTTCTCTGCGGACGCAATCTTTGTGACGGTAACGTCGCCTCTCTGAACTATCTCTCTGATGAGATGATATTTCCTTTCTATATGCTTTCCCCTCTTGTGGCTTCTTGGTTCTTTGGAGTTTTCCACTGCTCCACTATTATCGCAATAGAGGGTGAGTGGTTTATCCATATCTGGAACAATTTCCAGATCTCCCAAGAATTTACGGAGTCAGACTGCTTCTTTAGCTGCTTCATAAGCCGCTACATATTCAGCCTCCATGGTGGAGTCAGTAATGCAAGATTGCTTTATACTCTGCCAAACAATAGCCCCACCACCTAGGGTGAACACTGATCCAGATGTGAATTTTCTAGAATCGACATCTGTTGAAAATCAGAATCTGTATATCCTTTTAGGATCATATCCTCACCAGAATATACCAGCATATAATCTCTCGTTCTCTTAAGGTATTTGAGAATGTGTTTCACAGCCACCCAGTGATTCAATCCCGGATTTGACTGAAACCTACTGACTACTCCCACTGCAAAACAGATGTCCGGTCTCGTGCATAACATGGCATACATAGACTACCAACTGCTGAGGCGTATGAGATATGTCTCATTTCCTCAACGCCTTGAGGTGTCTTAGGAGACTGTTCCTTCGACAAATGAATTCCATGCCGATAAGGCAGATTGCCTTTCTTGGAATTCTGCATCCCAAATCGCACAAGAATCTTGTCGATGTAGGATGCCTGAGACATAGCTAACAGTCGCTTCTTGCGATCCGAAGTATCTGGATCCCAAGAACATAACTTGCATTTCCCAAATCTTTCATTTGGAATTGCTCAGCTAGCCAGTTTTTTAATGTCTGATAATATCTTATATCATTCCCAATGAGTAGATGTCATCAACGTACAAAACAAGGAAAACCATCTTCCCGTCAATGATGCGCTTGTATACACAAGGCTCATCAACATTCTGCTCAAAATTATAGACTTGATCGTTGTATCAAATCTTATGTTCCAAGATCGGGATGCCTGCTTGAGTCCATAAATGGACCTCTGCAGTTTGCAAACCTTTTGCTCCTGACCTTGGGCTATGAACCCTTCTGGTTGTACCATATAGATACTTTCATCAAGATTGCCATTCAAGAATGCAGTCTTGACGTCCATTTGCCAAATTTCATAGTCATAATATGCGGCTATGGATAGAAGAGTGCGGATGGATTTTAGCATGGCTACTGGCGAGAAAGTTTCCTCATAGTCAACTCCCTCTTTCTGGGTATAAACTCGGCCACTAGTCTAGCTTTGAAGGTCTGTACCTTCCCATCTGATCCCCTCTTCCTCTTGTAGATCCACTTGCAACCTATGGGTTTTACTCCATCAGGTTGGTCTACAAGTTCCCAGACAGAGTTGGAGTACATGGACTCCATCTCTAGGTTCATGGCTTTGAGCCATTCCTCTTTGTCAGGATCATCCATTGCACTACTGTAGGTCAATGGATCATCTACACCATCGCTGGAGGCGACAACTTGTGCCTCTCCAACTCCTAGATAACGATCAGGTTGTCGTACAACCCTCCCACTACATCTAGGCGGTAGATCATTCTGACTGGGAATTATCTGACCATCAGATGTCGAAGGTGCTATGTATTTGTCAACTTTTGTTGACGATGGTGCGCTGGTTGAACCAGTAAGTAACTCCTCGAGTAACATTTTACTCTGAGGTTTGAACTCCCTCATATAGTCCTGCTCTAGAAACGTAGCATTTGTCGATACAAATACTTTGTTGTCATCAGGACTGTAGAAGAATCCACCCCTAGTCTCCTTCGGGTAGCCTACAAATAGGCACACCTGAGAACGTGGTTCCAATTTTGTGGTCTTATTCTTCAGCACATGTGCTGGACACCCCCATATGTGGAAATATCGTAAACTAGCTTTACGACCATTCCAAAACTCTAAGGGAGTCTTAGGAATAGAATTTGATGGAACTATATTGAGGATATACACTGCGGTTTGAAGTGCGTAACCCCAGAATGAACTAGGAACTGAGCTATAACTAAACATTGATCTCATCATGTTTAGTAGGGTTCGATTTCTCCTTTCTGCAACACCATTTTGTTGTGGTGTTCCAGGTGCTGTGAGCTGGGATACTATCCCATGCTCAACTAAGAATTCCTCAAAGTCTCTGTCGAGGTATTCTCCTCCACGATCCGATCATAGAGTTTTGATCGTCTCACCTAATGGGTTCTCAACCTCAGCTCGATACTCTTTGAACTTTTCAAAGGTATCTGATTTGTGATGCATTAGGTAGACATACCTATATCTTGAATAATCATCAATGAATGTGACGAAGTATTCATAACCACCTCGGGATTTCACATTCATCGGTCCGCAAATGTCCGAATGTATTAGCTCTAGTGGTTGGCTGGCTCTTATTCCTTTTCCTGTAAAAGGTCTCTTGGTCATTTTTCCTTCTAAACAGGATTCACAAACTGGTAAAGTCCCTAGCTTTAACTGGTTTAAGGCTCCGTCCTTTATCAATCTATTTATTCGGTCAAGGTTGATGTGACCAAGTCTAAGATGCCATAGATATGTGTCATCGTGAGAAATCTTTTGCCGTTTCGTTTTTGGTTTTTCAACCTTAAACATTTCAGTGTTGAGCAGTGACTTATGCGTTAACGGTCTTAACACATACAAGTTATTCTCTGAGTTTCCTGTGCATATAGTTAATCCATTTCTACCAATAATAACTGAATTGCTATTAAAAGAAATAGAATAACCATCATCCATAAGTCTAGAGACAGAAATCAGATTCCTGCGGAAACCAGGAATGAATAACACATCGTTCAAATTTAAATAACTATTATTAATAAAACTTAAACTAGAAACTCCCACTGCTCTTGCTGAAACGGCATCCCCTGTCCCGACCCTCATGGTGTAACCTCCTTCAGCAAAGTCCCTCCATGAATCAAGTAGCTGTAAAGAATAACAAACATGGTTAGTGGCGCCAGAATCAATAATCCAAGCGGATTTATCATCTTCCACTGATAGAGATTCAATAACAAGTAAATCATATTTACCTGTTTCCTTTTTCTCCTTCAGCTCAGCAAGGTATTTAGGACAATTCCTTTTCCAATGCCCACTCTTGTTGCAGTGGAAACATTTTCTTTTGGGCTTGAAATCCTTGGAGCCTTTCTTGTTCTTCTTTTTAGTGGCTTTACCTTTAGCCTTTCCAGTGCCTTTCTTCTTATTCTTTGCAGATTTGGAAGATTCGGCAACATTTGCCTCTGCACTGGATTTACGAGGATCCACCAGCATGGACTCGTAATGGGTGAGCTCATTGAGCAGTTGGGTCAAAGTAAAAGTCAACTTGTTCATAACATAGTTGCTTTTAAACTGCAGGAAACTCTTCGAAGAGTTTCCATGATCATGGTCACCTGGCTACGCTCATCAATACAAGCTCCATGGGTTTCAGCAGTGTTGAGATATGTCATCATCCTCAAGAGATGCTCTCGGACTGATGTCCCTTCCTTCATCCTAGCAGTCATCGCTGAGACCATGGCCTCAAGGCGTTGACGCTCCGAAGGTTGCCCAACATGCCCTGCAATGACTCCATCATCTGAGATGCTAGAGCCATAGGTTCGTGCTTTGCAGCAAGAACCTCAGACATCCCTGCTAGCAAGTAGCAGCGGGCTTTCTCATTTGATGCGCCCACCTTTTTTGATAGGTATCACGCACAACTTGGCCAGCATTTCTGGCCGGCTCGGGAGGACGCTCGTCCGTCAGGACAAACTTAAGGTCTTCACAGCCAGGATAGCGTTCATGTTACTTTTCCACTTAACATAGTTTTCCCCGGTTAATTTGTCATTTGAGAGTATGGAAATAATTGGAGAAACCATGGCTGAAAATAAAATAAACATGCATTCAACATTCATTCATCGCATATTAAAATCATCAAAGAATTTTGGCATAAAATTAAACATGATGCATGAACCATGAGTAATGAATAAGAAACCTAAAAGAATTACTATGCCACAGAGATCTATCATCCCACAAGTAAGTGCCGCCGTAGGGTAGGTCAAGTACTCGCATGATAGATTGAGACAATCTCAGGTGTCTGATATATGTGGGAATGACTCTTATTCCTATATTAAACAGCTACCGTTTTATTTGATCAAGGAATTTCATTAACAGTTAATTATTCATTTGTGAGTGTAACCCGCCGTTTCGAGATTCTTTGACTTAACAAGTGAAGTGCCGCCGTAGGGTAGTTCAGTTCACAAGATACATCTAGAATCCCTATCCTTTCGGAACCCAAACTTGATATTGACCAAAAATGGACACCATCTGTAGGGGGACGAAAACAAAGCCGTCTCGAGGCGCCTTTTGAATCTCACATTTTTGGACTAACAACGGAGATCGCGGGATGTACTGTCGTATATCCCTCTTTCACTCACTATTTTAAACTTAAGGTTTCTATCTAAAATATCTAATATTTTATCCTAACTAGTGTGTATAAACTTATGTGGGCTAAAGCATAATTTACTTACACTAGTTTTGTCACAGGCGAGCTAATCAATTTTAACCATTAAAATTGTGTCACTAAAATCCTATTAGTCTCTACTAATAATTATACTCTATTAAACTATTTTTAATTTGAGTGTCATTAAGTGAGCTACAATATTTTAACTCTTAAAATACTAAGCACTTAAAGGTCTAAAACCATAGAATTCTAAATGGTCAAAATTTTAATTAAACATTTTAATAAATCTTAGTGCGTCATAAACTCCAATGGTACGTGGAATTGTATCCCGAGTGCAGACCACATTTCCGTCCATACGGAATCGGCTATGGAATTTATATCCGGGTTTCCATCCTATATATCAATGGAATTTATTATGCACCAATTAAGTCCAATATATTAGAATTCAAGTTTTAGACACTTAATCCCATTAATCTAATTAATGAATTCAATGCATATCATATTCTATTTAAACCTTTTAAATTTACATAAAATCATAATTCTATGTCTTTAATGATAATGCATGTATGACATGTTATGGCAAGTAAAATGCACGATGGGCACCCTAGGCTATATGACATGTTATTCAAACATTCGAAATAAACATACATATAACAAAAGATTATTTTGCATTGACCAGGCTCTTATTTTTCTATACTAATCTAATTAGTACATAAGATCTACCAAGGCATTCCTTGGCCTTCAAATCCTGCTCCAAAGTGGTATTGGCTCCTATCGAGGCTTCGATACTCCATATTACAAAGAATTGATTTTTTTTACATTGAAAATAAAATTACAATGAATATAAACAATGGCCCTATGGCCTTACAACCCATAAACAAAATCACCTATAAAAATAAAAGCCATAAGAAATTACGACCAATGCAAAATCCATTCATCCATGAAATATTAAAACCATTCATCACATGAACTTAAACAATGTGCCCACTCATTTAAACATGCATATCATATTTATAACTCATATAAATATATTAAAAAGTAACTTTAATAAAAAAGTTAAGGGTTAAGAGCATTTTTCAACCTCGCTCTTGAGTCAATTGTAGGGAACGCCTTCCCTCGCGCAGCGGAAGCGGTTAGGCTCAGGAATCGGACTTGAAACATTTTCTGCTCTTCCCTTGCTATGGCCGAATGTTACCAGTGATATTGCTGAAGTTTTGGACAAAATTTCAGCCCCGGAATAGTCCCGAAACAGTCCCCGAACAGCCCTTGAACTGCAGTGCAAAAACTGGACTGTTTTGGACACGTTATGGGCGCGTATGTTACCCAACTCTAGGTCTGATTTGCGCACTTGCAGGTCTGTTTCAGATCTGATTTTTCTCCCAAATATAATCCTAATACAGGCCTTAAGATATCCTAAAGTGTTTCCCAAAATCCCGAATGAAAATCAAACAAAACGGAGCTCCCTGAACCTCCATGTTCTTGCGCAATTTAGGGTTCCTCAGGAGTGGGGCCGCAAACTGCAGGGGTGGTTAGGGATGATTTTCAATGTCACGAGGTCTTCCAAACTATGTCTCGACACTAACGGAGGGTATTGTGGACTACACTCACAAGAAATCTCTAAACGGTTTAGAGAACGATCACACACACCGAAGAGAGATCTCAACGTTTGAGAACTCGGAGAAGGATGGAGGGTAGGGTTTTTTCCAATGGTTGTGTATAAAATTAAATCATAATTTTCTTTTATACTTATGGTTAATTTGTTTCATAAATAAATCAACCACTAGTCTCCCAATAGGTGTAGAATTCGGCCAGGCTAGGATTATGAATCCTTGTTTTTTATTTTTCTTCCAAAATAAACAAATCCCACTCCCTATAATACTCCAAATTTTCGGCCAATGGGGATATTATTTTGGATTTGATTTTGTTTCCAAAACAAACAAATCCTATCCCAAAATAAGTCAAAAATTCGGCCAAGGTAGGGTTTTAATTAGGATTTGATTTTGTTTCCAAAACAAACAAATCATATTCCTTATCCAATAAGGAATCCTACCTTGGTAATAATTCTTAGCCTTATTAAATCATATCTTATATAATTTAATATTCTAATTTAATAATTATCAAATATAATATTAATACTTTATATTAACTTTTAATATAAAGGCTCATGTGTGATATAATTAATATTATTAATCACATTAAAAATATTGCTTTTGTGAGTATATAATTGGACCATCCAATTATCTTAGCTCCGCTAAAGTAAATCGAGCTAGCACGGGGACCAAGTGGACCTACGGTTCTGAGCTCCAATAATCTTGAAATATTAATTAAGCTCTTAATTAAATATTCCTAATTATTAACTCTGGGTTATTCTACTAAAAACCCGAAGTTGCACTCTCGTCACCGTAGATGAAATATAAGGCCGATCAAAGTCGGTGTCCACCGATATAGTCATTGCATATAAATTGATCCTTCACGAATATCTCGTAATTAGAGCCGGGTCATAATGTCCGTTATACCCTTCTAATTATTTTATCTTAAGTACCATTGATTCTCTAATGAACAATTTATTCATAACGGTTATGAATATTAATCTTTCCATTCGTAATAGAAAGACTTGAGCGCTCTAATCGTTTAAGTACCGAATCAATCCTTAAGAGAGAAATTCATCTACTTCTCGTAAGAATGAGTGAGTTCCATGTCTAGGTAAAATGTTCCCAGCTACATAACAGACTATGCCCCCAAAATACGTAGTTATTGGTTGGGTTTGCTACACCAACCTCACCTTTGTAAATCAAAGGACATATCCCGCCATGCAGGAGTTCGTAGTACACTCAGGATTAAGACCAATCCATATATGACCATCAAGTAGATTGAAATGACTTTCTTTGTTTAACGGATATTATAAGAATGTCATTTCTATCCGGGTCCAGTCCTATATGATCACATCATACAAGGTGCCTCCATTCTCATGTCTCTACATGGACGATCCGGATTAAGATCGCCATCCAAATATAGAATGGACCGCAGCTATAGATAAACCACAAACAAAGCACCAGTTTGTTTGCTCTCTATGGACTATTTAAGATTACTAACTTCAGACTTGTATCCTCTGGTGCATGACACTCATGTACCAAGTCTTGAAGGTACATAAGTAATCTATGGTATTTATGAAGATATATAATATGCGAAAATTAAAACAAACAATTTTGATAATTGAATAATGCATCATTTTATTTCTATATAATAGAAACCGTTTACATCACATGTAGCTCAAGGGCATACATCCCAACAGGCCCAACCAAGCCCATTAGGCCCAAATAAAACAACTTTAGCTCAATTCTAAATTAAGCCCAATTAATTGAATTTTAATATTCCAAATTTCATAATTAAATTAATTAAAGTGTATTGCATTAATTAATTATCTAAATTAACATTTCTAAAATATCAATTTAATTAATCATGCATTATAATATTCAATACACGTCCAACATTATTGAAACAAAATCAATTCATTTTCATGCTTCTTTGTTCACAGCAATATAAGGATTTTATATCTGATTTCGATTTCAATCTAATTAAATCACAAATCAATATATATCATTTCTTTAAACTCATCCAACGATTTAAAAAACAAAATCACCATGACTTAGAGTTTATCATTACATTCGGCCAAGCCTTTATGATTGGGGAAAATTAATCCATTTAATTTTTCATCAAATTGATCATGTATAACTCTAAGTTATCAATATACAAGCATACTTAAACAAATAATTTGATCAAATCATGCTCAAATCAAATTTACCCAAATTTTAGTATGTAAACCCTAATCAAATTTCATTCCCAATTAGGTGCTCTAATACCAATGTTGGGTTTCTAAGGTCATCCCAAGATCAATCCAAGCATAAAATCATGTGAATACTAAAAAGAGAATAACAGAAATATACTCACTTTGATCGGATGTAGGATTTGTGTAGAACAAAAATTTTGCCTTTGAGAAGTGCTCCAAGATATTCTCTTTGAAGTTGTTGTCCAAGCTCCAAGCTTTGAGATTGATTCCAAGCTCTTGGGAATGGTTTCCTTATCACCTTAGAATGATTTTTCAAGTGCTAGCTTTGGAAATTTTGCTACAAAATTTCCTTGTTCTTCCTTGTGACTCTCGGCATTGAGAGCTTTAGGAGAGGGAGAGAACAGCATGTAGAGAGAAAAGAAGAGAGATGATTTTTTTTAACTTGTATTTGATTTCAAAAATCAAGAGAAAAGATAGACCAAATATTTGGAAATAAGTCCTTCATCTTTCAACTTGTGTGTTTTACAAGTTTTCATAAAATCTCTACTAACTTCTATCAAATAAAGTTAAGTAAATGACTAATGATTTGACTTGTGATGTGACATGTGGACCCCACTCAATTCAAAATCTGAGTGGGCCCGCAAAACACATCCCGAGCTCGGGTTCGTTAATTCTGAATTAACGAATTTTCCGTTGTGACATAATTAGATCAAATTTAGTTAAATAATTATTGCTAGCAAAATTACTATTCACATCGCTCGTGAATTAATTCTTAATTATTTGATTCGCCTGAATTAAAATCCAATTTTAATTCCATTATGAAATCTAATTTCATTTAATATATCGAATATATTATTTTATTGATTAATTCTAAATTAATCATTATCTCTCTTCTAATAATATTTTATCCCAGATAAAATCTCTCCGTAATTAATCATAGATTAATTATGTTCGAATCATACGTCATCGGTGAATCTTCGGGAAGCCACCCATGAGATCCTTGGATATGTTGGCAGTAAATCCGGTCGTCGGATTATCCGAACACGTGCGTACCCAGTACCACATTCTTACCGATTTACGAGACATGGTTGGCTTCTAGCAATGCACCGTGCCTTCCTAATTCTCCAGAAATATTCTTAAAAGAATATATAATCTTTGTTAGGCGTAGTATACGTAGTATTGCGTATTGTGATCCAGTATCTGATGTCACATGCAAGGCCTGTGGCTGGAATAGTGTCTGCCCCGTACGAAGCATATATCGGATCACAAACAACTAGTCTCTTTAATTGGATATTCATGACCTTGTCATATTATCCTGATGGTTGCAACACATTAGAGTACCAGTTCTGTATCCCTGTGTGATCATCATCTCCATATGACTGCAGTGATACTTCCGTCTTGACATCGCATCCAATACACTACGATCTCAATAAACCCAAAAGAGGCGTACGCAGAACCTGTTAAAGTTCCAGACGACCAAAACCAAAGCGTATTGATTATCGCAAGTACTAGCGATGCAAGTCTCAGGTTAAGACCAAATACACCTACCCTGAATCGGATTCCCATAGACACATTGTCATACTACCAATGAGATTCTGATGGGTCTATCCAGAGCGAAGATGTTTCTGTACCATCGGTAAACACAATTTCCTATTACACTTGCATAAGTATCCAATACTTAAATATATGAGAACTTTTTCGTTATGCTTCCATAACATGCACAAATGCGATACTAGTCTATTCTGCATTATCGATGTCCAGTCTCGATAATACTACGACTAGGGTTGTTTAATGATTAAACCATTGTGGATTGATATTGTCTCATATCTTATTATCCGGAACTAATCATAAGGACTTTTAACATTCATATATTAAAGTAATTTAATTACGAAATGATAAAATATAATTTCCATTGTCACATAATTAATTTATACAAAAACCACAATGTCTTTTACAAATAGTGACGCTATGGGTCATAATTGTCCAACATAAGCTTATAGATAGATTAACGTTCTAGGTTAATAATATACAATAATGAACTAATTGAATAAAAAGTGCAATAATCCCTGGTTTGCATGCTTAGGTGAGGTTATAACTATATATTATTCTCTCACATAAGGTTTCTAAAGTAGCTCATTTTCTTTAATTTAGATTTTCAGTTATTTAATTTAATTTAATCTCTATTTGTAACACCCGATAATCCCGACGACTATTATGTTATAGGCGGTATGATACATGACATAAATTATGTTCAAGCAAGTGAGTGTGTGGAATTATTTTCCTCGTAGTTCCAATACATAATTTATCCCAAGATTCAATTCGGACAGCCCACGATATTTGGACTGTAAATTTTTCATATAAACTCTGATCTTATGAATTTTATAACGTCGGAAAGCTAAGACCAAAACCTACAACTTTCCTATTGGATATATTTCCCGATTCGAATAAAAAATAGGTCAAAATATACTTCAAAAATTCAGATGAATACTACCCGAGGACTAATCTAGATAATTCTATAAGTTTCTCAAAATTTCTGATATTTTACCATTAAATCATTACTTATTCAGTCCCTAGTATAAATATATCGAACACTATTCATGTATCTCTATCATTTGTGAAGATGAGAAAAAGTGAAAGAGAGAAGAAATAAGAAAAGAAGGGAAAAAAAAGGGAACCATTTTTCTCACCAAATGTAATGATGAAGCGAAGGAAAATCAACACATAATAAGCTAAGAAAAGGAATGGCAAGCTTAGAAGACTTATTTGGTGAAGGAAATAAAGTGAAATGAGGTAAGGAAATCTTGAGCCAAAACTTGGATTGTAGAATTTTGGTGATATGATGCTGTATTGGTATTATTGGTATGTTATGGATTGCATCTAGATGGATAAAGAACTAAGAAATTAAGTGTATTAAGAAATGCCCAAAGTTTGAAAATATTAGATGTTGAGCTAAAATAAGAATTATGAGATTAGAGATTGCCTTGATGGTATAATGTTTGTATAGCATATATGATGTTGGAGTTTAAAGAAATGCCTGTATGAAGGTCATAGTGTGGGGTGTTGAAACTTGGGTATAACCATTCAAGAGTTGGTGTTAGGCCCTGAAAATAGGTTAACATCGTGATGTTCGACACCTAGTGTCGCAATGCGTGACTAGAAGGTGCTTATTACCTCAGTCTGAACTTGCAGGCATCACAATGCATAACTCTCAATGTCGCAATGCGTAACGAGCATAGGGTCTCTGCCTCGGGCCTGATCAAGTGAGCGTCACGACGCATGGAGTCTAGCATCATGAAGCGAAATAGAACATGTTTTTTGCTTGGCTCTGCTTGTATGAGCGTCGCAATGCGAGTCAGAAACAATCTCTTCCCAATTTATAATCATCAAAGGAAGTTGGAGAGCACACTAAAGGTTCCTTTTACGGTATGTATAAACATCCACTATATTCATGATAATAATTAACTTTCTAGTGCAAATATACTAACCAATCTTGAATACAAGACGAATTTTTTTTCCGCAGGAGACTCCCTAGTCCCATCGAGGAATCAAGAGACATAGAAATTAATTTGTGAGTGGACTCTATTTTTAAGTTGTGTTTACTTACATGGTTTTGAGCTTGAAACTTACTTTTCTGCACTTAGGGTGTTAGCCTAGTTTATTTCAGATGTTTTATCAATAAAAATATTTTCAATAATATTTTAGAAAAAAAATGATTTTTAATGTATGATTTTATGGTTTTGGAGGCATGAGGGAAAACCCACATCAGATGTAACTTGACTTAGATATGGAATTGACGGTTACTGGAATTGACGGATATGACATGTGCACATGTAAAGCAGGATTAAGAGGACAACGATATGTAACGCCCCTAGATTCTAGATTTCAGGACTAGGAGGACGCCGATACGTAATACCCCCAGACCTTATATTCTGGAACATGATAGTGGCAAGCATTGGGGGACAGCTATCAGTAACTCCCCTATGGCTTGGATTTGCACACCTAGGTCCAGTTCAATGGCTTGGGAGACGCCATACTAAATGCCTAAAGACCACTAGTTTAGGCGTATGGGGGGACGGTGATACATAACGTCCCCATGCGTCAGTTTTTCTACAGATACTCGGAGACATGGTTTTTAGAAAGATGGTTTATAAAAGAGTTTTTTTTTTAAGAAATTATTTTAAGAGGATCTCAGAGAATTATAGACAGAAAGCAATTTCTAGAAAGAGAGTTGTTTTCAGAAAAGATGATAATTTCAGAAAAGATGATTTTAGTTTTAGAACAATGGACTTTCAAAAAGTATTTCATTTCCTGTTTTCAACTGTCCACTCACTAGATCTTTCAAATGATCTAACCATCCCTACACTCCCAGTTTCTTTTTTTTAGGTTACCCGGAGGACGAGCTCAAGAGGATGGATACTGATGACAGTCACTAGGGAGTTGATTCCACCAGATCAAGTAAGAAACATAGTCAGTTAGAGTCAAAGTGAAGTCTTGTATCAGACAATAGTACAATCAAGATTGTATGTGTAACGACCTGTGGATTTTACTACGGTATACAAATGTAATGTTACGTACGAGAAGTAGACACATAAGATAAATTATGTTTAGACTCAAATATACTTATAAAATGATTTTAGGAATGATTGGCTAATTCTTCGAAGTCCAGGGATGAGACTATACAGTATCCCATTTGGACAGCACATGGTATTTTAGGCGTAACTTGTTCGTATGAACTCCGATTTTTATGAATTATATATCTTCAGAAAGCTGAAATCGAGACTAAAACTTCTACATTGAACATTTTCCCAAATTCGAAACAAAGGTTGATGAAAAATATAAGTCAATATTTTGGGTGAATAGTAATTTCGGGGTCAAAATAGAAAAGTCTCAATATTCTTCATTTTTCTACATTATTCTATAAATTTCTAAATATCTTTTGGGTCCACTATATAAGGGGCTACTATTCACCATTTTCAAAAAATGAAAAATGAAAATGAAGAGAAAAAATGAGAAGCCAAGAGAAAATGAAGGGAGAAGAGAAGAAGAAGGAAAAAGAGAAGAAGGAAAAAGAGATGAAGAAGAAAGAAAGAAGAATGAATGAGATGAGCATCACTTGGGAGGGCTTAGGGAATAAAGAAAATCAAAAGAAGAAGGTAATGAAACTAAGATTTTAGAAAATTGTTGATATAGTAGTTATAATAGCATGTTATGTGTTGCATAATGGTGGGTAATTAGTTAAGAAATGGGTACTTTGGATAACTTTAGATTGGTTTTTCTAATTTATTGATTTTGTGAGAATTTGATGATGTTTGAGTGTTGGAAGTGTGTTATAATGATGAATTGGATAATATTTTTGCTTGGAGAAGTGTTATAGAAGTAGTATTTGATTGGGGTTGTGTGGGATTGGAGTTTGGGAGCTGATCACGAAGAGGCAAAATCTGCTTAGAAAAATAGCGATGCGTCGCGACGCGAAGCTTGTGTTGCATCACGACGTGACGAACATAAGACATAAATTTTTTTTTTAAACGAAACGAATACGTAACCAAGAGTCGTGGTGTCATTTATACAATTAATTGAGGGATAAAAAGGTTCTAATAAGGAAATCCAATTAGGTTAAGGAAATTTATATGATTATGAATCGTATTTTATAACTGTTAATCCTAATTAAGTTCTGATCATAGGATATCCGCAGGAACCGCACTCTCCTTCGATGAGGGATCTAGTACCAACCAAATTCCAAATCTATGAGTGGACACTCTTCTTAAAAATAATTTTTATTTTTACTTCAGACTTATATTTTACGCTTTAGAGTGTTAAAAGATTTCTTTTTCAGATATTTATTATATATTGTTTTTTTTTTTGAGAAAGTAAAAGATTTTAGAAAATATTGTTTACCGTTTTAAGATTAAAAGTATGATTTTCATGTTTTTCAGGGCATGAGGGAAAAATTCACCCCAGTATGAAACTTGAGATGCAGTTGGAATTGATGGATACAGATGACATGTGCACATATAGAGCCAGGATGACAGTATAGGATCATGTAACTGGACTCTAGTTCAGAGCTTGGGTGGTAGCATAGATCTGCATCCCCAGTTCTAGTTTGTGGCTATGTCTAATTGAGTCATTTTCCTAGGCATAGAGCACCACCAGTTTCAGAGACACCCAATTGAGTCGTTTTTCTGGGCGTAGACCACCAGTTTCAGAGACCCGATTGATTATTTCTCGAAAATATCCAGTTGAGTCGTTTTTCGAGGCGTAGAGCGTCGGCACAATTACCAAATTTTAGAAATAGATTTCAGTTACCAGATTTTAGAAATAATTTTACAGAAACCAGATTTTAGAAATAGCTTTCAGAAACCAGTATATCAAAAGAAGTTTTCAGAAAGACAAAGTTTTCAGAAACAAAGTTTTTATACAAAGATGTTTTTGGTACTATGGTTTTGAAACTAAGAGTTTTTACATCATTTTTCAATTTTCGTCCACTCACTTAGATCGTATAACAGTCTAACCCCCACTCCCAGTTTTCTTTGGTTGTAGGTTTTCTTGGAGGACGAGCTCGGGAGGACGAATACTGATGCAGTTACTTGGGATTGAAGTCCATCAGTTCCGAGTCAGAGAGCATAAGAGTCAAATTAAAGTTATATGCATGTATTATTGTTGTATAAGTCATTAAAAGTATCCATTAAAGAGTTGTAAAGAGAAGTACATTTGAATATACAGTCAGGAGTTATAAAAGCATCTTATGTTGATAAGCCAGGATATGGCCCATGTATATGATTTTATATTTAGACGATTTAGTAGTAGAGAATATAGTCGGAAAGTCGGAGGCTTATGGGGTTATTACTGCTATCCCCTACTGGTGACATCTCCCAGATTTGTGGATGTTACAAAGATGGTATTAGAGCATGGTCTATGGAGTAAGTGACTGTAGTGGGTAGAGTTAGTATATCTGGGATACTAGTATATCGGGCACTACCTATCCAGTATCCGATCCTCGAGTACGTCCTCAAGATCCATAGACATGTTAGTAGTATTCCCAAGCCATATGAATCCTTTTTCTTCACTCTAGTTAAGGATAATTCTGTAAACATCCTAGATTACTTCCCGAAGTTAGGTACAAGCTTGGAAACCAGATAGTAAGGTTCTAAAGAAAGCCATTCAAGAAAGTAAAAAAGAAAGAGAAAACTAGAAGAGAAGTAAGGGAAATGTAAAGATGAGGAAGTAGTCAGAAGTAAGAAAAGATAGAGATACATGATTAGATCATTAAGAAAATATAGGAACTTATAGTAGCCAAGAGAAAAGTGAAAGCTTTCGCAAGCATTAGAGATGTCCAGTAGAAGCAATACTCATTTCCTCTTCAGGAATTTCTTTCAAATGAATCTCATAGCCTTCGTTATCTTCTTATAGCTAGTGAATTCCCCGAGTAACGACGAATAGTCAGACATATAGAAGAAGTAAGAAATCCAGATTAGTCTTGAGGGCCCCAATGGACATAGATGTCAAAAAGGATTTAGAGAACTCCAGATACCCATATTCCTATCTAGATTCCCAAGCGAGAAAAAGAAATGGTTAGTTACTTTACCCCCAACAATTTGATAGAGGCAAGACCCGAAACTATCTAGTCTTCGAACCCCCGAGGCATCAGATAAGGAAGTTGCCCTGATAGAGTCTACCTCATTCCTACCTTACATAAGAAATAGACCCTATCAGGACACAAAGCACCAGAATAAGGATATCGAAGCCCGTCGAGACATAAAAATATTTACCCTAGTCCTTACCAGCATAGGTATGGACTACTATAAGGAAAATAACGAGATTTCACATAGGATCTTAGAAGATTGATTACCCAAAAAAAATAAAAGAAGATTTGAGGATAGAAGAAAACTCAGTGTAGCCCAGAGAATAAGACAAGTCAGCATAAGGTTTGTAGCACTAGGAAAAATCCACAAGACAGATCAATAAGGTAGAACTTAAGGATCAGCCCATCAGCCAGTAGAAAACTATGGAGATATAAAGTATAGACCCGAGCGATTGAGAATATTTAAAAGTGATAAAGGTATTAGTATTAATCATAGACCAAAGTGTCATAATAGCGATTCGTGGAAAAAGAAAAGAGCAGAGATTTAGGAAATAGCCATGAGGGCGAACCACCACTAGCCACAGTAACATGGTGCAGAGTCAAGGAATATGATATAGAGTTAGTAAGAGGAAACATAAGTGACAGGAAGATTTAGTATGAATAGTGGAATAAGAAGAGAAGTTTGGAGACGGTAAGATAAGTGAAGACTTCAGAGTAATTAGTAAAGAGTAAAGAATCTTAAGACATAGAGTAGATTATCAGGTCCTCGAGGAACCAACGACGACCCTCCCTTCCAGAAAACCTCAATTCTAGGAAACATGTAAATACTTAATCAGAACATTATCAAGCTTAGGTGTAAATAGAAGTGTGTATTTGAAGATCTTTATGGAAGGAATAGGCTCAACTTAGAACCTAGTAAGAGGAGGTATAGTAAAGAAAAGAAAATCATAGGTTAGGTAAAATTCGAGACAGCTAGACAGTCAATCAATAAGTTTAATAAGACATAGATAAACAGCATAAGCCAGAATAGTTGAAGTCACAATGAGTTGAGCTAGCCTAGAGGCTATTATTAAGTTTAAGAGCCTTTAAAAAGGGTAAATACTTAAAAATATCATGACATTTGGGGGATCGATTAAAGTGAAAGACTTATCAAGGGACCCACGGTAACGAGAATGAGGAATTAGAAAAAGAATGGTATCTGAACCCAAGGTTTAGTAAGAAGGTACAGTAAGCAATTAAAGATAAGGGAGTTTCCAGGGAAAAATGATATAAGAACATTTAAGGAACTAAGATGAGGATGAGAAGGCTTGGTAAAAAGGCAATAACTGAATTGGAGATTTAGTACAAGATGTCCTAGAAAATTGAGGCTGAAAGAGAATTTTCAAAAGAATAGAGAAATAAGAAGTTCAAGAAATTGAGAAAAGAAAGAAACTTACGCATCAGAGTAGCTTATTAAGGAGAAATAACAAGAGAGTGTAGAAATACGTTAGAGGAAAAAAGTTAAAAAAAAAAAACTTTGAAAGGCTAAACAACAAAGATAAGATAGGAAAAAGTACAAAGGCAGTACGAGGAAGTTTTTAGACAGCACGATCTTAGAAGCACTTTCCAAAAGTGATAGTGAGTTTTATAGTTGTTCATAATCAAAAGTAAAGTGGAAGAGACAACCAGACGGTTTTAGCAGTAGTACCCTAGTTTAGGAAATGTTACCACATATATATACCCAAGAGTTCTAGGCTTATAATTCAGTCGTATGTGCAACTAGATTACCATAACTAGAACGGTTATAGAACAAGGTCACATCCTCCCAACCGTCGATAGACAACAATCCTAGAAACAAATCTTCAAAGTTACTTAAGGATGTTCCCAGGAACGAGCTAAAGTATAGTAAAAGAAGATCTTCAGACTTGGAATGAGGGCAGAGTAAAAGTACGAGATAGTCCCAAGTTAAAGAATCGGAAAAGTTGTAATACAGAATGGTATAGAGATCAGAAGTAATCAAGTGACGGTTGAGATACAAAGGAACCAGAGGCATAGACCACAGGATTTCTTAAAATAGCATAAGACCTTCAGAGATGATAGATCCGTAGTATTAAGAAGCCAGTAGGTGTTGAGTTTTTATTAGGTCCCAAGATCAAATCAATGCATGAAATAATGTGTGAACACACCAACGGAGGTAGCAGAATACTCACATTGGTCGGTTGAGTCGATTTGAAGACGATTCAAGCCCAAAAGCTCACTGCCTTTCACGCCACTGCCAAGCAGTCCACTGCCTCCAAAAATCAGTTTTGAGCTGAGAAAATGGAGCTCCAAGCCACGTCTAACGAATCCCGGCTCATGGGTGAACCTCCCTACCACCTTCGCAAGACTCGTAGTGTGCTAGCACTTGCGGTTTTCATCATGAAAACCCCAACTCTTGCTTCCCTAGCTCATGGTTTTTAAGCTTCCAAAACAGTCCCCATTTTGTGTTTGGGCGTGAGGAAGAAGGAGAGAAAATGAGAGAGAAAGAAATGTGTAAAATGGAATGGAATGGTCAAACCTTTTCCAAAAAGGTTTATATATTTTTCAAATAAAAAAAAAAACAAAACCAATTACTTAAATGATTTAATCAAAATCAAAAGCAAAAAGTTTTCCCTCCAAACACTATTACAACAACTCACATCACTATTCACATGTCACTTTAATAAAGTGATGTGATGTAAGTCCATCAATCAATCAATCACTCATATCAATCAATCAAATGTCACATCACTCAAAGTGACGCTTGATTTGACGCTTGATGTGATGAATGACTTGACGTTAGATTTGACGCTTGATGTGACTTGCGTCGCCGCACTCGAATTTGAAATACGAATGCGCTCGCAATCACACTCGGGCTCGGGTTCGCTAATTCCAAATTAATGATTTTTCTGTCGCGTCGTAATTAAGTGATTATGCCTAGCGAATTCACTATTCACGTCGCTAATGAATTAATTCTAAATTAATTCGTTCGCCCGAATTAAAATCTAATTTTAATTCCGCGTTGAAATCTAATTTCGTTTAATATATCGAATATATTAATTACCGATTAATTCCAAATTAATCGTTATCTCTCTCTAGACGATATATTATCCTAGATAAAATATCTCCGTAATTAATCCTAGATTAATTTTCTCTCCCTTCTATATAATCCCAGATTATTCAAGAGTGCGAGTTGTGCGTCATCGGTGGATTATCGGGAAGCGACCCATGAGATCTCCGGATATATTGGCAGTAAATACGGTCATCGGTGTATCCGAATCACGTACGTACCAAGTACTACGTTCTACCGATTTACGAGACAAGGTCAACTCCTAGCAAAGCACCAAGTCATCCCAATTCTCCGGACATATCCTTTTAAGAATATTTAGATCTATATCAAGCGTAGTATACAATCGTATTGTGCGTATCGGCCCAGTATCGGATAGTCACGTGCTAGGGCTGGGGCTGGATAAGTGTCTGCCCCGTCCGAAACACATATCGGATGTCTGGTAACTAGTCTCTATAATCGGATATTCATGACATGGTCATAATATCACGATTGGATGCGCATCACTTAAGAGCACTAATACCGTATCCTGCGTGACATCATCTCCACTATGACTGGAGTGATACTTTCGTCTCGACATCACACCCAATACTCTACGACTCTCTGATAAACCCAGAAGTGGTGTACACAGAACTTGGTCAAAGCCCCCTACCACCAAGACCAAAGTTTATCGATTATCGTAAGTATTAGCGATGCAAGTCTCAGGTTAAGACTATACACACCTACCTTGATTTCGGCCTCCCATAGACACCTAGTCATAATACCAATGGGATTCCGAAGGGTCTATCCAGAGCGAAGCTGTTTCCCGTACCATCGGTGAAACACGACCTCCTATCGCACTTGCATAAGTCTCCAACACTTATATATATGAGAACTATGCCGTTGTGCCCTCACAACGCGCACAAGTGCAATACTAGCCTATTCCGCATTATCGATGTCCAGTCTCGATAATACTACGGCTAGGGATATTTAATGATTAATCCTTCGCGGACTGATACTGTCTCATATCATCTCAATCCAGGAACTAATCATAGGGACCTCTCTTCATTTATATATCTATGGTGATCTAATCACAAATGATGAGAGTGCAATTTCCTTATTACATAGTTAATTTGCTACAACAACACAATGATCTGTGCAAATAGTGACGCTATGGGTCATATTATCCAACAATCTCCCACTTGGCACGTAGCGAGTCACTCAAGTGTTCCAACACTTGAACTATGTAAGGTTCACTCAAATTGCTGAGGAAAGGTTTTCGTCAGCGGATTTGTTTGATTATCGTCTGACGTGATTTACACGATCATCACATCGCCACGATGTATGATCCGAACGAATCAGATGATATAGAAGTATATATCTGGATCATCGATGAGACCTTTAATTCCTTAGCATGTGCTGACGCCTAGTTCAGCTGCTAACAGAACTATATCTAATCTAATTAGATTTATGTTCGATCCAAATGGCTTCTTTTGCTGCCTCAGCTGCAGCAATAATCCGCATTTGTTGTTTATTCGGCAACAGTTATCTTGCTTGGAAGATTTCCAGCTCACTGTCCCGTTATTCAAACTTTATAGTACCGTAGTATTTAATAGTTTGGAAACTTGCAGCGGTGATCCCAGTCACTTCAAGTTCTCCTTCTCCATAGTTTAAGACAGCATCTTTAGTTCTCTAAGATACTAACAGATGTTCTCAATTTCAATTTAGTGACTATCACTAGGATTGACCCGATTGTGACTCCATATGCTCGAAGCGTATGAGACACCAATACAAGTACATTTTAAATGTACCATTTCCCAGAGAGTGTTAACAACTCCAAATCTATTCCAGTAGATCTTTATTCCTTGAATAAAGGTTGTAACTCCCCAGAATTCTACGGAGAATTTCTATTGAAAGAATATCTATGAAAGCCAAGTGTAGGCATTGCATTTTTGCATATCAGCCCGATGTTGAGTCTCGTATTGAGGCAACTACTTCTTTAGTCATGAAAGTCGCGGGAAACAGATGTTGGAAGGGTAAAGTTGGAAATTAGAATTTTGTTGGATTTTATCTGAGTTGTTTAGCTTCGGTTGCTTGTTGGATTTCCGTTTTAAAGCTTACCTAGGGCCCAAAACCCAAACCAAACCCAAAACACCCAAGTCAACCCAAGTCAAACCAAGCCCATGCCCATTAGAAGCAATTCACGCCCATTCCCTCTTTTATTTAGGTATATACACATTAATCACATGTTTAAATCAAATAAAATCCTTACCTAAATAAATGAAATCAAATAAAATCATTACCAAATCAAATCCAATCCCAAATCCTAATTAGGAGATGCATTCCTTATTAGAAAGATGTCACCATCAATAGAAATCCTTCTCCTAGTCGTATAAGGGAAACCTCCTCTCCTTTGCCTATAAAAAGAGACCTTCACCCCCATTCACAACCCTAGCTCACATACCTCTCTCACACGCCTAAAGCACTCTCCTAAGCCTCCATCACACGCCCAAGCATCCTCCAAAAGCCTCCATTACCGCATCCCTGAAGAAAGAATCCACCCAATTGCCGCATCCCCCTTCCTCACCAACACCCTTTCACGCCCAAGCCTGAAACACACCCCTCCTTAGCCGACTTTTAACCACCATTCACAGCCCTAAAACACCCTAAAATAAACCTTATTTCCAGCCCTTAAGTGCCGCAAAAAGATCCCCCAAAGCAGCTCCAAATCAGCGCCAAAACAGCCCCTGAAAACGGCTTCACTGCACTAGTGAACTGCCACGTTCAAGCTTCTGTTCTGGTCAGTTTCTTTGCGTCCTTAGCCCATCAAAACAGTCCTAAAACCATCTTAAAACCATCCCAGAAATCCCCAAAAAGTTTCCCCAAAAAACCTTTACAAACGCACCTCCCGAGACCACCAAAATCACCCAAAACAGTCCAAAAAAGCCCAAAACAGTGACCTGAAACGCAGCGACCAAACGGTGGTGAAACGGACTTAAAACAGCAGCCCGAGCATCAAAACAACGAGGAAAAACAGTGAGCAAACAATCGGAAAAGTATCAGATCATTCGCCCTTCCAAAGGACGTGTAACGCCCTTTCTTGAGACGACAAAAGAGGTTAGACCTGAGGGC
The DNA here is from genome assembly GCA_019454045.1 of Zanthoxylum bungeanum. Lineage (NCBI taxonomy): Eukaryota > Viridiplantae > Streptophyta > Magnoliopsida > Sapindales > Rutaceae > Zanthoxylum > Zanthoxylum bungeanum. Next base: position 300,600 of record SKCR01001242.1, read on the forward strand.
ACCCTTTTACTTATCTCTTTTTGTTTATTTATTTATTTTTGATATATAATTGCATGAGAGTCGTTTGAGGCATGATTTGATTGTTGGATGAGCGGGACATGTGTTCCCTTTTGTGGTATATCGGATGGAAACCCGGACGTAAATTCCATAGCCGATTCCGAATGGACGGTAGTATGGTCTGCACTCGGGATACAATGCCACGTACCACTTAAGATACATGTATCTCGTCTCATCCAAATTTGTATTCGAGCATGATGGAATTCTAGGTTCTTTATTTATTATTTTAAGCATGCCTTAACTTAGTTTCGTTATTTAATTTTAAAGCATGATTATGTTTCTTTTTATGCGCGATATTTAATCTAGTTTATATTTATGTTCAAATCATTATTTGTTTGCATTGGTTTGATGGCTTGACATGTTCAATGTGTGATATTGCGTGTTTATTATTTAAAGATATACTTTCAAGTATGCAAACTTAGATTAGGATTTAGTTAGCGGAAGCATATTAGACCTAAGTGACCTTTGAACATTATTCTTGAGTAGATGCGGTCGATTTATTGCATGAATTATATCATCACAATGACATAAGTAAGGGACCATTCCGAACCCAACGGTTTGAGGTCTTCCCTTGCGAGGGGTGAGTGCGGCCTTAAACCTTTGTCCCGATTCACACCGGGTGGCGACTCCATTATTCTCCGGTTTAGTCCCCCGCGGACTATTCCGTACTCTCAACTAGGCTCTGAGTCTAGAACAGCATGCGTCGCCCAAGTTCTGTTGACTACACCAAGCTTTCAACAATAGCTATATGGGAATTTCACTATCAGTGCGCTCTCCCACTAACCTCCTTATATACACAAGAATTATTTCGTTTTGAGTCAAATCATAAACCATTATGATTATTTCAAAACGACAGTTCCAAGAACCTTATGCTTGCACTGATCCAAACATGGATCAAATAACCCGCAAACCTTGTTTGTCGGTTATACAAAATCGTCAGAATGTTATAAACATTCTCCAAAAGGTTTCCTTTTCAGGAAAGCGATTTTTGATCTGTAACTGACACATTTCATAAATGAAAAATACAGTTATCTCCAAGCATCTTCAAAATGGATTTACCATGGCAACAGGTAAAAGGTTGAACCGTTATTAACACAATGTTGATAACGATACCTTTTCGTCAAAAGCCCAGCTTTGTACGTTGGTATGTTGCCTTGCATGTATGTCTTCTTTGAAGACGTTTAATGTACCAATAGGCACAATGCCTTGTGGTACAACAACTAGTATCAAAATAGTTGTTATACATGAAATCCATTTCGGATTCATGGCACTTTGCCATAACGGGGAGTCGATACCTCGTATCACTTCCTCTAAACGTAGTCGGATGGTACACCTCCATAAGATTGACATCGCATGGGGCGAGATCAGAAACCCATACCCTAGGTTGTTTTCTGACTTTATCCGATCTACTAGTTTCTTGTGTATTTGAAGATTAATGGTATAGATTCATTATAGATGAACTATTTGTGTTCCATTAGGGACTTCGTGCCTTGAACAGTGTTACTCCGATTTTCATCGAGTATTACTATCCTCCCACTGACCACTGCATATCAGTATTCCTCTCAGGAAAACCGCATGGTGAGCAACAATTACATTGTTCTCATGTGAGATTTATAAGTACTATACTTAAGGTTTCCCTTAGGATAACCTATATTGGCACTTATCCAATTTGGGTCTTATAGTTTGTATCATCCAAACGTTATGCCTGGCATACCCAAATTATCAGGAATGAGAAACCTCGTTTCTTTCTGTTCATATCCTATATGATATCTGTCAAACATATTTATATGGAACCTTATTCTAAATAAGTTTTGCACTGTTAATACATATCCTATTGAAGGAAATAGTAGCTCAGAGCGACTCGTGATAAACCATATCATGTCCAACAAAATTTGGTTTTTGGTTCGGACACACCGTCTAACTGCGTGTCTCGGGAGGAGTCCTCATCTGAAAGAATACCGTACTCTTTCATGTTCATTTGAAACTTACTGTTTAAGTATTTTCCATTACGGCCTTACCGTGGCGGAATAATACTATAGCCGATCTGTTAATTTACTTCGTGTCGAAACTTCAAAAGTTTCCGATCTGTGTTCTTCAAAAGAAACACACAACCATAACGTAATGCCACATTCGTTAAGGTCACGAAATATTCATGTTCACATCTAGCCTAGCTAGATATGGGCCCACTAACTTCACCATGAATAGGGCTAACAGATCGGTGGCCCTTTTACTATTACCAAGTAAATAGTATTTTAGGTATTTAACCTAATAAACTAGATTCGTAGACCTTATTTGAATAGTCAAATCAGTCCTAGTACCCACTCTTCAAAAGTGTGGATATACGAGTCTTGTTTAATTGTGTCCCAGACAACAATGCCACAAATAAGTCTCTATTGATCAAATCAATTTGAGCTATTTATTTGTCATTTTATATGTTTGAGATTTTATTTATATTCAAAATATAAATTCTGTTATTCACATCTAATGTGTTTATCTCACTATCATCTTTATATAATAAAACACTAAGTGTTCTATAATATAAAGGTTTTATCCGCAACGGATTAAACGCTGATATAGAGATAATGTCTCTAGTCAAACTAGTTACATTATAACAGTTCCTAATTTAAGTACATACCCAAAGGGTAGTTCCTAAACTTAGGTATCTACGGTCGAAACAGCGACTTTCGTCCCGTTTCCAATTCGCAGAGAAATCTCGGCTTGAAGTCAGTATCCAGCTCATAGCGGATTCTGAACATCAATACATATATGTTTTATGTACCACACTAAGTATTTAAAATCCAATTTCAATACTAGTAGTGAACATAACTTTGGCAAATATTTTTAAAGTTAGAGCATCGCCCTTTCTTTAATTCCTTCGTGTCTTCCATATCCAAATGGTAGTCACTTTGGGATATGTCAATTATCTTTTCAATATTTCACAAACCTTTGGCCAAGCCTTGGGTTTCAGAATATCGAAACGATGTGCACCTTGTGCTACATGCCCAATTGCAAACTTTGACTTTTCTCCACTAGAATAGTCAAATCAATTCTCTAAGAATTATTAATTGTAATTTTAATACTTTTAAATCTAAAGATAGATTTATTATAAGTATATTAATTAAGCACTAAGTAATCATCACATAAATCTTCCAAAGATTTTATGCTCAACTTTTTGCTTAATTATGGGCTTAGTTACAATAAGTTATTTTATCAAATAAATTAACCTATTATTAATTCCCAATTGAAAATTAAATCATTTAAAATATTTAATCCAAGGATTATATATTTTAAATATTCAACCTTTTCAATTCTTTCTTGATTTCAATAGTCCAACTATTTAATCAATTTAATAAGGTACTATTTATTATAATGATTACAATAACCCGATTATTTAATCAACTATAATTTTAATATTGATTACTATAATCCAATTATAAAATCAACTATCATTTTAATTCAATTATATTGATTACTATAATCCAATTATAAAATCAACTATATATTGAATGAGTTTGTATATAGTCCAACTATATATATTTTTAAAACAACGTAAAATATTAGTCCAACTAATACTTTTGATTAATGTGACGAGAGAAAAATATAAATGAGCATGTTTAGCGAGTAATTGAACGAATGTTGCAAATTCAATACTTGCCTCCCACTATTTTCGTCGAGCCTCTAACCCTCTGTGGAGTACTCGGGAAACCGTGTTTCCTAGTGGGCTAGGATCCTGTCAAATAACATACAACCTTGACTTTGGCCAACAAGCTGTATGCTACTTAACCAGGTAGATCTCACAGATCAATTGGATCCAATCCAATTCCCAGATCCGATTAGGCGGACACCCAAGTCCTAAACATATTACTTATGTCAATGTATCTAATACATTTTCTAACCTTATCCTCCGAATCATCTAGGCCTTGGCTTTGGCACAACAAACCTAATGACTCCAGTTAAGCGGGACCCATTGACAAGGAAAGTTTCGTAATCAATGTCTTTGGACAAGAAGTGATCTTGACTTTGGCCAACAAATCACAACTTGGACTAGACACCGATGTGGAACAAAACTCTCATGATTCAAATACATCCAATTGACAAGGTCTTGACTTTGGCCAACAAACCAATGCCAATCAGATCTTGAACAAAAATCATTCAATGGAAGGATAATCGCTTATATAAAACGAGGGTTTTTCGCGTGCAAATTGGCTACCAATTTAATTATCTTTGTTAGGTCTCATCATCATACACCCTTAAACATGCATTCTAAATACATAATAAAGCGAGTATGAAATAAAATAATAATGATATACGGATGGATACTTTACACATTGATCCTAGATAAAATCTCTCCCTTTCTCACTCAAGCTAGCACTTGTACTACTTCTACCTGTTACACTATACTTCTAAAGAAACCTCATATACATAGAGGGGAATAGGTGAGAAGAGAATACAAGAGAACGAAGGTGATAAGGCTGGACACGCAGGTCCAATTTAATAAATCGAATTTATTACAACAATTTCTAAAATTGCCCACCCATCTAATATCCATCCGATATGCATTATTCATTCAAACACAACCATGTATTCACACACATAAGCATGCTATCAATCAATCTAATCAAATTAATTAATCTGATAATTAAGTGATCATCCAATGTTCAAACAACGATTTGATTTTGTTCGAGTCAAACTCGTTTTTGCGAATAAATACTTAAAGTACGAATTCATGAATTAAATTAAACTACATTATTAAATCTAATTTAACATGTACTTAATACTAATTCACTATTCAATTCCAAATTGAATATTACACTTTTATTTAATAAACCTTTTACGATTTAAATTCCAAATCTAATCGTAACGCGTCTCAAAGACCGATTAACGTCCAACGTCAATTCAATTAAAGTCCAATGGGCTTTTGATTGATTTCTTAAGGCGTGGACTTTTGGTCAACTCGGGTCAAACAGATAACCAAAGTCCAATCCGGGATTTACCCCATAAGCCCATAAATCAATCTTGGCCCATTAGGCCCAATTGAACTTTAAAGGTTCATTAGTCGCATTTGGGCTTTATGGTTAAGGTTTTGGGCCCAATTGGATCCAATCCATTTGGCCTAAACCAAACTTGATAAATCAAGCCCAATAGGCCCAAATACAACATTTAAATCCAATTTCCAAAATTAGGCCCAAATAATTAAATTCAAAAAATCCAATTTTCCAATTTAATTACCAAAGTGTATTACGATGATTAATAACCTAAATCGATATTTCCGAAGCATCAAATTAGTACAATTAATCATGCTTAATTCATTATCATATGTCCAACACACAAATTGAAAAATCAAACCCATAAACATGCTTAAAGGTCTCGGCCAAGGGAGTGATTTCATGTCCAATTCGGTTTCAATCCAATTAATCCGCAATCGACATTAAATACATATCCCGAATGATTTCCAATACATCCAATTATCAAAAATCAAAAAATACCAAGACATTAGGGCATATACACCAATTCGGCCAAGGTAAGATTTTGGGGATTTTTGTCCAATTCGAAATCCAATCCAATTCGATTCAAATTAACGTCAACCTAATCGATTCTAACTCATCAAATGAATTAAAAAATCAAAAAATCCAAGATCCCAAAAATCCAATGTACATTCGGCCATGGCATCAATTTGGGGAAAATAATTCGAAATCATTTTTCGTCAAATTGGTCCAACCAAAATGAAATTAAACATGTTATAAGCATACTCAAACAATCAATTTATTCAAATCATGCTCAAATCACATTTACCCAAATTTTAAATCCCTAAAATTTCATGCTTGCAACCTTAGCTCTAGATGCCATTGTTGAGTTTTTATTAGGTCCCAAGATCAAATCAATGCATGAAATAATGTGTGAACACACCAACGGAGGTAGCGGAATACTCACATTGGTCGGTTGAGTCGATTTGAAGACGATTCAAGCCCAAAAGCTCACTGCCTTTCACGCCACTGCCAAGCAGTCCACTGCCTCCAAAAATCAGTTTTGAGCTGAGAAAATGGATCCAAGCCCGTCTAACGGATCCCGGCTCATGGGTGAACCTCCCTAGCACCTTCGCAAGACTCGTAGTGTGCTAGCACTTGCGGTTTTCACCATGAAAACCCCAACTCTTGCTTCCCTAGCTCACGGTTTTAAGCTTCCAAAACAGTCCCCATTTTGTGTTTGGACGTGAGGAAGAAGGAGAGAAAATGAGAGAGAAAGAAATGTGTAAAATGGAATGGAATGGTCAAACCTTTTCCAAAAAGGTTTATATATTTTTCAAATAAAAAAAAAAACAAAACCAATTACTTAAATGATTTAATCAAAATCAAAAGCAAAAAGTTTTCCCTCCAAACACTATTACAACAACTCACATCACTATTCACATGTCACTTTAATAAAGTGATGTGATGTAAGTCCATCAATCAATCAATCACTCATATCAATCAATCAAATGTCACATCACTCAAGTGACGCTTGATTTGACGCTTGATGTGATGAATGACTTGACGTTAGATTTGACGCTTGATGTGACTTGCGTCGCCGCACTCGAATTCGAAATACGAATGCGCTCGCAATCACACTCGGGCTCGGGTTCGCTAATTCCAAATTAACGATTTTTCCGTCGCGTCGTAATTAAGTGATTACGCCTAGCGAATTCACTATTCACATCGCTAACGAATTAATTCTAAATTAATTCGTTCGCCCGAATTAAAATCTATTTTTAATTCCGCGTCAAAATCTAATTTCGTTTAATATGTCGAATATATTAATTTACCGATTAATTCCAAATTAATCGTTATCTCTCTCTAGACGATATTTTATCCTAGATAAAATATCTCCGTAATTAATCCTAGATTAATTTTCTCTCTCTTCTATATAATCCCAGATTATTCAAGAGCGCGAGTTGTGCGTCATCGGTGGATTATCGGGAAGCGACCCATGAGATCTCTGGATATATTGGCAGCAAATACGGTCGTCGGTGTATCCGAATCACGTACGTACCAAGTACTACGTTCTACCGATTTACGAGACAAGGTCAACTCCTAGCAAAACACAAGTCATCCCAATTCTCCGGACATATCCTTTTAAGAATATTTAGATCTATATCAAGCGTAGTATACAATCGTATTGTGCGTATCGGCCCAGTATCGGATAGTCACGTGCTAGGGCTGGGGCTGGATAAGTGTCTGCCCCGTCCGAAACACATATCGGATGTCTGGTAACTAGTCTCTATAATCGGATATTCATGACCTGGTCATAATATCACGATTGGATGCGCATCACTTAAGAGCACTAATACCGTATCCTGCGTGACATCATCTCCACTATGACTGGAGTGATACTTCCGTCTCGACATCACACCCAATACTCTACGACTCTCTGATAAACCCAGAAGTGGTGTACACAGAACTTGGTCAAAGCCCCCTACCACCAAGACCAAAGTTTATCGATTATCGTAAGTATTAGCGATGCAAGTCTCAGGTTAAGACTATACACACCTACCTTGATTTCGGCCTCCCATAGACACCTAGTCATAATACCAATGGGATTCCGAAGGGTCTATCCAGAGCGAAGCTGTTTCCCGTACCATCGGTGAAACACGACCTCCTATCGCACTTGCATAAGTCTCCAACACTTATATATATGAGAAACTATGCCGTTGTGCCCTCACAACGCGCACAAGTGCAATACTAGCCTATTCCGCATTATCGATGTCCAGTCTCGATAATACTACGGCTAGGGATATTTAATGATTAATCCTTCGCGGACTGATACTGTCTCATATCATCTCAATCCAGGAACTAATCATAGGGACCTCTCTTCATTTATATATCTATGGTGATCTAATCACAAATGATGAGAGTGCAATTTCCTTATTACATAGTTAATTTGCTACAACAACACAATGATCTGTGCAAATAGTGATGCTATGGGTCATATTATCCAACAGTAGGAGTTATGGAAACAAAATGAGGAGTCCCCTCGCGATTGAGGATCTAAAAAGAATAAGGTATGACACAGAAGTTAATATGAGAATTAACCTAAGAAAAATGATCAGTTTAGTAGAGATCTTAGTCACTCAGTTATAGTGAAGCCGGTTAATGTAAACTAGCTTACAGTAAAGTAAGAATCCTAAAAGAGAAAATAAGATGGTTTTAAGAATGAAGTTATTTAAGGCTGATAATATAGAGAAAGGCCATGAATCCGGAAGTCTATGGCAAGATACCAAGTTATAAAGAATTCAAGGATGAATCCTATTTAAGGGGGGAGAATTTGTAACGACCGGTAGATTTTACTACGGTATACAACTGTACTGTTACGTACGGGATGTAGACAAATAAGATAAATTATGTTGAGACTCAAATATACTTATGGAATGATTTTGATCGATCGGTTAATTCTTCGAAGTCCCGAGATGAGACTATACAGTGTCCCCTTTGGACAGCTCAAGATATTGTTGGCGTAACTTTTTCGTATGAACTTCGATTTTTATGAATTTTATATCGTTGGAAAGCTGAGACTGCCTATAACTTTCGCGTTGAATATTTTTCCAAATTCAGACAGAAGTTGATCAAAAATGTAAGTCAAAATTTAGTAATTTCGGAGTCAAAATGGAAATGTCTCAATTTTCTTCATTTTCTACATTCTTCTACAACTTCTAAATATCTTTTGGTCCCACTATATAAGGGGCTACTATTCACCATTTTCAACAAAAAAAATGAAAAATGAAAAATGAAACTGAAAATGAAAAATGAAGAGAAAAATAAGGAGAAGCCGAGAGAAAAAAAAGGGAGAAGAGAAGAATAAGGAAAAAAAGAAGAAAAAAAGAAAGAAGAAGAAAGAAAGAAGAAGGAAAAGCAAGAAGAAGGAGATGAACATCACTTGGGAGGGATTAGGGAATAAAGAAAATCAAAAAAAGAAGGTAATAAAACTAAACCCAAATTTTAATACATGAGATTTTAGCAAATTGTTGATATGGTAGTTATAATAGCATGTTATTGCTAGGGTTGGTGCCCGGAGTGCCAATCTGGATCGTATTTATGTCTGATTCATAAATACGAGTAATTATATTTTTTTATAATATTACTAATTTATGTGGTAGCACCCTTGTCTTTTATACACTAATTCGATCTAATTGCGATTAGGTATCTGATTACGATTAGATCGAAACTTAATATGATTCAGTGATATGTGTATATTAGACAAAGAGCCTAGGATTTACAGTACAGTGCGCAGTTACAACGCAGTTTGTAATTGACATTAGGAAGCGCATTATTAGTTGCATATCCTTAAATAAAGTTCCTGGTAAAGATTTACTAACACAGGTTGCTTAGTAAAATCCGTTGAGACTAGTACATGTCGTATATCGTGACTTGGTCTGATGGTTTATCCCAGTGAACCATGAGTCTCGGGAGACTCGTATGGACATGTAGGTGTTTATTTGATAAGACATTGGATGACTCACTGAAGGTTTCCTAATAGATGGTACACCAACGTCAATAGGAACCTTCTCGAGTTGAGCGAGCATATTGGTCCTTCTACTTGAGATACCACTGTAGATATATGAGTTATCCTCCACACTTTGATGGCAGACACGTTAACGATCTATTCATGATCAGACATCGGCCTGTTCGTTGGGTATGGACGGATGCTCATGATATCCTATGCTTATCAAGATAGGATCCGCCAGTCTTGTGTACATGGTATAGACATCCAGCACGTGTATACGATCTAGTAAATCCATGGCCATGGTATAACTTCGGAAATCAGTTCCGAGATTTATTTAGAGATCGTAAAATAAAAGTCGATTGTATTATGCCGAACAGATTTGACGTTCTGATCTATATCCCATGTATAATACAGTTGGCCTGTCATGGAGGGATTATACATATGCTATGACCTCGGCATGCATAGTTTAGCGAGATTATCCGTGGTCGTCATAATCCATTAGTGGGTGGATTATGGACATGAAATTAGATTTCGTGACGGATAAACCTAAACTTAGAGAGTCCCACAATATGAAGTGTACTCGTTGAGCACTTGGGCAACTCGATATGAATAATATGGATTATTCATAATACTTCATCGAATTAAGTGAGTTAATTCGGATTGTTTAATCAGTTAAACGATAAACACATGTAGTAATGGATTTTATCCGATAATAATTACTGTGTACTTGTATCTGATACATAATACGATTAGATACACATTAATTATTCGTCAAACGAGATTTTGACACATGCCATTAAATATATGTATTTGTTATTTAATGTAAATAAAATACATATATAAAATAATAATTATTGAAATTTTTTTCATAATTGTTATGAAATTTTTTTAATTATTATAATTACACTTGGCATTAAATTTAAGGTTAAAGTGCTAAATTTGGATTTTGACTACTTTGACTTTATATTTAATTTATTAAATATTTTTCATTTGTGATAAGTGTTATCACACATGTTAATTATTTAATAGTAACACGTGGCATGTCTTTTTTAAGACAAGTGTGTGACATTTTTATCGGACATTTAAGAGCTTTATTATTAATTTAATTTGATTAAATTATAAAATGACCTTTTTGTCCCCTAAAAGTTTGTCAACACTTATTTAAAGATGGAAATTAGTTTCTTCTTCATAATATCATCACCATGAACGTCCAAGCTCAAAAGAAAATGGATTTCTACTTTGTTTGATCAATCCATGGAGATTTCAAGGAAAAATCAAAGAAAAAGGCTTGGATTAGGAGATTTAAGGTAAGTCTTCAAAACTCAAAGCTTAGAAATTTGATTTCTTATTTCTTGATGATTTAGAATGGTTCTAGGGTTCCTGTCAAATCTAAAATTTTGGGGCTTTGTTGTTTGGTGGATGAATTGGAAGCTTGTTGGCATGTGTGAAGTAGTATTGGAAGTAATTAGTGTAATTAGTTTCCAATTTAATCAATTATTGATGAGTTGATATTCTAGAGTGTTATGACCACTATTATGGTACCTAAAATTATTCTTGGGTTGTTCATATGTGGTGACTTGATTTGGTGTTTTGATTAATTGATTTAATCTTGAAAATTTTGGATTTAAGCATGAAATTTAGAAATTTTATTTTCTGGATCAGACCTGGAAGTGTTCTATTTTTGATGATGAAAATATTGTCTTATGAATATTTTGGATGTGTTTTGGTAGTTGCAAAAATTACCGGAAAGTGTTTCCGAGTTGAAATAAGCAAAAACTGCCAAAACCGGTGTTACCGGGTGGATTTTGAGCCAACCCAGTGACGGCTATCCAAATAGTGAGTTCATCACTGTTTGGGAAGCCCATGAACTTCCTGACACTATTGGGGTTGACCTGGGCAGTCCCAATAAGTGTTGGGTAGTCAGTTCGGTTAAAAATATATTTTACGTCATTTTATGGAAAAAACTGATTTCGTAAAAATTTCGCGAAGTTTAAATATTATTTATGTTAATTTTTTATATTGAATAAATAGGTTTAGGTTAAATATGAACAAAATATTCATATTAGATATTTAATAATTTATTCGATATTTTGAAAAAAAAAAAATTAAAATACGATTTAGCCCAAACCGCGCTTCCCCTGCGCTCCAACGCCCAAAACCCCAACAGTTATGTGTTGCATAATGATGGTTAATTAGATAAGAAATGGGTACTTTGGATAACTTTAGAGTGTTTTTCTAGTTTATTGATTTTGTAAGAATGAGAGAATTTGATGATGTTTGAGTGTTGGAAATGTGTTATAATGATGAATTGGATGATATTTTTACTTAGAGAAGTGTTATAGAAGTAGTATTTGATTGGGGTTTGTGTGGGATTGGAGTTTGGGAGCTGATCACGAAGAGGCAAAATCTGCCCAGAAAAACAGCGACGCGACAAATAGAAAAGATAATTTTTTTTAAGGAAACGAACGCGTAATCAAGAGTCGGGGTGTCATTTATACAATTCGTTGGAGGGATAAAATTGTTCTAATAAGGAAATCCAATTAGGTTAAAGGAAATTTATTAGATTATGAATCGTATTTTATAATTGTTAATCCTAATTAAGTTCGGATCATAGGATATCCACATGAACCGTACTTTCCTTCGACGAGGGCTCCAGTACTAGCCAAATTCCAAATCGGTGAGTGGACACTCTTCTTTAAAACTAATTTTTATTTTTATTTTTATTTTTGCTTCAGACGTACATTTTACGCTTTAGAACATTAGAAGATTTCTTTTTCAGTTATTGATTATATACAGTTATGTTTTGAGAAAGTAAAAGATTTTTAGAAATCATTATTTACATTTTTAAGATTAAAGTATGATTTTTATGTTTTTCGGGGCATGAGGGAAAAACTCACCTCAGTATGAAACTTGAGATACAATTGGAATTGACAGATATATAGAGGACATGTGCACATGTAGAGCCAAGATGACAGCATAGGATCGTGTACCTGGACTCTAGTTCAGAGCTTCGGTGGTAGCATAGATCCGCACCCCCAGTTCTAGTTTGTGGCTACGTCCAGTTGAGTCATTTTCCTGGGCATAGAGCACCATCAGTTTCGGAAATGCCCAGTTGAGTCGTTTTTCTGGGCGTAGACCACCAGTTTCAGAGACCCAGTTGAGTATTTCCCGGACATGTCCCGTTGAGTCGTTTTCCTGAGCGTAGAGCGTCAGCACAATTACCAGATTTTAGAAATAGATTTCAGTTACCAAATTTTAGAAATAGTTTTACAGAAACCAGATTTTAGAAATAGATTTCAGAAACCAGTATATCAAAAGCAGTTTTCAGAAATAAAGTTTTTATACAAAGATATTTTTGGTACTATGGTTTTGAAACAAGAGTTTTTACATCAGTTTTTAGTTTCTGTCTACTTACTTAGATCGTATAACGGTCTAACCCCCACTCTCAGTTTTCTTTGGTTGCAGATTTTCTTGGAGGACGAGCTCGGGAGGACGGATACTGATGCAGTCACTAGGGTTTGAAGTCCACAAGTTCTGAGTTAGAGAGCATAAGAGTCAAAGTAAAGTTACATGCATGTATTAATGTTGTTTAAGTCATTAAAAGTATCCATTAAAGTGTTGTGAAGAGAAGTACATTTGAATATATAGTTAGGAGTTATAAAAGCATCTTATGTTGATGAGTAGGGCTATGGCCCCTATATATGATTTTGCATTTAAACGATTTAGTAGTATATAATATAGTCGGAAAGTCAGAGGCTTATGGCTTAGTACTGCTATCTTCTACCGGTGACATCTCCTAGATTTGAGGATGTTACAGTATGTTTTATATGTTAAAGTGTCCATAACATGGTTGCAAAACTCTTGTATTTTAAGTATATATAGTTATGAATGTAAAGTGGATCTTGTGTTGTTGAGTTGGGCTATGGTCCCAAGTATGAGATTATGTTTAAGATGAGATTAGTAGAGTTGATCAGAGTTAGAAAGCTAGAGGCTAAGGGGAATAAGGTGGCATATTCCCTGTCTGTAGCATCTCCAAAAAGGGGATGTTACACCCTTACATCAATTGTTTAGTTTTAGTTAAATTACGTTTAGTTTTAGTATTAATAAGATTAATAATAAGTTCATGTGGATTTTCAATATCCATTTTTTGTGACAATATTACTTGAGTGATACATATAATTACATACGATAATAAAATCGCGACCAATTTATCGGAAACCACCGCAAAAGAAATCCGTAAAATATATCCAATGAATCATTCAAAGTTAAACGAACCCCTTGAATTAATATTCCATGCATGTGGGCAGTCCTTGAAATATTATTTTACTCGAAAATAAATGATTTGGTACATTACTGTCAAGCACGTTGAACACAACCAAACAACAATTTGAGGATAAAAAAACTTGGATTTAATTAATCATGCTTGCATTTAGGAAATTAAAATAACATTTAATGGTATAATAAAACTTGGATTACTAAAATGATTGCTTCTTTCTAAGAAGGTTACATATATGCGATCATATAATATATCCCTCTTAAAAATAGAACAAAAAAGAAAAACGTTATTGATATTAAATTCTCGTTCAAAAATAAATAAAATTATCCTGACCTTAGATGCTGAATTTGTATTTTGGGGAAATCTTATATGTTTTCCTTGTTCTTATTCAATCTGCAAAATAAAATATAATCAGGGATTCGATGGAGTTGTTACGGGCGAAAATCTTCTGGTACTGAAGTCAGATGGGTTCTCTTTAGTATATGGACACCAAAGAGGGAGAAAGAGGAAACAAACTTTTTTCTAGCTTCACGTGTGTTTTTGTGTGTGTTTGGTGCCTTTTAGGTATCCAGCCACCTTTTTTTTTAAAATGATGAGAAGATCATACAGAGTTTCAGTATGATTGTTGTGTTACAGTTCAAAGTGTTGGAGTTTGCGAGGTGGAAGTTTTGACTTTTAAAATTTTTTTAATCCGGATAAATTAACTGATATCATATATCTTCAATATATTTTTATTTCACCCAAATCACTCATTAATATCAAATATTAAAAGTGATTTCACATAAAGAATAATGATAAAATTTTCGGAAATATTTTTTACGGTTACACGTTAATCCATTAACCGGTTAATTGAATCAACCGACTGGTATAATCGGACAATCGGATTATTTACAAAACTGAATCAGCCCAGAGCTGCAATGACACATTCACTGTAGCAGTTGCTAATTATGACAATTTTGACAAATTATCATTTTGTCCCTAGTATAGAAAATTCTTAAAATAATAAATACACTCTAGAATGACAATTGGTTATCCAATAATCTAATTAAGCTTTCATTATATTAATTAAGCTTAATTAATTACAAATGCATAAATTAGGGATTCTAAAATTAGGTTTCCTAATTTCTAATCACCCAAAAAAAAAAAGTAATTACATATATAGCAATATATGTAATTAATTGGACTATAGAAACTATTTCTATAAAATAAAAATCATCTTAATACTTAACTTTGAACTCCCATTTGTTCATTCCTTTAATCTTTCTCAATTTAGTGACATGGAAACCCTAACCCCTAATTTTGAGAGCTCAACACATGAGCTAATAAAAATTTCCAAGCCAAAACTTTTACCTTGGCGGAATATATTCATATATACACACCAAAGGTAATTTCATAATTTTAAATTTTGGAAACCTAATACAGGCATATCAAATAAGCCATTATTTAATTAATCAACATTATTAATATCCATAAATGTGTTTTAACACATGCACCGACCAAAAATTAATTAGAAAATAAATAATACATGATTAATATATATATATATATATATATAATACATGTGTATAAATATTAACCACATATTATTTAATAATTATTATCAAATAAATATATAATCTAATTAATTATTGATATGTGTCCAAAATTCGGATTTAATCAAATGTGCATCTAATCAAATTATGTATCATATACATATACACATAAGATATAAATTTACCTGACATGTGTAACAATTATGAATAATTTATATCATTAATAATTAATTGTCCAACTGCTCAATGGGTACACTTCATATAATGAGACTCTCTAGGTTCATGTATATTTATCACATAATCAATTTTCGTGTTCGTAATTCGTCCATTCATAAATTACGACACCATAGATAACAGTGTTGAACCATACAAGGCAATGTTCTTACAAATGTATAATCCTCCCAATCATAGGCCATCTGAATTGTACCGGAGATATAGATTAAAAGTCAAATCTCCATTGTACAATTCATAAATATGTGTTACGATATATTTGTGATCTTTAATCAATATTTGACACCCATTTTTAGAATGTAATGTGGCCACAAATTTAAAAGACTCACGAAATGAAAACCAAATCTTGTACACAGTATGAATGATCTTTTTTTAGATATGCCACTGGATATCATGAGCACTGGTCTATACCTAGAGAACATGCGGAAGTCTGATTTTATGATCAGTGACGTGACTGCTATTTGAGAGTGGATGACCACTCATATATCAATGGTAGTATCTCAAGTCAAAAGATATCATATGTCACCCGAATCGAGAATATTCATCTTAACATTGGTGTACCACCTATTAGGAATTTTCTTGTGAATCATTCAGTACTCATCCAATGAATATATATCAACTTAAATCTTGTAATATCCTGAATTTTTGAAATTATTTTGAAAGGTCCTCAGGTCGAAGTTCATGACTCGAAATATAATGATATGTGAGAATAAAGGTTTGAGTGTTAAAAGTATGCTAGAATGTATTGAAGTGGTATTTCGAAGCTTTGCAAATCATGTAATTCGAAAAGACCGGTCACTTGTATATTTTTTTAGATATTTTTATATGAATAAGTTTTTTTATTTCAACTATTGATATAGAAAATGAACTCTGATTGAGCTAATTTTTGATTAGTTGGAAATATTTTTGAAGATGAACAACTTTCATGTTCAATACTTTTCTAAATTTGTATTAGAAAGGCCTAAAAAATATAAATTACCGAATGAGTATAGTGTTAGGGACCAAATTGCAAAATCACATGGGTTGTTTTGTAATGTTTAGAAAATTTTCTATAAAAACTCAAAATTTTTACAAATTACAAAAGATGGTAAAGTTGCACCCCCTCCACTCAACGCCCCCACAGCTTAAGGGAGAGATGGCCTCACCGGCCGGCCATCCGGCCAACGTCAGCCAGCGGGATGGTACTGGTCGATGCACCAGCCCACCCTCCGTCCAATGGTGGTCGGCGAAGCTCTTGGAACTTACTACGAGACTGTGGCATTGGTTTTGTCGAACGACACACGAATAGTGAAACACATTCGCACTCCGATTCGAATTCCGTCAATTTCTACGCGTTTGTGGGAGCGTTAGGAGTCCGCTGGTGCTCTCGGAATTTTGGTATAACATCCTGGCAAAAATTTCACTATTTTAGTGTAGTTAGTTTATATTCATATGCTTCCAATAGAGTCGTAGAGTAATTTATTGACATGTATTGAAATAAAGTAGAATATATTGAATTTGTATTTTCGGTAGAATTCTAGTGAAATCGGAATGAATAAGATCGATTTGTCGGGTTAAGTGATTTTCCGATAAAACCCGATTTCGCATATATCCATATTTAGATGATCATAATGATAGATATGGCTTAATTATGATGATAGGATAATGTTTAGAAAGTTTCGAAAATTTTTTGAGGGTCTAGGATCCTTGAGCATTATTTTCAGAAACCTTTTCGGAAGATTTTTCGTAATTGCGAATTCAAAGATTTAAGCTAATTATTGTCTTAGAACGATGTATAATGATATATTAAGAGTAATGGAATGGAAATAATTAGAATCAGACTTGATATGAGTGTTCCGAGAAAGTCTGAAAGTTTATTATAGTTGAGTCGAGAACTCTGTGTGACATCGATTCTAACCGTGTTTCATCATTTGTTTTGACAGATTTGACTAGGATCGAGAGTGTTCGCATAGCCAGGTAAGTGTTCCACGCGATAAGTACTTGATGTATTATTTGATATTTCTTTAGTAGGGGCGCGTGTGTGTGTGTATATATAAGTATATATATGTGTGTATAAGTATGGATATTCCGATATAGCCAAAATGAGATGTATGATTATTGTTTCATAGCGTATGAGTTACTTGATTTTTTTGGATACTTACCTTGTTGGTTGATTAATTGATTTCATTTATAATACTTTAAGAAATTGATTTTATTTTAGAAGTAATATTTATCAGGTGATTTAAGACGATTGGAATATGTTTTAAGATTTAATTTTATGTTGTGATATGTTTTGTGATTTCTTGGAGCTTGAGGTATTTCGAACATTTCCCTTATGTTTTAAGTAATTATAAAGTGAGTTTGAGATTTAAAGAATAACAAAGATTATTAATGAGATATGAATTTGTTGAGATACTTCTGTATTCATATTTTTTCCTATTATCCAGCTTGGTGTGAAACTCGTCGGCCCCGTCCAGTTGAGTTGGTTCTTGGACGCCTGACTCATTTGTCCAATTGAGTTGGTTCATTGACAACTGATATTTATTCGTGCAGTTGAGTTGGTTCTTGAACTCCTGATTTATTTGTCCAGTTGAGTTAGTTCCTGGACGTCTGATTCATTTGTCCAGTTGAGTTGGTTCCTGAACTCCTAGTTTATTTGTTCAGCTGAGTTTATTCCTGAATGCCTGATTCATTCTTTCAGTTTAGTTGGTTCTTAGACACCCACCCGATTGAGCTAGATCCTGAGTGCTTGATTAATTCGTCCAGTTAAGTTGGTTTATTGATGCAAGATACAGATTTATGATGATATTGGTTTTGAAATTTTACTTTGTTTAAAGTAGATTAGTTTTATAATATATTTTGGATGCCTTTATTTTATAGCTTTTCTAAGAATGTGTTTTGAAAAGTTTGGTTTGACAAAGATTGCTTTTGAAAGAGATGTATTTGAGACGTATTTGATTTCACTTATGTTATAATATGATATGTTTCACCGATTTTGATGATGGATGAGATTGATTATACATAACTTATATTTGTAATGTGTGTATGTGAATAGTTTTGTTGATGAGTCAATATTGTGTAATAGTAGTGTTATTAGGGAGTTCGTTCACACGACATTTGTCTCATACTTATTCTAAAATAGGTAGTGAGTTTCGTACAAGCATTATATACCTAAACTAGTAATTATGTTTGTTTATGACCTAATAATATACTATATGTACATTCCGACTTTCAATCTCATTATTTGATATCTTTTGATCTCTAAAAGTTTTATCGTCTCTATTGTTGGCTATGTAATGTTTTAAAAGTCTGGAATGAGTTAAGATCCTAGATTTGTACGTGTATGTATTTCTTGAATATTTGTATGTGAAATGTATGTATTTCTCAAAGGTTTGTATGTGAAAGATATGCATTTCTCAAAGGTTTGTAAGTGAAAGGTGAATAAATGAAGCGAGATTTACCGCCATGACAATGACAGTGGTGACCATGACACTATTGAGCTCACAACTCGTAGAGAGTATAAATTAGCTCATAGAGAACTAACCGGAGAATAAAGGAGTCACCACCCAGTATAAGATACGGGGAATGATTTAAGGCCGCACTACACCCCTCATAAAGTCTTACCTTAAACCCTTTTAGGTTTGGAATAGTCCATTACTTATATCAGTATAATTTCCATACTCAAATAAGGATCCACATATCTTATAATGAAAGAATCACACATGAAAATTTTATATAGCATATTACCACACAATAAGTAAGATTATAATCAAAGGAAATACATATCTTGCAATAACTAATAGATAAAACATAATGTATCCATAAACATACTTCACGGGCCTGAACTCGAAGAGTCCTGGCCGGATTTGATCACATGGTTGGTCAAACTTTAACAGATGTTCGGCCGGACGTGCAGAAAGTCTGGCAGGAGTTTTTTATGTAACCAGAAACACATGATTATGCATACGAATAATTACAGATTTGACACCAAAGTGGTGAGGCAATAAATAAAGTAGATAACAAGTCATTAGTAACACTTACAGTAAATTATGTGGCAATCATATATTAAGCATAATAATGGTGAAAATATAAATAAAACTAGGCGCATCAGTTTCATGGTTGTATATGGAGTTGTATCCTAAGTGCAAACCATACTACCATCCATTTGGATTCGGCTATGGAATCTACATATTGGTTTCTATCCTATATACCACTAGAAATTCGATGTCGATTGTAGCTATTCAAGTGGCATGACTTTCTGTATGGCGAATGTTTATTCGATTGGATATGTGGTGTCGCCAAAACAGTAAAATTTATATATGAGGCTTAAGTTTTATGCGCCCTCAGGTCTTATCTAAAGTGTTACTCAGCTCTGAGGACACCGTTAAAGGTTTAGTCCATTACTTTGGTCTCTCGCTAGAAAGAATTCACAGGGTTTTTGAGTGTTTTGGAATTCAGTATGATCTACTGGGTGATTGGTTTAGGTTTTTTTTGGTTATGCTCTTAACTATCGTTCTTTGTTTACTGTGTATAAGTTTTTATTAGAAATATAAAAAAAAAAACCCATTTTAAAAGTGCAGAATATATGTTCATTTATAATGCTAGGGTTACGACTATTAGGGAAAATATCTATTTGATAAGGAAAATCATTATTATGGTATGAAATTATTTAGGAAACTGGTTAAGAATGAAGGTTTTGTGCTTATGGAAACTACTTAAAAGGGAAATCAGAAAGAAGATCGAGTCCTTTTGCTATTCTAGAACGTGATAGATACCCGGCCATAATTTTTGGATATCCAGCCAAACATGAATATTTATAACTGTTCGCACATAGGTGATGTCCGGCTAGAACTCTAGTTTTGGGTTTTTTGGGGTTTCTTCATTTCCAAACTTAGACCTCACAACTTCCCTAAACTCTTCAGATTGTCCTTATAAGAGTCTCAACATCGACCTGTAATAATAAACGTCTACAGTCACCCCCACTTTGGTAGGCTTGTGCAGTTTGTGACAATGACTAGTCTATCAAAGTCATCGATATATTTTTACTTTCCTGGTTCGCTTGGCATCGTCAAACATACCTGGTTTTTATTTGATAGGCATTGGTTGATGAAAATAGACACTCAGGCTTTCAATGCTTCGATCGGTTGTGGTGCTTTGACCTTTGCTGAGATGATAATAGGTGTTCGGGCCCCTAATTCTTTGATCAGCTGAGGTGTTTCGAACTCTACTAAGATTATAATCGATGTTCAAGCCTCTAATTCTTCGATTGGTTGAGGTTTTTTGATATTTGTCAAGATAATAATAAGTGCTAGGGCTCCCGATGCTTCGATCGGTTGATGTGTTTCGACCCCTACTATGATGAGAATAGGCGCTCGAGCTCCCGATGTGTAGAAGTGAAGCGGGGTTTATCGTTATGCTTATGATGTTCGACGACCATGATACTGTTAGGCTCGCAGCCCGTAGAGAGTACGGATTAGCCCTTGGGGGACTAAATCGGAGAAAAAAAGAGTCGCCATCCAGTGTTAACTATGAAAGATTTAAGGCCGCACTCACCCTCCCATGGGAAGACCTCAAACTGTTCGGTTCGAAATGGTCCCTTACTTATGCCAGTACAATGGATGGGTTCACACAATAGTATAGCCAAGTATTATGTAGTTCATGCAAAATAATTCAAATAAACACAAATTTACACACCATAAATATTAATAATCACAATAACATATTTCCAAAAGCATATTAAATTAAGAAGTACAAGATGCGATAACGAAAACTATAATAAACAAAAATAAGCGAGAAAAGCCTCGATAAATAAAAAGCAAATAAAAAGGGGGGTTAATCACGCATATATGAGTATTTCTTGAGTGGTACGTGGAGTTGTATCCCGAGTACAGACCGCACTATCATCTATTCGGATTTGGCTATGGAATTTATGTCTTGTTTCCATTCGATATACCGCAAGGGATAAAAACATACATAATCATTAATGCAATGTAAATGGACATAAAAAAATAGACATGAAAACAGATAATGAATAACTAAAGTGGTAAAAAAATACATAAAATATAATCATCAACATGGACAAAAAAATAAACAAAATAAAATTAAGGTGAAATAATTGCATAATGATAAAAGTGAATAAATAAATGAAGAATGCCAAGAAGAAAATAATGTGACCAGAAATTTGGTCATCTTTGATGTAGGACTTCGCATACCCGACTGGACATATTTCATGTCCAACCAGGCACGTAGCGTCTGGAACTATAAAAATAAAGATGATAAGGGTGCCCTCAGGTCTTACCTTTTAAGTTACTTTCTCAAAAATGCGTTAGGACGTCGCCAGAGGATCACTGGTTTGCTATTTTTGGTTGCTGGTTCGCTATTTTTGCTTATTGTTATATATTTTTCCTAGTTACTGTTTTGCTGTTTTCTGGTTTATGTTTTAGTTGTTTTTGGTTGCTTTTTTGCTATTTTATGGTTGTAGTTTTCTGGTTGATGTTTTGGTTTTTTGGGCTCTATTTTGGCATTTTGGCTGTTTTTGTTTGTAGTTTTACTGTTTTTGGTTTCTATTTTATGGTTGCTGTTTTGGCGCTATTTTGGTTGTCTTTTTGGGCGTTTGGCTGGTTGTTTTTAGCTGTTATTTTCGTTATTGTTGGCTGCTATTTTTTGTTGTTTTTTGGGGGTTCTAGTTTGCTATTTTGGTGCTGTTTTTCATTGGTTCTGGTTATTGTTTTGGTGCTGTTTTTTTGGCTGGTTGATTATGGTCATTGTGACTAGTTATTTCGGTGATGGTTGTTGTTTTTTCCTCTTTTTTTCGGTGATAAAAAGAAGAGGAGAGCCTATTTTTGTGTCTAGGTTTCGGTGATCATAGGGTTTTTTTCCTTCTTGTTGCCGTCCAAGCCTCTCAAAAAGAAGAAAATAGTTTCCTTTTATATTGATTTGAAGGGATCTTCAAATAGGGAAACAAATCATGTAATTTGGGAAATTTATTCTCAAATTATTTTGGGAATGTAATCTCATAAATTTGGTGTGAGGATATCTCAAATCTTGTTAAGTTGATAAGAATGTGATTTTAAATCTTGTTAAATTGGTAAGTGTTGAGACTTCAAATCTTATTAAATTGGAAAGTGTGGAGGCTGATTTCGGTCGAGGTCCACAATCAAGAAGTGAGCTGAGGGGGCACGAATGAACCTGCAAAACAAGAGTAGAGCGAAAGAGGAGGTTACTGCCCACCGGTGTGGTAGAAGCCGTAGGCACTGCGACGTTCAAGTTAGCCTAATAATGAATGAATTCCAGATGTGAGGGTTAAAGTCTATGGAATACCTCAACCACAGATTTGTTAGCCGTGAGGGCAGTGTATTGGAGTTATCTCTTGACGATAGGAAAGTTTTGTTTCTTGGATCCCCATGTTATTGTTTCGTTTTCTTATTTTATAGGTTTTCTGACACGGGGTCCCTATTTTGCCCGTTGGAGTCCCCCCCAATGACCGTTTATTCAGGTGATTTATGCCCGATAACTGACGATTGTATTTCTCTTTCGAAACCGTTAACTTCTTGATGGTATTTATGAGTTTGGATTCTCTTCTTGATTTCCGTAACTGGTGTCTGTTTGGCTCTTTTTATGTTAACGAACTTGGGCCCGCGAGGGGGGGCCGTGGATCTGCTAATGAGCTCCTGATTCAGTGGTTGACCGAATTTTGGCCCTACAGAAAGTGTTAATGAGGGGATTTGAGTCTGTGGGTCGATTATATAGGTTCATGGGCATGCATGGTGGGTCTTGGGTCATTTGGATTGGACTTGCATGGGCCATGGGTGGATAGGCCGATTGTATAGGTTTTGGGCTTGTCCGAGGCTAAGGTTTGAAACAAAAACTGACAGAGCAAAATGAGGCTAGTTAGTGAGTCTGAATCCGTTGAGGTGCTAATTTTAGGGGTTTTCCATCATTTCGGCCTTCGTTTTTTCGTAATTTCTGTAACTTTTCAGGTATTACCTCCATATAAGGCTCATTATCGGGCTTATGTAAAAATACAATGTCTACAGTCGCCCCCACGTTGATGGGTCTTGTGTAGTGTGTGACAATGACAACGTTATCAAAGTCATGCATGTATTTTTGCTTATCTGGTCGTCAGCCGTTGCCGGACTAACTTGTTGTTTCACTACTTTTGCGAGATGCTTCGATCTTTGTGATTTATTCTCGAACTGTGTTGAGTTGATGGCGAGATGCTTCGATCCCTGGGTGTGAGATGCTTTGATCTCTTAGATTTATTCCTGAACTGAGTTGAGTTGATGGTGAGGTGCTTCGACCCTTAGGATTTACTCCCGAACCATGCTGGGTGTGAGATGCTTCGATCTCTAGGGTTCATTCCCGAACTATTCCTAGTGTGAGATGCTTCGATCTCGGGGATTTATTCCCGAAATGAGTTGAGTTGATGGCGATGTGCTTCGAGTCTCGAGATGTATTCCTGAACCATGCTAGGTGTGAGATATTTCGATCTCTAGGGTTCATTACCGAACTATTCCTAGTGTGAGATGCTTCGATCTCTAAGATGCTTTGATCTCTAGGATTCATTCCTGAACTGAGTTGAGTATGAGATGCTTTGATCTCTGAGGTTCATTCCCGAACCATTCCGAGTGCAAGATATTTCAATCTCGGGGTTCATTCCTGAAACATTTCGAGTGTGAGATGCTTCGAACTCTGAGGTTCATTTCCGAACTATTCCGAGTGTGAGATGCTTCGATCTCTTGGGTTCATTCTGAACCATTCCAAGTGTGAGATGCTTCGATCTCTAGGGTTCATTCACGAACCATTTTGAGTGTGAGATGTTTCAATCTCTTGGGTTCATTCTCGAACTCTTCTGAGTGTGAGATGCTTCGATCTCTAGGGTTCATTCCCGAACCATTCCTAGTGTGTGATGCTTCGATCTCTGGGGTATATTCCCGAACCGTGGTGGGTGATGGTGTTTTGGTCCACCTGCGTGACTCTTCGATTCGCTGGGGAGTTTTTTTTTATAATGATGAGGTTCTTCGACCTCTGGGATTCATTCCCAAACTGTTGATGACATGGACCTCGATCATGAGATCCATTCCTAAAACTGTTGATAATTGGGCCTCGACCCTAGGATTCATTCCTGAATTGTCGAACTGATGGTGGTGAGGCACTTCGAACCCTGACCTGCCCTCATTCCCGAGGTTGTTCCTATCCATTCTTGGATTTGCTTGTACTCACTACCTTTTCTTTTTCTTCAAAGCCTACGAACAAAAAAAAATTATATGTATGCGACGTGTATGTATTTATGCATGGATGCATTTCATATTCCGATTCTTTGTCCTATTGACTTGATTTCATCATTGGTTAGGCCGTCCTTGCGCTAGAGGGTTTTCTTCACCCCTTTAGGGATCCTTTTGGCCTTTGATGCTCTTTGCCTATAAGAAGCTTTGGTCGCCCCCTTGGCCTGCTTACAGTTTCCTTCTTCCAATTCTCCTCCGGTGATTGCTCAGTTCTTTTTGGTCCTATGGCTCAAGATCCTGTTGTGTCCCTCACTCGCGGGGTGATAGACTGGTCATCCCCAGACCTGGCTCAACTTCCTGCCCTTCGCTAACTGTACCGAGTTAAGGTGGATCACGTATTTTTGAATGCGGCCTCATCCCTTTGGTATACTAAAAATCATGTCTTTCGATTCATAGATTTTGAAATATGCCTTCCCTGAAGAGTTTGTGGCCATTCTCAGCTTGTATTTTTCTCCTACTATCTTTCTGGGGATATCGTGTTTCCAATGTCAATACCCTCGGAGGCCTCCGAAGCTTTCCTTGTTTTGCATGTTTGTTCTATCTTTTGCCTAAGTTGTCATTCGGATTTCAACTTACCGGATTGCACTATTTTGCCTGGGTCGCCTTTTCAGGTTTTCAACTCGGCGAGATAAAAAAATTCCTCTTTTTTCTCATTTTTCTCATGTTTCTTTTTTTTTTTCTCATTTTTAAGATCTGTCCTCATTCTTGAGGTTGTTCTACTCCTCTCCATTCTCGGAGTTCTTCTCATATATCTCCTGACCTTGGTCCAGCATCGAAGAAACAAAAGATGTTATTTGTAATTACTTAACTCTAATCTTTCCCGGTTAGCTGGGATTTATGCAATCTATGAAAATTTTGAACATATGTTTCAATAAAGGCGTTTGCATTACTTCTTAATATATGTGTAGGAAACAATGAACTATTTTGCAAGGATACCTCTGTCACTAACTGTTCCTTACGAATTTTACAATTAACCATTTTTTTTGTTCATTCATGCTCTATATTTTCTTGGGCTGCCCTTTGCGGATTTTCAACCAAACGAGCTTTTCTCTCTATTTTTTGCAAAGTATCCCTTTCAAATCTAACAATCTCATTACCCCATTCCCCATCACCTTCTTGACTAGGTAGGCCTTTCCCAATTGGGTCTGAACTTTCCTCTTGGGTCCATGAGCAGTGGCTTCGACTGCTTGAGCACTAGATCACCTTCCCCGATCTTGGTGGGACGCACCTTCTTATTGAACGCCCGAGCCAACCTTTTCTAGTATAGCTGTATGTGGTACAATGCCTTTATCCTTTTCTCATCCAATAATGCTAGTAGTTGAAACCTCTGCAAGGCCCATTTCTTCTCAGGAAATCCTGCCTCTGCTAGTACCCTCATTGACTGTATCTCTATTTCAACTGGTAATACTGCCTCTATCCCGAAAACTAAAGCATAAGGTGTGGCTCTTTATTTCACGTCTAGGGTTTTTTTTGGTGATGCACCACTGTCTCATCTGCCTGTACCATCATCGCCCCCAGCGCTTCGGGTTCTTGACATTGCATATTCCACTCCACAGGCTGGTCTACCTGAACAGCTTGAAGATGGGCTCACATACTAATATTAGTTTGGCAATGAATCGACTGATATATTGAATTTTCTCGAGAAAGCTCTAACTTCCTTTTCTGTCTTCGGTGCGGGCATCTCAGTAATTGCCTTGATCTCTCAGGGGTCCACTTTTATCCCTCATATTTCTACCGTATGTCCTAACAAATTTCCTAATGTTACCCCAAACACACATTTCTTGGGGTTGAGTCGGAGGTTGTACTTATCGACTCTTTGAAGGAATTTCTCCAGTACTTCTATATGTCCGACCCTCATCTCTAATTTAACCATTATGTCATCCATATATACCTCAATCTCCTTATGCATCAAGTCATGGAATAATATAGTGGCCATTCATTGATAAATGGCTCCCTCATTCTTAAGTCCAAAAGGCATCACTAGTTAACAATATGTACCTCGCTCAGTGACGAAAGCAGTCTTATGCTTATCTTCTTCCCTAACCTTTTCGGCCCATTCTGGCCTCATTCTTTGGAGCTTGTGTTTTACTGGCTTTATATTCGGATAAGTTGGTATCCTGTGTTGGGCAATATCCATGTCCACTCCTGGCATGTCTTCATAGGACCAAGCGAATACTTTTACATATTTTATTAATATTCTCTCTAATTCTTTTTGCTCATCAGAGGTAACCTCACTTACAATTACAATTTCCTTGGGGTTTTCATATGTACCAAGATGAAATGCATTTATTTTTGTTGAATCAATGTCAAATATGCTCATGTCATGCATGTTATGATGCAGACTAATAGGAAAAGACTCGAACAAGTAAACAAAAATCAATGTCTTTATGATTAATAAATGTAGGATTACAATCACATAAGTCGGGAAAATAAACATCTCTGTCATCTTCTTGCTTACTTCGAGCATCAGATTCTCCAGCTGCAGTAGTTCTTCGCTCCATTTATCTTCCTCTTTTGCAACTTCCTCTGTTTGTGGTTATTTACCTATTACATCCTCGAAGATCTCGAATCCTGGTACTATGATCCTATTGACTTTTACGGGTTTAGGCTCTCCTTGATACCATGTGGCTTTCACAAAGTATTCTGTCAGCTTCATCAATTTCTTCTCCTCTTCGTCACTACTCGAGAAGTTTATCAAATATTGGCAGTGATATTATTTGTCTGATAATTGAGGGAACATAATAACAGTCATACAAATATAATTTACATCAATTTGAGAGATCTTAGAACAACTGTTCCCATAGCCTTGACATCCATTGTCTCGTCATTGCCAACTCTAAACTGGATCTCCCCTTCACTCAGCCTTCTTTTAACCCTTATTTCCTACAGGGAATTACAAATATGAGTAGGACTGCTAGTGTCTAACATTTATCCACTATTTGCATCTAAAGCTAAAGAGATGTCAATAATTAGAAAAATACAAAGGGTTTCTTCTAGTGTCCAGACTTTTTGCATTGTAGACATTGATCATGAGCTACTTTTAGTTTTGTGCCATTGTATTTCTTGGAGTTTTCATTTAATATCTTATTCTTTCCATCTTTATTTTCTTTGACTTTCTTTGAAGAGCCAGCTCCACCAAGGAGATATAGTGTGGGTGTAGGACACAGAAATTGACGATGCTGTTCTAGACTCGCGACCTAGTTGGGAGTATGAAATAGTCCACGGAGGAACTAAATCGGAGAAATAACATGGAGTCGCCACCTGGTGTGAATCGGGAAAATGATTTAAGGTCGCACTCACCCCTCGCAAGGGACGAACTCAAACCATTGGGTTCAGAATGGTCCTTTACTTATGTCACTTGTAATGATATGATTTGTGCAATATCTTAACCGAATCTACGCAACATTTATATGATCAAGAGTAACTTAGATCTAGTTCGCATTCATCAAAGTAAATCATATTTCTAAGTTTGCATGCTTTAAAAGTAAGTCATTATAACGGCAAACATACAATATCACACAATGAGCATGTTGAATTATCAAACGCAAAGAATAAATAAATAACCACTTAAACATAAATGTAAATTAAATTCCTAATGCGAAAGCAAAGAACTAAATCATGCGTAAAGAAATAACAAAATCATACTTAAAGAACAAATAACATGCTAGACTAAATCATGCTAAAAAGATAAATAATCTACTAAACTAAATCATGCTCGAATACAAGGTTGGATGAAATGAAACATGTGTGTCTCTCAAGCGGTATGTGGCATTGTATCCCGATTACAGACCGTACTACCGTCCATTTGGATTCAGCTACGAAATTTACGTCCAGATTTCCATCCGATATACCGCAAGAGAGAACACATATTCCGTTCATCCGGAAATCACATCATGAACCAATCCACATAGCGCGTTACACGGTCGTCGGAAGGGTTGATGCTCCACAACACTTCCGGTTCACTAGTTCAACATTTTCCTTCGCTGTTTCGCTGTTTGGGCTGTATTTTTTTGTCACTATTTTACGATAATATGGGACTGTTTAGGTGGTTTTTTAAGGGTATTGGGGCTGCGGTTTTGGTGCAGTTTTGGGGGGAATTCTGGACTGTTTCAGGGACAGAATATGTAGAAAATTGGGCAGTAAACTGAGCAGTTCACATGGTCAAAAGATGCAGTGCAGGGAGAGCAATTCACGGCAGTTTTGGGGGACTGGACAGTGAGGGTTTTGTTGGACAGTTATGACCCATAGCGTCACTATTTGTACAGATCATGGTGTTGTTGTACAAATTAACTATGTGAAAAAGGAGATTACTCTCATCATTTGTGATTAGATCACCTAAATATATAAATGACAGGAGGTCCTTATGATTAGTTCCTGGAGTGAGATGATATGAGACAGTATCAGTCCACGAAGGATTAATCATTAAATATCCCTAGTCGGAGTATTATCGAGATAGGACATCGATAATGCGTAAAAGACTAGTATTACACTTGTGCGTGTTATGTGAGATCATAACGAGATAGTTATCATATATTTGGGTATAGGATACTCATGCAAGTGTAATAGGAGGTTGTGTTTTACCGATGGTATGAAAACAGCTTCGCTCTGGATAGACCCCTTCGGAATTTCATTAGTAGTATGACTATGTGTCTATGGAAGTCCGAAATCAGGGTAGGTGTATTTGGTCTTAACCTGAGACTTGCACCGCTAATACTTGCGACAATCAATATACTTTGGTTTTAGTCGTCCAGGACTTTAACCGGTTTTGTGTACGCCTCT
Source organism: Zanthoxylum bungeanum (assembly GCA_019454045.1). Taxonomy (NCBI): domain Eukaryota; kingdom Viridiplantae; phylum Streptophyta; class Magnoliopsida; order Sapindales; family Rutaceae; genus Zanthoxylum; species Zanthoxylum bungeanum. Next base: position 330,212 of record SKCR01001242.1, read on the forward strand.
GCTGGGTAGATTGGGAATCGTAGTGTGTTGGGTGTGATGTCAAGACGGAAGTATCACTCCAGTCATAGTGGAGATGATGGTCACGTAGGATACGGGACTGTTGTCTTATATGCTACAGCTATCGGGGGGTATTATTACTAGGTCATGTATATCCGATTATAGAGACTAATTACCAGACATCCGACATGTGCTTCGTACGGGGCAGACACAATTCCAACCCTAGGCCTAGAACGTAACCATCCGGTACTGGATCGACATGCATAATACCACGTATACTATGCCTGATATAGATCGTTTATTCCTGTAAGGATATTTCTGGAGAATTGGGTAGGCATGGCGCTTTGCTAGAAGCCAACCTTGTCTTGTAAATCGATAAAACGTAGTACTAGGTACGTACGTGTTCGGATAGTTCGACGACCGTATTTACTGCCAACATATCCGGGGATCTCATTGGTCGCTTCTCGAAGATTCACCGATGACGTATGACTCGCACTTTATTAATCTGAGATTAATTAGAAGAGTGAGAAAATTAATCTGGGATTAATTACGAAGATATTTTATTAGGATAAAATATCATTTAAAGAGAGAGAACGATTAATTTGGAATTAACGATAAAATAATATGTTGACGGTGGATTTTGGTCTCAGGGTAATATGGGAATATCACTCCCGAGGTAATCCTCCTTCAACTGTGAATTTGTTTGGTTATGGGGGAAACCAAAAGCAAATTTAGCAGAGGACAGATAATGCACCAATCGACAAGAAGATTTAACGTGGTTCGGTGGATTTGGATCCGACCTACGTCCACGGACACAAACTGAATGATACTTTTATTGCTGAGATATGCTTCTCTGATATCTCTTGAGCTTACAAGTTTTTCAATAATGATTCTGATGCCTTTTACACATGCTCTGCCCTCCTATTTATAATGGAGAAGTAATCAGATTCCTTTTAATACAAGGATTTCCTCCTGAAGATGGTTTTCTCTTCCTAAAAGGACTCCTAGTTGATCCAATTCTTCTTTTCCCATAAGAATTCCTAATCAAAACTATCTTTACTCTCTTTATCCTATTAGGATGTTGACTTGTTATTTTTTACCCCATGGAAGTAGGATAATTAAACATCTTATCCTGTCGGAATAAGATTTCTTATCTTCTGGAGCACGTCTCGCCGGGTGGTCGGTCTTCATGAGGTCGGTCATGATGGTTCTTCGAGCTAGGAATGCTTCTGCCGATCTTATTAATGCCCGGTCGCTGATCCAAAGTGGTCGGTCACTGACGAAAGTGCTCGGTCTCCAGCTGTTTTATGATACTCATGTGACCGGGTCGGTATTTAATGGCTTTGATCAGGAAGGGGATTACCCTTTTGTCCCTGATGTGTTGTCTTAAAATGCCGTAGTGCCTGAAAACACCATCAACATCTGTCCCCTAGTTTTCGGTTCCAACGAGTATGCGAGTTGGTGCCGGGAACTATATGAAGAGAGTGTGCTGATTGTGCTTGCTGGTAGTTGTCTCAGAATGCAAAAAGGAACCTTCTTGTCGTTTCATTCATCTTTCCTCGAGACGCACAACCATCATGTCTTCTTAAATGCCCATCAAATCAGCTTTTAGGGTTTCTTCTAACTTTTGACATTTGTCAAACATCCGCTGGGTTCCCGCTCAAACCGACGGTGATGTGCCTCTCAGTCATGACTATATATATATAAAAAAAAAAGGCTTCACTGTTCCCATTTTTTCTTTTTGGCAATCGTCCGCTTCTTTTCTTTGTGATCCGCTTATCTCCGTGTTCTTCGAAGCTCAAGCCGCGGTCTTCATCCTTCTTCGTTGCCGAGCACCTAAGGAACGAACACCACCTCACCTTATATCCTCCTGCTTTTGAGAAGAAAAAGTAAGTTTTCTGGGCGATCTTCTTCTCTCTCTCTTTTTTGTGTGCCGTGGTTCTATTTGTTTGTTTTGTTTAGGGAGAGACTTGTGGTTTTGTTGTGTTTTGCTTTTAGGGCACTTCTTTAGAGACTCCAAATCTAGTTTTAGCACGGGCACCGTGGGTAGCTTCTCGTAGACTGATTCTCCCCCTTTCTCTGTTTTTCTGGGTGTCAGGGATGTCTGACAGTAATTCTTCCTCCGAGAGGCCTGTCAAAATCTCAGCTTTCCCTGCTGAAGAGCTCTCCTCGGGCTCAGGGGCGCCCAGTGTAGAAGATCTCGACACTACCCCTACCCCTTCTGAGGTCGAAAATGACTCCTATCATCAGAGGGTTCCTCGGAAGGACCCAGAGCCTGGAGAACTTGGGCCGTCGGCTCTGGACATGAACCGTCCTTCTAAGATAACTGAGGATGATCTGGCGTTATTGCGGCAACGATACAACATTCCAATAGATATTGCTCTAGAAGTTCCCGGTCCAATGGATCGTGCTAGTCAGCCTGACGAGGGCTCGGTGGCGCTTCTTCCTATCTTTTTTGAATGTGGGCTGCGGCTGCCGATGCAACGCTATTTCGCTTGGATGCTGGCCGGGATGGAGCTTGCCCCTTGTCAATTGAGTTTGAATAGCTGGAGGATCCTAGCCGGTGTATATGTGGTCTGGCACCGGGCAGGTTTAGGTGTACCTTGTTTGGAAGAGGTGAAAAGGTTGTATCGTTTGAAGTCTAACCCAAAGACTCACTACGGTTGGTATTACCTTTCTGCTTATGACAGCTCGTCCAACCTTGTCCAGAAACTCCCTGATTCCAACAAGAACTTCAAAGACCTTTGGTTCTGGGCTACCGGGGACTGGGGTCGGGTCCTGAGATCTTTCGAGGAGGACGTCTCGGTTCCGGATATCTTCAGAGCGGGAGGTTAGGGGTTTAATACCTTTCCTGTCTTTCTTTATTCCCGTTCTTAGCTTCTTAGGTTTCTGACTTCTCTGGTTTCTCCCAGCTTGTTGGCGAGATGCTCCAAAGGTTTCTCGCCAGGTTCGGAGGCGGGTTCATTGGGCTCGGGGATATGCTGCCCCCTGGAGGAATTTGGTAAATGATGCGGCCTTTGTTGAGTCGGGCCTCATTCAGGCCGTCCATCCGGAGGTATCTGGTCGGTTAGGTAGGTGTCTGGTGGCTGTTTTTAATGATCTTTCTTGTTTGTTTCATCATGTTTGATATTTTTGCTATATGCTCGGTCCTTGATTTCCTTCCTTTTTTTCTCTTTGTAGGCATGTCGAAGAGGCCAAAGTTCCTAGAAAAGTTGGCCGGTACCATGAAGAAGGCCGGCCATGCTGAAACTTCCCAGGCACGGGCCGACCTCGCTGAGGATGTATCTCCTGGACAAGTCCAAACAAGTGTTCGGGGGCTGTCATCACCTTCTGGTGTGCAATCATCAGGATCCGTTCGCCTTGCCAGTTCGCCGAAACCTCTTAGGAAGAGGAGGCGTCAGTTCGGGGCCGAGGAGGCCGAGCTGACCCAGGAGGGAGAAGATGAGGGAGCTGTTCCAGCCAAGAGGAAGGACATTCGTAGGGGGAAGAAGTCCTCTGAAGGTTCCTCCAGGCAACGGAAGGGCCCTGTGGTCCTCGGGGCGGATGACTTAGGAGAAAGCATCCGGGAGGCTACCTCTCACTTAGTGCCGGCTTTTAATGAGTTGGCCGAGGCGATTCCCCCGGGGGAGGTCTCGAGGTACGAGGACGTATCTCCCGAAGGTGTTGTGGCTGAGATGAGTTCTCAGATGGCGAGGGTATTTTTATTCCCCTTCTCGGTCTTTTTGGATCTTGGTTCTCTCTTTTCTTGTATTTGACTCCTTTCTCCCTTTTTGTGTGCAGGCCAACTACCTTATGGCCAAGAACAAGGGTATTCTTCTGACTTTACTGTCCGAGGGCGGTCAGGCCCAAAGGCTTCAAAGTCGCCTTTCCGAAGTGGAGGTAAAGCTGGCTGACCGGGAGGAGGCGATCAGGAATCTCGAGGCGGCCGCTGTTGAGAGTTTCAAAACGAACAAGGCTCTCAAAGCAGCTGCTGTGCTGGAAAGGAAACTTGCTGATAATGCCAGGGAGGACCTGAAGGTTGCCCAGTCTGAAGTTGGCGCTCTGAAGGGGAAGTTGCAAGTGCTGAGGCCAAGTTGAAGAACAAAGACGAGAAGGTTGCACGGGCCCGAGATAGTCTTGAAAAGAAGAAAACCGAGCTTGAGGAGATGGAGATTGATCTCGAGGAGAGAGAGACTGAGCTGGTAAAGAGAGAAGCTGATCTCGAGGTCGAGAAGGAGGCCATCCGTCTCGAGGGAGTTGGTGACTGTGCCGAGATAATACCGATGGTGCTGCCGAGCCTGAATATGGACCCTATCTACGCGGCCATCAGTTACTGTAAGGGGGAAATTTCCGAGGAAGAGTTTCAACAGTGGATCCCTCCCCCGCCTGAGAAGGTGATGGATCATGCTCCCATCTCGGTCATTCTGGCTCCTGAGGTTCCTCCTGAAGAGGGGTCGGGGGTTCCTGTCGTGGATGAGGACTTCCTTGAGATCCCTCCTCCTGATGCCAAAGTCGCAGCTCCTCTTCCTGCTGCCGAAGTCGCAGCTCCTCCTCCTGCTGCCGAGGTCGCAGCTCCTCCTCCTGCTGCCGAGGTCGCAGCTCCTCCTCCTGCTGCCGAGCCAACTGAGGAAGAAGCTCCTGCCCCTGCGCGGGATGAATGAGAAAGGGTAACCCTACCGGGGCCCTATGTACACTTTTATCTTTTTCTTGTAATAATATTACAACTTGAATTTATATATATTTATGCATTCATGTCTATTTATTTCTTTCTTTGCTCAGTGAAGAGTGAGGCACACGGACCCGCGGGAATGTTATGTCCCCGGTCCGGAGAGCTGACTTGATGGGGCGTATCTCGACCCGATCTGGGCGAGATACTTGGGTTCTGGGGGAATGTTACCTCCCCAGACCGAAGCGGCTGATTCGGTGGGACGTAACCCGACCCCGAGCTGAGCGAGATTCTTGGGTTCTGGGGGAATGTTACCTCCCCAGACCGAAGCGGCTGACTCGGTGGGACGTAACCCGACCCCGAGCTGTTCGAGACACTTGGGTTCTGGGGGAATGTTGCCTCCCCAGACCGAAGCGGCTGACTCGGTGGGACGTTGCCCGACCCCGAGTTGTTCGAGACACTTGGGTTCTGGGGGAATGTTGCCTCCCCAGACCGAAGCGGCTGACTCGGTGGGACGTTGCCCGACCCCGAGTTGTTCGAGACACTTGGGTTCTGGGGGAATGTTGCCTCCCCAGACCGAAGCGGCTGACTCGGTGGGACGTTGCCCGACCCCGAGTTGTTCGAGACACTTGGGTTCTGGGGGAATGTTGCCTCCCCAGACCGAAGCGGCTGACTCGGTGGGACGTTGCCCGACCCCGAGTTGTTCGAGACACTTGGGTTCTGGGGGAATGTTGCCTCCCCAGACCGAAGCGGCTGACTCAGTGGGACGTTGCCCGACCCCGAGCTGTTTGAATCACTTGGCCCTGGGGGAATGTTACGTCCCCAGTCCAAAGACAGACTCGGTGGGACATCGCCCGACCCCGAGCTGTTTGAATCACTTGGCCCTGGGGGAATGTTACATCCCCAGTCCAAAGGCAGACTCGGTGGGACATCGCCCGACCCCGATCTGTTTGAATCACTTGGCCCTGGGGGAATGTTACATCCCCAGTCCAAAGGCAGACTCGGTGGGACATCGCCCGACCCCGAGCTGTTTGAATCACTTGGCCCTGGGGGAATGTTACGTCCCCAGTCCAAAGACAGACTCGGTGGGACATCGCCCGACCCCGAGCTGTTTGAATCACTTGGCCCTGGGGGAATGTTACGTCCCCAGTCCAAAGACAGACTCGGTGGGACATCGCCCGACCCCGAGCTGTTGAATCACTTGGCCCTGGGGGAATGTTACATCCCCAGTCCAAAGGCAGACTCGGTGGGACATCGCCCGACCCCGAGCTGTTTGAATCACTTGGCCCTGGGGGAATGTTACATCCCCAGTCCAAAGGCAGACTCGGTGGGACATCGCCCGACCCCGAGCTGTTTGAATCACTTGGCCCTGGGGGAATGTTACGTCCCCAGTCCAAAGACAGACTCGGTGGGACATCGCCCGACCCCGAGCTGTTTGAATCACTTGGCCCTGGGGGAATGTTACATCCCCAGTCCAAAGGCAGACTCGGTGGGACATCGCCCGACCCCGAGCTGTTTGAATCACTTGGCCCTGGGGGAATGTTACCTCCCCAGTCCAAAGACAGACTCGGTGGGACATCCCCCGACCCCGAGCTGTTTGAATCACTTGGCCCTGGGGGAATGTTACATCCCCAGTCCAAAGACAGACTCGGTGGGACATCGCCCGACCCCGAGCTGTTTGAATCACTTGGCCCTGGGGGAATGTTACATCCCCAGTCCAAAGGCAGACTCGGTGGGACATCGCCCGACCCCGAGCTGTTTGAATCACTTGGCCCTGGGGGATGTTACATCCCCAGTCCAAAGGCAGACTCGGTGGGACATCGCCCGACCACGAGCTGTTTGAATCACTTGGCCCTGGGGGAATGTTACATCCCCAGTCCAAAGGCAGACTCGGTGGGACATCACCCGACCCCGAGCTGTTTGAATCACTTGGCCCTGGGGGAATGTTACATCCCTAGTCCAAAGGCAGACTCGGTGGGACATCGCCCGACCCCGAGCAGAAACAAACATCGACCTCGGTGGTACAAGAGCAGACCCGAGCCGTAAATAGACATCGGTCTCGGCGGTACAAGAGCAGACCCGAGCCGGAAAGAAACATCGGTCTCGGAGGTACAAGAGCAGACCCGAGCCGTAAATAGACATCGGTCTCGGCGGTACAAGAGCAGACCCGAGCCGGAAATAAACATCGGCCTCGTCGGTACAAGAGCGGACCCGAGCCGGAAATAGACATCGGTCTCAGTGGTACAAGAGCAGACCCGAGCCGGAAAGAAACATCGGTCTCAGAGGTACAAGAGCAGACCCGAGCCGTAAATAGACATCGGTCTCGGCGGTACAAGAGCAGACCCGAGCCGGAAATAAACATCGGCCTCGTCGGTACAAGAGCGGACCCGAGCCGGAAATAGACATCGGTCTCAGCGGTACAAGAGCAGACCCGAGCCGGAAATAGACATCGGTCTCGGCGGTACAAGAGCAGACCCGAGCCGGAAAGAAACATCGGTCTCGGCGGTATAAGAGCAGACCCGAGTCGGAAATAAGCATCGGCCTCGGCGGTACAAGAGCAGGCCCGAGTCGGAAAGAAGCATCGGCCTCGGCGGTACAAGAGCAAGCCCGAGTCGGAAAGAAGCATCGGCCTCGGCGGTACAAGAGCAGATCCGAGCCGGAAATAAACATCGGCCTCGGCGGTACAAGAGTAAACCCGAGCCGGAAAGAAACAAATATCAATAAAACGGACTCGGCGGTACAAGAGCAGACCCGAGCCATAAAACAAATATCAAAACCATTGTGCGGGCCATAACAAACAAGCATAATCAAATGTCAGCTTAAGACAGAAGATGTTTTACTTACATTTTTGGAATTCGTTGCCCTTTTTCCTCCCGCTATTTCGCTTTTCCTCCGACTGGTTCCTGCTTCAAGTTTCTCGTTGTTTATCCCTTCCATTCTCTCCAGTCGGTCCATCATGGATTTTAGAAAGGCTTGATTTTCCTCACTGTCTCTCCTCATGCTTTCTTCTATCTTCTCCATCCAATTCGTAGTTGAACTCCCCGGTGACTGGTGATTTCCGCCTTCTGCCATTGTCTTATCACGTGAACTGCTTTTTGTTAGGGTCCCCACAGACGGCGCCAACTGTTGACGGTGGATTTTGGTCTCAGGGTAATATGGGAATATCACCCCCGAGGTAATCCTCCTTCAACTGTGAATTTGTTTGGTTATGGGGGAAACCAAAAGCAAATTTAGCAGAGGACAGATAATGCACCAATCGACAAGAAGATTTAACGTGGTTCGGTGGATTTGAATCCGACCTACGTCCACGGACACAAACTGAATGATACTTTTATTGCTGAGATATGCTTCTCTGATATCTCTTGAGCTTACAAGTTTTTCAATAATGATTCTCATGCCTTTTACACATGCTCTGCCCTCCTATTTATAATGGAGAAGTAATCAGATTCCTTTTAATACAAGGATTTCCTCCTGAAGATGGTTTTCTCTTCCTAAAAGGACTCCTAGTTGATCCAATTCTTCTTTTCCCATAAGAATTCCTAATCAAAACTATCTTTACTCTCTTTATCCTATTAGGATGTTGACTTGTTAGTTTTACCCCATGGAAGTAGGATAATTAAACATCTTATCCTGTCGGAATAAGATTTCTTATCTTCTGGAGCACGTCTCGCCGGGTGGTCGGTCTTCATGAGGTCGGTCATGATGGTTCTTCGAGCTAGGAATGCTTCTGCCGATCTTATTAATGCCCGGTCGCTGATCCAAAGTGGTCGGTCACTGACGAAAGTGCTCGGTCTCCAGCTGTTTTATGATACTCATGTGACCGGGTCGGTATTTAATGGCTTTGATCAGGAAGGGGATTACCCTTTTGTCCCTGATGTGTTGTCTTAAAATGCCGTAGTGCCTGAAAACACCATCAACATAATATATTCGATATATTATATGAAATTGGATTTCGACGCGGAATTAAAATCGAATTTTAATTCGGGCGAACGAATTAATTTAGAATTAATTCATTAACGACGTGAATAATAATTATGCTAGGCATGATTATTTAACTAAATTAGATTTAATTACGATGCAACGAAAAATTCGTTAATTCGGAATTAACGAACCCGAGCCCGGGATTATTTGTGAGTGCGTTCGCATTTCGAATTCAAGTGCGGCACACAAGTCAAATCAAGTGTCAAATCATTACTCGCATCAAGCATCAAATCGCTAGTCACTTCAAGCGTCAAATCACTTGTCACTTTGAGTGATGTGACTTGACAACTTGATGGTTGTGAATAGTGATGGAAGTGTGATGGATTGGTTGTTGGCTTTAATTGGTTTGACTTTTGAAAGCCAAAATTTGTGTATTTGATTTTATAAAATCATTTACCATTTTGTATAATAAACCAACACATCTCTCTCTCTCATTCCTCTCTTCTTTCTCACGCCCATTTGGGTATTTCTTCTTCTGTTTTCTGTCCAGAAAACCGTGAGCAAGGAGAATGGTTTTGATGGTTTTTGTGGCAAAAATCATGAGATCTAGCACTCTTAGAGACATACGAAGGTGATAGGGAAACCCACCCACGCGCATGGAATCGTTTCATCACAAGCTTGGAGCTTCAATGGACCTCACATGGCCAAATTTGGAAGACACCAAACTGCCCACTACCATGAGTCTTGGAGGGCTTCAAAGGGCTTAAAAAGTTTTTGTTGTCCACCGCATCGCTCAACCGATCATTGTGAGTATTCTGCAACTTCCTTTGATGTATTCGCACTTGGTTTCAATGCTTGATTCGATCCTCGGGACTTAGAGATTTCCCAACATTGGTATCAGAGCAATTAAAAGCATGAAATTTGATTTAGGGCTTAAAATTGGGTAAATTGATTTTGAGCATGGAATAATGAAATTAGATGATTTAGTATGCTTAAATGTTGTTTAATTGAAGATTGATTGGATCAATTTCTTGAAATTTTGTTTGGAACAAATTTGCCCAAATATTATGGCTTGGCCGAATATGAACTAGCCCTAAATGTCTTGGATTTTTGGTTTTGTTGATCATTGGATGAGTTGGAAACGATTGGAAATGTTGATTTAATATCGATTGTGGATTTAATTGGATTGAAACCGAATCAGACATAAAATCCCCAAATGGCCGAGACTTGATGCATGTGATAATGGGTTTGTTTTTAATCAAAATGTGTTGGACATGTGATGATGATAATGAGCATGATTAATTAGGCTAATTGATGTGTTGGAAATATTGAATTGGGTAATTGATTATGTTATACACTTTTGAATAATTAAATTATGAAATTGGATTTTGTAATTTAATTATGTTGGGCCAATTTTAGAAATTGGGCTTGAAAGTTGTAATTGGGCTTTAATGAGCTTGGTTGTACCAAGTTAGGTTTAGGCTAAATTGGTTGGATCCAATTGGGCCCAAAACCACTTCCATAAAGTTCAAATGCGACTAATGTACCTTTAACTTTAATTGGGCCTAATGGGCCTAAATTGGTTTCAAAGGCATATAAGGGTGATTCCTTTAAATGGGCTCTAGTCTTTGGGTTTGAACCATGTTGACCAAAAGTCCATGCCTTAAGAAATTAATTGAAATCCCATTGGACTTTAATTGAATTAACATTGGATGTTAATCGGGCTTTGAGACCCGTAACGATTAAATTTGAAATTTAAGTCGTAAAGGTTCGTTAATAAAGTGTAGTGTTTAATGTGGAATTAAATAGCGAATTAGTATTAAATACATATTAAATTGGATTTAATGTTGTAGTTTAATTTAATTCAAGAATTCGTACTTTGAGTACTTATTCGCAAAATGAGTTTGACTCGAGCAAAATCAAATCATTGTTTGAACATTGGATGGTCACTAATTATCAGATTAATTAATTTGATTAGATTGATTGATAGCATGCTTGTGTGAATACATGGTTGCGATACATGAATAATGAATATCGGATGGAAATTAGATGGGTGGGGCAATTTTGGAAATTGTTGTAATAAATTTAGAATTTATTAAATTGGACCTGCGTGTCCAGCCTATTACCTCATTTCTCATTGTATTTTTCTTCTCACCTATTCCCCTCAATGTAAATGAGGTTTCTTTAGAAGTGTAGTGTAACGAGTAGAAGTAAATACTTGTGCTAGCGGAAGAGAGGAAAGTGAGAGATTTGATCAAGGATCAATGTGTTTGAGTATCCATCCGCATATCATTATTATTTATTTATACGCACTTTATTATGTGTTTAGAATGCATGTTGAAGGGTGTATGATGATGAGACCTAACAAAGATAATAAATTGGTTTCCAATTTGCACGCGAAAAACCCTCACAAAATATTAAGTGTTTTTCCTTCTATTGAGTGATTCTTACTCAAGATCCAAGACTGGCATTAGTTTGTTAGCCAAAGTCAAGACCTTTGTCCGTCGCGAATGTGTTTGAATCACGAAGGCTTTGTTACATATTGGTGTCTTGTTCAAGTGGTGATTTGTTGGCCAAAGTGAAGATCACTTCTTGTCCATCGACATTGATTACGAAGCTTTCCATGGTCAATGAGTTCCGCTTAACTGGGATCATTAAGCTTGTTGTGCCAAAGCTAAGGCTTAGTTGATTCAGAGGAAAAAGGTTAGGGAATATATTGGATATATTGGCATATATAAGATATATGTTTCGGACTTGGATGTCCACCTACTAGATCTAGGAATTGGATGGGATCTAATTGATCTTTGAGATCTACCGAGTTAAGTGTCATACAATTTGTTGGCCAAAGTCAAGATTGTGTGTTATTTAACAGGATCCTAACCCACTAGGAAACACGGTTTCCCGAGTTCTCGACAGAGGGTTAGAGGCTCGCCGAAAATAGTGGGAGACAAATATTAGATTTGCAATATTCATTTAATTACTTGCCATACGCGCTCAATCAAATATCATTTGTCAAATAAATTAAATGTTAGTTGAACTAATATTTAATGTTGTTTTAAAATAAACAGTTGAACTGTATTCAAGCTATTCAATTAATAGTTGATTTTATAATTGGATTCTAGTAATCAATATAATTGGATTTAACCAATTAAAAGTATAGTTGATTATATAGTTGGACTATAGTAATCATTATATTAAAAGTACCTAAAATCATTGATTAAATAGTTGGACTATTAGAATCAAGATTAAAATTGAAAGATTAGTGTTTAAAACATAATCCTAGGGAAAATGTGTTTAAACGACTTTATTTTTCAAATTGGGAATAAAATTTCAGGATAGTCCTGAAAACTAACAAGTTACTTTATTTGATAAAATAACTACGTAGGCCTAAGCCCGGAGTTAAGCAAATAAGTAGAGCATGATCTTTGGAAGTTTCATGTACTGATAACTTTAGTGCTTAATCCATTATGCTTGTCGTATAGACTCCTTAATTTCTTAATCAGAACTAAGGATTAGATCCTTAAAGTATGATAATGAAATTGAAGGATCTTCATAGATCTATCTATAGATCTTAGAAGTACTAAAATTGCAATTAACAACTCTTGGAGAGTTAATGGTTATGCTCAAGGAGCCAAAGCCAAAGTTTGCAAAGAGACAAGAAGCGCAAGGCACACCTTACTTCAATATTCTAGAAACCCAAGGCTTGGCCAAAGGCTTCTGGAATATAGAAAATGGCAAAGGCAAAATCGTTATAATCTTCTAGGAAGATAAAGGACATATCCCAAGATGTCTATCTAAACTGTGGCAAATGGGGTTACTGAAGCGTGACTACCGTATGGACAAGGCAGACATGAAGGAATTGAAGAAAGGGCAAGGCTATGACTTCAAAGATGTTTGTCATAAAAATATTCGCTAATAGTATTAAAATTGGATTTTAAATACTTAGTGTGATACATAAATATGTACTGGTGTGCAACATCTGCTATGAGCAGGATACTGACTTCAGTTAAGATTAATCTGCGAATCGAAAACGGGATGAAAGTCACTGTTTTAACAGTAGATACCTAAGTTTAGGAACTACCCTTTGGGTATGTACTTAAATTAGGAAACTGTTATAATGTAACTAGTTTGACTAGAAACATTATCTCTATATCGAGTATAACTCGTTACGAGTATACCTTTATATTCTAGAACACTAAAGTGTTTAATTATATAAAGATGATATTGAGATAAACACATTAGATGTGAATAACAGTATTTATATTTTGAATATAAATAAATCTCAAACATATAACTTAACAAACAAGTAGCTCAAACTGATTTGATCAGATAAGACTTAATTGTGGCAGTGTTGTCAGGGACACATTAAACAAGACTCGTATATCCACACTTTCGAAGAGTGGATACTAGGACGGATTTGATTCCATTCGAATGAAGTCTGCGAATCTAGTTTATTGGGCAAAGTGCCTAAAACACTATTTACTTGGTAAACGTGTAAATGCCACCGATCTGTTAGCCCTTGTTCATAGTGACATAAGTGGGCCCATGTCTAGCTAGCCTAGATGTGGATATGAATGTTTCGTGACCTTACGGATGTGGCATCACGTTATGGTTATGTGTTTTTTTTGAAACACGAATCGGAAACTTTTAGAGTTTCGACACGAAATAGACGAACAGATCGGCTAAAGTATTAAAACATCACGGTTTGACCATGATGACAATGCTTAAGCAGTAAGTTCCTAATATACTTGAAAGAGTATAGTATTCTTTCAATGAGGACTCCTTTCGGAACACGTCAGTTTGACGGTGTGTCCGAATGGAGAAACCGAATTTTGTTAGACATGATAAGGTTAATCATGAGTCGCTCTGAGCTACCATTTCCTTCAACGGATAAGCATTAACAGTGCAATACTTATTTTGAATAAGGTTCTATGAAAATCTATTTGACAGACTTCATATTAGATATAAACAGGAAAGAAACCGGGCTTTCTCACTCCTGATGATTTGGGAATGTTAGGCATACGTTTGGATGATACCAAACCAGAACCCAAATTGGATAAGTGCCTAATTGTAGGTTATCCTAGGGAAACCAAAGCATAGTACTTATACATCTCACAAGAGAACAATGTAATTGTTGCTCACCATGCGATTTTCCTGAGAGGAATACCGATATGCAGTGGTAAGTGAGAGGATAGTAAAACTCGATGAAAATCGGAGTAATACTGTTCAAGGCACCAAGTCCTTAATGGAACATAAAAATTTCATCATAGATGAAACTGCACCAGTAATCTTCGAATACAAAAGAATCGCGTAGGTCGGAGAGAGTTAGAAAACAACTTGGGGTATAGGTTTCTGATCTCACCTCATAAAGATGTCAATCTTATTGAGGAAGACGAACCGACTACGTATGATGAAGTGATACAAGATATCGACTCCCTTTTATGGCAAAGTGCCATGAGTCCGAAATGGATTCCATGTATATCAACTTCATTTTGATACTAGTTGTTATACCAAAAGGCATTGTGAATATTGGTACTATATAAGTCTTCAAGGAAGACATACATGGAAGGCAACATACCAACGTACAAAGATGGGCTTGTAGCGAAAAGGTATCGTTATCAATATTGTGTCGATTATGACGAAACCTTTTACCTATTGCCGTGGTAAATCCATTTGGATAATGCTTGTCAATGATGTATGTTTCATTTATGAAATATGGCAGCTGGACGGGAAAATCGCTTTCCTGAAAAGGAAACCTTTTGGAGGATGTTTACAATATCCTGTCGGTTTTGTCGTACCAAAACTAGCAAACAAGGTTTGCAGGTTATTCGATCCATGTTTGGATTGAAGCAAGCATTAAGTTCTTGGAATTATCGTTTTGATGTAATCATATTGGTTTATGATTTGATTCAAAACGAAATGATTCTTGTGTATATAAGGAGGTTAGTGGGAGCGCACTGAAAGTGACTTTCCTAAATAATGATGATATGTCATTTCTTGGAAATGATATTCCCATATTACAATCGGTGAAAGCTTGGCTTTCATGAAAATTCTCCGTAGAATTCTTGGGTGAAACAACCTTTATTCTAGGAATAAAGATCTACTGGGCTAGATTTAAAGTTGTTAACACTCGCCGAGAACTCGTACATTAATAAATGTACGTGACCTGGTGTCTCATACACTTTGAGCATATAGAGTCACAAACAGGTCAATCCTAGTTATGGTCACTGGATTGATATTAAGAACATATGTTACTATCTTATAGAACTAAAGATGATGTCTTAAACTATGGAGAATGAGAACTTGAAGTGACTGGGATCACTGCTGCAAGTTTTCCTAACCGATAAAAACGACTTTAAGTCGCTAAACGGTACTATACAATTTGAATAACGAAACAGTGAGCTGGAAATCTTCCAAGCAAGATACCGTTACCGAATAAACAACAAATGCGGGTTATTGCTGCAGCTGAGGCAGCAATAGAAGCCATCTGGGTCAATAACAAATCCAATTAGATTAGATATAGTTCTGTTAGCAGCTGAGCTAGGCGTTAGCGCAGGCTAAATAATTAATGGTCTCATCAACGATACAGATATATACTTCGACTATTCAACTTATTCATCCGGATCATACATCATGGTGATGTGATGATCGTATAAATAGCATCAAATGATAATCATGTAAATCCGCTGACGAAAGCCTTTCCTCAGCAGTTTGAGCCAACCGTACATAGTTCGGGTGTAAGACACCCGAGTGACTGGCTATAGGCCAAGTGGGAGATTGTTGGACAGTTATGACCCATAATGTCACTATTTGTACAGATCATGGTGTTGTTGTACAAATTAACTATGTGACAAAGGAGATTGCTCTCATCATTTGTGATTAGATCACCTAGATATATAAATGATATGAGGTCCTTATGATTAGTTCCTGGATTGAGATGATATGAGACAGTATCAGTCCACGAAGGATTAATCATTAAAAATCCCTAGTCGGAGTATTGTCGAGATATGACATCGATCATGCGTAAAAGACTAGTATTACACTTGTGCGTGTTATGTGAGATCATAACGGCATAGTTATCATATATTTGGGTATAGGATTCTCATGCAAGTGTAATAGGAGGTTGTGTTTTACCGATGGTACGAAAACAGCTTCGCTCTGGATAGACCCCTTCAGAATTCCATTGGTATTATGACTATGTGTCTATGGAAGTCCAAAATCAGGATAGGTGTATTTGGTCTTAACGTAAGACTTACGCCGCTAATACTTACGACAATCAATATACTTTGGTTTTAGTCGTCCAGGACTTTAATCGGTTCAGTGTACGCCTCTGCTGGGTAGATTGGGAATCGTAGTGTGTTGGGTGTGATGTCAATATGGAAATATCACTCCAGTCATAGTGGAGATGATGGTCACGTAAGATACGGGACTGGTTGTCTTATATGTTGTAGCTATCGGGATATTATGACTAGGTCATGTATATCCGATTATAGAGACTAGTTACCAGACATCCGACATGTGTTTCGTACGGGGCAGACACAATTCCAGCCCCAGGCCTAGCATGTGACTATCCGATACTGGATCGACATGCACAATACCACGTATACTACGCCTAATATAGATCGTTTATACCTGTAAGGATATTTCTGGAGAATTGGGTAGGCATGGCACTTTGCTAGAAGCCAACCTTGTCTTGTAAATCAGTAAAATGTAGTACTAGGTACGTACATGTTCGGATAGTCCGACGACCGTATTTACTACCAACATATCTGGGGATCTCATGGGTCGCTTCCCGAAGATTCACCGATGACGTATGACTCACACTTTATTAATCTGGGATTAATTAGAAGAGAGAGAAAATTAATCTGGGATTAATTACGGAGATATTTTATCTAGGATAAAATATCATTTAAAGAGAGAGAACGATTAATTTGGAATTAATCGATAAAATAATATATTCGATATATTATATGAAATTGGATTTCGACGCGGAATTAAAATCGAATTTTAATTCGGGCGAACGAATTAATTTAGAATTAATTTGTTAGCGATGTGAATAGTAATTATGCTAGGCATGATTATTTAATTAAATTAGATTTAATTACGATGCAACGGAAAATTCGTTAATTCGGAATTAATGAACCCGAGCTCGGGATTATTTACGAGCGCGTTCGCATTTCGAATTCAAGTACGGCACGCAAGTCAAATCAAGCGTCAAATCATTACTCGCATCAAGCGTCAAATCACTTGTCACTTTGAATGATGTGACTTGACAACTTGTCACTTTGAGTGATGTGACTTGAAAACTTGATGGATGTGAATAGTGATGGAAGTGTGATGGATTGGTTGTTGGCTTTAATTTGTTTGACTTTTGAAAGCCAAAATTTGTGTATTTGATTTTATAAAATCATTTACCATTTTGTATAATAAACCAACATATCTCTCTCTCTCTCATTCCTCTCCTCTTTCTCACGTCCATTTAGGCATTTCTTCTTCTGTTTTCTGTCCAGAAAACTGTGAGCAATGAGAAGGGTTTTGATGGTTTTTGTGGCAAAAATCATGAGAGCTAGCACTCTTAAAGACATACGAAGGTGATAGGGAAACCCACCCACGTGCATGGAATCGTTTCATCACAAGCTTGGAGCTTCAATGGACTTCACATGGCCGAATTTGGAATACACCAAATTGCCCATTGCCATGAGTCTTGGAGGTCTTTAAAGGGCTTAAAAAGTTTTTTGTTGTCCACCGCATCGCTCAACCGATCATTGTGAGTATTCCGTAACTTCTTTTGTTGTATTCGCACTGGTTTCAATGCTTGATTCGATCCTC
This sequence comes from Zanthoxylum bungeanum, assembly GCA_019454045.1. Taxonomy (NCBI): domain Eukaryota; kingdom Viridiplantae; phylum Streptophyta; class Magnoliopsida; order Sapindales; family Rutaceae; genus Zanthoxylum; species Zanthoxylum bungeanum. Next base: position 347,604 of record SKCR01001242.1, read on the forward strand.
GGGACTTAGAGATTTCCTAACAGGTTTTTTGCATGCAGTTTGGGAGGCAGTTTGGGTGGTGTTTTGGGCATACAGTGAGGGATTTATGCGGTAGTTTGGACGTTGTTTTCACTGTGCAGTGAGGGCTGCACAGTGGGTGGTTTATGCGGCTGTGAAAGGTAGTGAAGGGTGCAGCAATGCAAGGGTTTTGGTCTATTGTTGGATGGCAGTGGAGGTGGCTGTGTGGTGGGGATTTGCATGAATGCTCCTTGGAATTTGTTGTATGAATGACCTAGGGATTTGATGTGTTGGTGAAGGCTTCTTTTTATAGGCAAAGGGATGGGAGCTATCCTTGTTTGAAAAGGGAAAAGATTTGTGTAATCATTGGAGATATTGTTAATTAGTGTGTGATAAGGAAAAATCTTTTAATATGGAAGTGATTTGATAAGGAAAAATCTTTTAATAGGGATATGATTTGATTTAATTAGGAATGGGATTTGGCTTGATTTATGCATGTGTTTAATATGTGTTCTTGTTAATTTGGAATGTGAGTGGGTGTGGCTTAGAGTGATTGGGCGTGTGGGCTTGGTCTATTTGGTGGGCTTAGTGTGTGGCTTAGTAGTGTGCGGGCTTGGTGTGTGGCTTGCGGGGTTTGGGCTAAGGATGTGTTTTGAAACAGAGGTCCAACAAGCGAACCCGAAGCTAATCCATCGAATGAAATCCAACAGAAATGTCAATTCTTGACTCTTCCCTTCCGACATCCTTTTCCCGCGGCTTCCATAATTAAAGAGGTAGTGTCTCCAAGACTCATCATCGGGACTTATATGTAAAAATGCAGTGCCTACAGTGGGGTTGTCTTTCCTCAAATCTTGCTCTGTAGTGCGTAACATGTTATGAAGTTCTTTGTATGTAGCTTGCATCAAACACATATGGAAACTTAATACAAAACCAACATAAAAACCAGACACAGAAGACAAAATCAAACTATGGGCCAGCCATTCAACAAACACAATGCCTTATCATTCTAGATATCGAATCCGGTCTATCATGTTCAAAATATGAGTATTGACATCTCATTCCTCCTTGAGTTCACAGCAGAATAATTCCTTAGACCTTCGATAAAGTTCCATCTCTTGGTTTTCCTCGAATAACTTCTTGCGTGTTCGCATGATGCTCCAAGCATCCAGTACTTCAATGTACTGTCTTAGCAAATCTGGAACCATCGATTCCAAGACGTAGGATTTCACCTTTAAGTTATCATCCTTCCATCTATTAAAAGTTTCTCGCTCTTCTGGAGTGGAGTCATGATCGATTTCAATAGGTAGTGGATTGATAGTGACATAAGTCAACTTTTCATACTCCAAGATAAGGCGGATGTTCATTTCCCATTCAAAATAGTTTTTGGCTCCTTCTAACTTATTGGAATCCAAAAGTTTCATCAATGGATTAGTGGCAACCATATATAAGACAATATTTTTAAAACAGATGCATAATATTTTTCATTTCAAAAGTAATAACACTAATTGATTGTGAAAGTTTAAATCTATTAGTTGCCTCCCACTACTTTACGTAATTCCCTAATCTCCCTTAACAGAAAAATAGAACTTTGACTATCAAAATTTCATAGCGGGAAGTGGATCCCATGACATTTACTTTAGCCTTACACTAATGACGATATTGGTCTTTATAAACTCATTAGGTAGACCTCCAAGGTCAATCACTTCATGTGACTCCTAATTTGGTCCTGAACCGTTTCTTAACCTCACAATAATGATGATATTTAATTAAGACGTGTTCTAGGTGTATACTTGTCAATATGCACTAATGAGCTTCGTATGCACACCCTCACACTAATGACGATATTGGGTGACTACGTTAACTCTGTTAGTGTTCCTAGAACATGCCAAGATTTCTAAGAGTGATTTATGTGTGAAAAATCAAAGAGAGTTGCGGAAAAAACTTACTTTGATCGGATGGGTTTCAAGACTTTTTATGCATTTCTATGGAAGCTCCAAGCTTTGAATGAAGATCTAAACCCTTGGGTAAGTTTCCCTATCACCTTGATTCACTCCGTTAAGTGCTAGCTTGAACAAAATTTGAGAGAAAATTTTCTCCTCCAAAAGAAGCAAGGTTCGGCCATGGCTAGGGAGAGAAGAGAGAGTTTTTGATTTTGTGTAGTTACTTTCTAAAAAAAATTACCAGAATAATTTTCCAAAAAGTGTATATACTTTTCCAAAAAGTAAAAGTAAAGTGTGTTGTGTAAGTTACAATAAATACAAGCCAACCACTTCCATCACTTTTGTAGATATTTGATGAAAGTTGGTGGGCCCCACTTAAAATTCAAAATTCAAGTGGCTTCCTCAACATACTTTGGGCTCGGTTTCGTTTAATCCGATTAAACGAATTTTCCGTCGCAACATAATTAAATCTAATTTAATTAATTAGCCTAGCAAAATTATTATAGAAGTCGCTCACAAATTAATTCCAAATTAATTCGTTCGCTTGAATTAAAATCTACTTTTAATTCTGCATTGAAATCTAATTTCAATTTAATATATCTAATATATTATTTTAGCCCAATTAAATAAATTAAAAAGTAAAATCTAAATTTAACTATTAAATTTACTTTACTAATAATTCTGAATTAATCGCGTTCTCTCTTCTCAACAAATTTATTCCCAGATAAATTCTCGACGTAATTAATCCCAGATTAATTCTCCCTTTTTGTTAACTAATTCCCAAATTAATTATTACCGTAATTAATCCCAGATTAATTTTCTCTTTCATATTTAATCCCAGATTAATTTTCTGTTCGAGCGAAATCTCAACGGTGAATCTTCGGGAAGCGACCCAAGAGATCTCTGGATATATTGGCATTAAATACAGTTATCGGAATATCCGAATATGTGCGTACCCAGTACCATGTCCTTACCGATATACAAGATATGACCTTGTCATATTATCCCGATAGCTGCAGCATTAGAGAGTACCAGTTCTGTATCCCTGCTTGATCATCATCTCCATATGACTGAAGTGATACTTCCATCTTGACATCACACCCAATATACTACGATTCTTAGTATACCCAAAAGAGGCGTACACAGAACCTGTAAAGCCCTGGATCACCAAAACCAAAGTATAATGATTACTGTAAGTATTAGCGATACAAGTCTCAAGTTAAGACCAAATACACCTACCCTGATACGGATTCCCATAGACACATAGTCACACTACCAATGGGATTCCGAGAGGTCTATCCGGAGAGAAGCTATTTCCATACCATCGGTAAACATAACCTCCATTTACACTTGCATAAGTATCCAATACTTAAACATATGAAAACTATACCGTTATGCTTCCATAACACGCACAAGTGTAATACCAGTCTATTCCGCATTATCGATGTCCAGTCTCAATAATACTACGACTATGGATAATTAATGATTAAACCTTACTGGATTAATATTGTCTCATTTCTTATTAATCCAGTATTAATCATATGGACTTTTATTATTTATATATCTCGGTAATCCAATTACAAATGATAAAAGAGCAGTTTCCTATGTTACACAGTTAATTTGTACAACGACACCATGTTCTGTACAAATAGTGATGCTATGGGTCATAATTGTCCAACAATCTTCCACTTGGCCTATAGCCAATCACTCAAGTGTCCTGCACCTGAACTATGTACTGGTCGCTCAAACTTCTGCTGAAAACAGCTTTCATCAGCGGATTTGCAAGGTCATCATCTGATGCGATTTATTAGATCATCACATCGCCACGATGTATGAACTTACGAATCATATAATCATATGAAATAATCGAAGTACATACTTGGATCATTGATGAGACCGTGGTTCTTTAGCTTGCGCTGTAGCCTAGGCCGCTAACAGAACTACTTCTAATCCAATTAGAAATTTTGTAGATCTAAAAAGCTTCTTTTACTGCCTCAACTGCAATAATATTCTACTTTTGTTGTTTATTCGGCAACAGTATCTTACTTGGAAGATTTCCAGCTCATTGTTCCGTTATTCAAAATATATAGTACCCTTATTGCGACTTACAATCGTTATTGTCAGTTTGGAAACTTACAGCGGTGAACCCAGTCACTTCAAGTTCTCCTTCTCCATAAATTAAGAACGCATCCTTAGTTCGTATAAGACGCTCAAGGATGTTCTTAACATCAATCCAGTGACTATCATCTGGATCGGCCTGACTTTGACTCCATATGTTCAAAGCATATGAGACATCAGGTCACGTACATATCTTTCAATGTATGAGTTCTCGGAGAGTGCCAACAACTTTTAGATTTATCCTTGTAGATCCTTATTCGTAGAATGAAGGTTGTATCTCCCAAGTATTCAAAGGAGAATTTTAATGAAAGTCAAGCTTTCACCGATTGTTAATATGGGAATGTTATTGCTGTGAAGCAATACATCATCATCTTATAGGACAATCATTGTTAGTGCACTCCTACTAACCTCTTTATATACACAAGAATCATTATCCTTTTGAATAAAGTCATACACCATTATGATATCATCAAAACGTTGGTTCCAAGAACATAATGTTTGCTTCAATCCATAAATGGATCAATTTAACTTGCAAACCTTGTTTGCATGTTCCGGCATGACAAAACCGGCAGGATTTTGTAAACATCCTCCTAAATATTTCCTTTTAAGGATAGTAATTTTGACGTTCAACTCCCATATTTCATAAAAGAAATATGCAACATTAGTAGTCATTATCCGAATGGATTTAATCATGGCAACGGGTAAAAGATTTCATCGTAATCGACACTATGTTGATGACTATATTCTCTCACTACAAGCCTACGTTTGTATGTTGCCATATTTCATGTATGTCTTCACCATGAAGACTCACCAATAGGCACAATGCCGTTTGGTACATCAACTAGTATCCAATCTTGGTTGATATACATGGAATGTTTTTTGGACTTTATGACGCTTTGCCATAAAAGGAGTTGATACCTTGTATCGTTTCCTCATACGTAGTCAGTTCGCCTTCCTCAATAAGATTGACATCTACATGAGGTGAGATCAGAAACCCATACCTCTTAGGTTGTTTTCTAACTCTCTCCGACCTACGCGGTTCTTATGTATTCGAAGATTATTGGTATAGTTTCATCCCTGATGAACTGTTGGTGTTCCGTGAGGACTCGGTGCCTGGAACAATATTACTCTGATTTCCATCGAGTTTTACTTTCCTCCCACTTACCACTACATATAGGAATTCCTCTTAGGAATGCGGCATGGAGAGCAACAATTACATTGTTCTCTTGTGAGTTGTATAAGTACTATACTTTGGTTTCCTTAGTGCAAGCCACAAATATTAGGCACTAATCTGATTTGGGTTCTGGTTTGGTATCATCCAAACGTATGCCCAAAATTCCTAAATCTTGAGGAATGAGAAATCTAGTTTATTTCCTGTTCATATCTAATATGAAATCTGTCTAACAGATTTTCATGGAACCTTATTCAAAATAAATATTGCACTATTTAATGTTTATCCCTAGAAAAAAATTGGTAGCTCAAAGCTATTCATCATTAACCTTACGACGTCTAACAAAGTTCGATTTCTCTATTCGGACACACCGTCAATTGAGGTGTCTAGGGAGGAGTCCACTGTAGGCACTGCATTTTTGCATGTAAGTCCCGATAATGAGTCTCGTATGGAGACACTACCTCTTTAGTTGTGGAAGCCGCGGGAAACGGACGTCGGAAGGAAAAGCTAGATCTAACTCGCTGGATTAGCTTTGGGTTCGCTTGTTGGACCTCCATTTTAAAACACACCCTTAGCCCAAAACCCCCACAAACCATAGACCAAGCCCATTTCACCCAAGCCCGATCCAAATATTTAAAACACAAATTAAATTAAATTAAATTAAATCCAATTAAATTAAATTAAATCTCATTCCAAAATTAAATAAATCCCCTTCCCAAATTAAAGAAATCTCATCTAATACTTTCCTAATCCACTTAAAATACATTCCCTAATTAAAAGATACAAATCAAATCAAATTAATTTTCCTTATCTCATAAGATATCACAAATCTTCCCCATCAATACACAATCTCTCTTTCCTACCCAAATAAGGATAACCCTAACCCACCATTATAAAAGAGACCTTAAACCAACCCTAATGACCCGGGCTCTCCACATACATTCAATTCTCTCTCATTACACTCTCGGCAACCCCACCTTATTCCTTCTCCAGTCACGCACTGCCCATTCACACAGGTTTGACAAACCCTAGCTTCTTACGTTAAGGCCCCATACAGTCGGTGCATGCAACGCAAATCTTCAACAATCACAAAGCACCATCCCTCCACTAAAGCAGCCATTGACCGACTTATAACAAACAAATCAACCCCTACTCACAAACTGATAAGCCGAATCAAACTTGTCTAACACATTGCCCCTCCACTCGTCATAGCCTTGCCCCTCCAAATCACGCACACGCTCACGTACTAACCCTCACTCAGCACACACGCTCACGTCCTTCACTCAATCCATGCTTGCCTCTTCATCAAACACTCACAATTCTTCATCAACACTCACGTAAACCATACTGCCTTCAGCACTGCCAATTCATCAGATCCACATTAGAAGCCCTTACTGATTCTCACAGCCCAAGCACAACATTGTTCAACGCCACCCGCACTCTTACTTCACGCCTAACCTAACCGATCAAACACATAAACAAACTACACCAGGTAGCCCTTGAAACTGCCCAGATTATAGCCCCAAAACTGCCCTAAAAACTGCATAAAATAGTCCCCCAAAAAATGCCCAAAATAGTAATAAAAACTGCCCTCGAAACCCTTCCAAAACAGCATCCCAAACCAGTCCAAATAACCGCCAAAACAGTCCCTAAATTACTTTAAAACAGTGACCCAAAAATACAACAAAAACAGCAGTGAAACGGAATGAAAATAGTAGTCCCAGACAGCAAAACAGCGAGGAAAAACATTATATTAGTGAACCAGAAAAGTTGAGGAACATCAACCCTTCCGACGGCCGTGTAACGCACTTTCAGAAGACATAAAAGGTTAGACTTGAGGGCTCCTTCTTTATTTATCATCTTTCGTTTATCTTTATTTATTTTAATATTTTATATCGCATCAGAGTCGTTTATTGAGGCATGATGTGAATATTGGATGAGCGGAATATGTGTTCCCTTTTGTGGTATATCGGATGGAAATCCGGACGTAAATTCCGTAGCCGAATCCAAATAGACGGTAGTACGGTTTGTACTCAGGATACAACGCTACGTACCACTTGAGAGACACATATTTCATTTCATCCAAACTTGTATTTGAGTATGATGTAGTTAGTAGATTATTTATTTGTTATTTAAGCATGATTTAGCCTAGTTTCTTGTTTATTTTCGAACATGATTATGATATTTTATGCATGATATTTTGTTTAATTTATGTTTATGTTTAAATAGTTATTTGTTTATTTTTGTTTAATGGTTCAACATGCTCGTTGTGTGATATTGTGTGTTTATCGTTTAATGACTTAATTTCCAAGCATGCAAACTTAGATCAGGAGTTACTTTGATGAATGCACATTAGATCTAAGTTATTCTTGAGCATATATGTTGCGTAGATTCGGTTAGTTTATTGCACAAATCATATCGTTACAAGTGACATAAGTAAGGGATCATTCCGAACCCAACGGTTTGAGGTCTTCCCTTGCGAGGGGTGAGTGCGGCCTTAAATCTCATTTTCCCGGTTCACACCAGGTGGGGACTCCATGTTATTTCTCTGATTTAGTTCCCCCTGCGGGCTATTTTGTACTCCCAACCGAGCCTCGAGCCCGGGACAGTGTCACCGATTTCTGTGTCCTACATCCACTGTGAAAGAATACCATACTCTTTCAAGTAATCGAGAAACTTATATGTTTAAGTACTATCCATCACGGACCGACCGTAATGTTTTAATACTTTTGCTGATCTATTTTTCTACTTCGTGTCAAAACTCGAAAAGTCTCTAACTTGTGTTTCATAAGATACACATAACCGTAACGCGATGCCACATCCGTAAAGGTTACGAAGTATTCATATCTACTTCTAGCTTAGCTAGATATGGGCCCATTTACATCATTATGAACGAGGGCTAACAGATCAATGGCACTTGCACTTTTACCAAGTAAAAGGTGTTTTAGGCACTTTGCCTAATAAACTAGATTTGTATACATCATTTGAATTAGAATCAAATCCGTCCTAGTACCCACTCTTCGAAAATATGAATATACGAGTCTTGTTAATGTGTCCTAGATAACAATGCCACAAATAAGTCTCATCTGATTAATTCAGTCTGAGCTATTTGTATGTTATATGTATGAGATTAATTTATATTCTAAATATAAATAATGTTATTCACATCTAATATGTTTATCTCAATATCATCTTTATGAACAAAATACTTAGTGTTCTAGAATATAAAGGTATACCCGCAACGAGTTAAACTAGATATAGAGATAATATTTTTAGTCAAACTAGGTACATTATAACAGTTTCCTAATTTAAGTACATGCCCCAAGGGCAGTTCCAAAACTTAGGTTTCTACTGCCAAAACAGCGACTCTCATCCCGTTTCCGACTCGTAGGTCAATCTCATCTGATGTCAGTCTCCCACTAATTAGCAGATCCTGCACATCAGTACATATGTACATACCAAATCCAGTATCTAAAATCCAATTTTAAAACTAGCAGTGGACATGTTTATAACAAACATACTTGAAATCAGAGCATTGCCCGTCTTCACTTCTTCCATGTCTGCCTTGTCCATACGGTAATCACCCTTCCAGTGACCTCATTTGCCATAATTTAGGAAGACATCTTGGGATATGTCCTTTGTCTTCCTAGAAGACTGTGACGATTTTACCTTTACCCCTTTTCATATCTCTAGAAGCCTTCGGTCAAGCCATAACCTTCTGGGATGTTGAAGTAAGATGTGCCTTGCGCTTCTTGCCCATTTGCAAACTTTGGCTCTGTCTCCTTGAGCATAGCTATTAACTCTCCAAGAGTTTTATCTTGCAATTAGTACTTCTAAGAACTTAGAATAGATCTATGAAGATCCTTCAATTTCAACATCATGATTTAGAGATCTAATCCTTAGTTCTGACGAAGAAATTAAGGAGTCATTGTGGAAAGCATAATTGATTGAGCACTAAATTTTCATCACGATGAGTCTTCCAAAGCTCATGCTCCACTATTTGCTCAACTTCTGGCTTAGGCTCGAGAGGTTGCTCTATCAAATAGATTAACTTCTGTACTCCAATGACTATCTTGAGATTCATTTCCCATTATAGAAAATTACGTCATTAAAGACATTTTCACCTAGGATTATGTTCTTTGACGCTAATCTTTCAATTATCTTGATTGCTATAGTCCAACTATCCAATCAACGATTTCGGGTACAATCTAATGTAATGATTACTATAGTCTAATTATATAATTAACTATAATTTGATTGGTTAAAATCAAATATATTGATTACTATAATCTAATTATTTAATCAACTATAAATGAAATAGTTTGAATACAGTCCAACTGTTTAATTAAAACAACAATTGAATATTAGTCCAACTAATATATATACATTTAAATAATGAGACGTGTAATGGGAAGTATCTAAACGAAATTGCAAATTTAATACTTGCCTCCCACTATTTTTCGGCGAGCCTCTAACCATCTGTGGAGTACTCGGAAACCTAGTTTCCTAGTGGGCTAGGATCTCGTTAAATAACACACAACCTTGACTTTGGCCAATAAGTTGTATGAAACTTAACTAGGTAGATCTCTAAGATCAATTGGATCTCATCCAATTCCTAGATCCAGTAGGTGGACCTCCAAGTCCGAAACATATATCCAATATATGCCAATATATACAATATATTCCCTAACCTTTTCCTCTGAAACAACTAAGCCTTGGTTTTGGCACAACATTGACTTTGGAAAGCTTCGTAATCGATATTGATGGATAAGAATTTATCTTGAATTTGGCCAACAAATCACAACTTGGACAAGACATGCGATATGGAACAAAGCCTTCATGATTCAAACACATTCGCGATGGACAAAGGTCTTGACTTTGGCCAACAAACCAGTTCCAATCTTGGATCTTGAGAGAGAATCACTCAATGGAAGGAAATCGCTTAATATTTGTTGAGGGTTTTTGTCGCGATTTGGCAAACAATTTATTATCTTTAATTAGGTCTCATCATACACCATTAAGCATGCATTCTAAAAGCATTATAAGGCATGGTAAAATTAATAATGATATACTGATGGATATATAATTCACTTTGTTCCTAGATCAAATCTCGCTATTTCCTCTCTCCCGCTAGCACTATTCTTACTTCTACCCAATTACATAACACTTCTAAAGAAACCTCATTTACATTGAGGGGAATAGGTGAGAAGAGAATTACAATGAGAAAATAGGAAATAGGCTGGACACGCAGGTCCAATTTAATAAATTCTAAATTTATTACAACAATTTCCAAAATTGCCCCCACCCATCTAATATCCATCTGATATATATTATTCATGCATACATCCAAGTATTCACACATAGCATGTTATCAATCAATCTAATCCAATTAATTAATCTTTGATTAATGAACATCCAATGTTCAAACAATGATTTGATTTGCGCGAGTCTAACTCGTTTAAGAATAAATACTCAAAGTACGTATTCTTGAATTATATCGAACTACAGTTTTAAATCCAATTTAAATTATGTTCACTACTAATTCATATTTAATTCCAAATTAAATAATTACACTTTTAAATGTGCCTTTTAGACTTGGATTCCAAATCCAATCTTTATGGGTCTCAAAGGCCCAATTAGTATCCAATACTATTCAATTAAAGTCCAACGGGCTTTTAATTAATTTCTTAAGGCATGGGCTATGGCCAATATGGGTCAAACCAAAATACCAATGCCTAATTAGGAATCAGCGTATGCCAAAAATCAATTTAGGCCCAATCAAAACTATAAAGGCCCAATTATCATATTTGGACTTTATGGAAATGGTTTTGGGCCCAATTGGATCCAATCAATTGTCCTAAACCAAACTTGGCCCAACCAAGCCCATTAAGCCCAATTACAACAATTAAATTAATACAACATTCCAAATTACATATTAATTCAATTAAAGTGCAATCACCATAATTAATTAATTAACCTAATGTTTCCAAAATATCAATTTAATCTAATTAATCATGTCTAATTCCCAAATTCATGTCCAATATAAAATTGGGGCAAAATCAATTCTCCAACAACATCATAACTCACGGCCAAGAAAATAAAAAAATCATTCAATTTGATTTCAATCCAATTTAAATCAACATTCAATATTTCTATCATGCCTTCAGCACATCCAATATGTCAAATTTCAAAAATCACCATGAGTCTTATCTAGGGTGTATTCGGCCAAGGGCTATAATTTGGGGAAAATTAATCCTATCAATTTTTCACAAAATTGACAATGCAAAAATCTAATTCAACATCATACAAACATAACCCAACAACCAATTTAGGCAAATCATGCTCTAAACACAAAATCTCCAAAATAAAGTCATGAGCCCTAGAATTCCAAATTAAACTTAGGATCGCTCTGATACCATTGTTAGTGTTCCTAGAATATGCCAAGATCTCTAAGAGTGATTTGTGTGTGAAAAATCAAAGAGAGTTGCATAAAAAACTTACTTTAATCGGATGGGTTTCAAGACTTTTTATGCATTTCCATGGAAGCTCCAAGCTTTGAATGAAGTTCTAAACCCTTGGGTGAGTTTCCCTATCACCTTGATTCACTCCTTTAAGTGCTAGCTTGAACAAAATTTGAAAGAAAATTTTCTCCTCCAAGAGAAGCAAGGCTCGGCCATGGCTAGGGTTTTGTGTATTTGCTTTCTAAAAACAATTACCAAAATCATTTTCCAAAAAGTGTATATACTTTTCCAAAAAGTAAAAAGTAAAGTGTGTTGTGTAAGTTACAATAAATACAAGCCAACCACTTCCATCACTTGTGTAGACATTTGATGTAAGTTGGTGGGCCCCACTTTAAATTTAAAATTCAAGTGGCTTCCTCAACACACTTCGGGCTCGGTCATTTAATCCGGTTAAACGAATTTTCCGTCGCAACGTAGTAAAATCTAATTTAACTATTAAATTTACTTTACTAATTAATTCTAAATTAATCGCGTTCTCTCTTCTCAATGAATTTATTCCCAGATAAATTCTCGACGTAATTAATCCTAGATTAATTCTCCCTTTTGTTAACTAATTCCCAGATTAATTATTGTCGTAATTAATCACAGATTAATTTTCTCTTTCATAATTAATCCCAGATTAATTTTCTATTCGAGTCAAATCTCAACGGTGAATCTTCGGGAAGCGACCCAAGAGATCCCTGGATATGTTGGCAGTAAATACGATTATCGGACTATCCGAATACATGCGTACCCAGTACCACGTTCTTGCCGACATACATGACATGGTTGGCTTCTAGCAAAGCACCGTGCCTACCCAAGTCTCTAGAAATATTCTGTAAACGAATATGTAATCATTGTCAGGCATAGTATACGTATTATTGCGTATTACGATCTAGTAACGGATGTCACATGCAAGACCTATGGCTGGAACTGTGTCTGTCCCGTACGAAGCATATATCGGATAACAAGCAACTAGTCTATTTAATCCGAAAATCATGACCTTTTCATATTATCTCGATAGCTTCAGTATTAGATAGTACCAGTTCTATATCCCGGCGTGATCACCATCTCCATATGACTGAAGTGATACTTCCATCTTGACATCATACCCAATACACTACGATTCTCAATATACCTAAAAGAGGCGTACACAGAACCTGTTAAAGCCCTAGACGACTAAAACTAAAGTATATTGATTGACGCAAGTATTATCGATGCAAGTCTCAGGTTAAGGCCAAATACACCTACCCTAATACGGATTCCCGTAGACACATAGTCACACTACTAATGGGATTCTAAAGGGTCTATCCAGAGCGAAGCTGTTTCCGTACCATCTAGTAAACACAACCTCCTATTACACTTGCATAAGTATCTAATACTTAAACATATGAGAACTATGCCGTTATGCTTCCATAACACGCACAAGTGTAATACCAGTCTATTCCGTATTATCGATGTCCAGTCTCGATAATAAAACGACTAGAGATATTTAATGATTAAACCTTAGTGGATTAATATTGTCTCATATCTTATTAATCCAGTACTAATCATATGGACTTTTATCATTTATATATCTCGGTAATCCAATTACAAATGATAAAAGAGAAGTTTTCTATGTCACACATTTAATTTGTACAACAATACCATGTTCTGTACAAATAGTGATGCTATTGGTCATAATTGTCCAACAAACTCATCACGCTACATCTAATGCTTTACCACAGTGACCTAAATTCCGAGCACTTATAACCTCACACTAATGACGATATTGGATATAAATATTAAAAACCCATTCACCTCCGTATTGACAAGATGGATCATCCGATAATGCTCAAATATTACTAATATTATTACTTAAATAAAGTAATCACATAATCATGATAGATTTATGACAATCAAGTCATTAACTTAATTAGGTCAAAGTTTTAATTTAAAACATGCAATACATATCTAATATGTCTTATGCATAATTAAATTAAAATTACTATGGCATAGATTCAAAAACATGTGTTGTGTAGTTAAGCCTTGCACTGATACGATTCTGTGGGGGCACTTGTGGAACCCCTAGGGTCGGATCGGTGCCATGTGCAGTGAAAATGGGTCTAACCCGTGGATATCAAGTATGGGTGTAATTTTAAATAATTTAATAAAATACTATATTTCATTACGAGTATATAGGAAAAATCGGGACTGAATCGGAGTCCGAAAACTCATAAACGGACGAAAAATTATCGCGTGCACACTGTACAAACAACAAATATTTTTTTTTCCATTTCACTTTCCTTATACTCACTTTCTAGTAAGTTGAAGGAATTAGGGTCTATTACGCTAATTTCTTCCGATCTTCCCTAAACATCTCAAAACTATCAATATTAATTTTTAACATCAAAACCAACAGCAACATATGTTATGGAATAAAAATCAAAATTTTCAAAATATCGACTTTTTTTACAAAAATATAAATTTATTCTAAATATGTACTTGCATAAATTTTGAATTCAATACACAAAATAAATTAAAATCCCAATAAGTAATGCCTCGTGAACAATTCTAGGTCCTCAAATATGATCAAGTGATTCTAGAATGGTAGCCATAGCTCTAAACTTTAATCTAGAGTTCCAAACTCTAATTTTATGTTTATGTCTAACATAAATATTTTGACCCAATTACAAGCATATTGTGTTTATACTTCCAAAGCATCCTAACACAATTTATTAGCCTTATTTCAACATTAAGCTATGTGATCATGCATCTAAAACATAATTCATAACTTAAGAGAAGTTCAAACATACCTAGAAAGCTTGATGTAAGATCCAATCTACTTCTTTTTGTTGAATGGTTGGAGAACCTCCAAGGTGTGAAAGCTTGACTTCAAGATCCAATCTAGATTTCCAATGCTAGCAAGCTTCACTTCAAGATCCAATCTTGATTTCTCCTAGATGAAATATTGTAGAGACCTCACAAGCTTCTGAAACACTTCTTTAACTTAGGCTAATTTCTCTAAGAATTTGCTCGTACTTGTACTTGTAATTAAAACCTTCCTAAATCTTGCTATTTATATCAAAACTTAAGTAATTTTTAATTAATAAAATTTGTAATAAATATTAAGTGGGCTTAATCCAATTTGTCCAAATATGTATAACTAGGTGTGACTAATCTCCATTGTCTCCCATTTAATTTAATCTAATTAAATCAAGCCAAAGATTAGGAAATGGATTAGTTCAATGTTTGACACTTTGATTTAATTCAATTAAATCAAGCCAAAACTATCTATTATTACATACTTACAATTACTATAATATCCTCAAACGGTAGAGATAATTATGATTTTACAATTAAGCCCTTGTGTAATTATTGAATTAATCTAATTAATCTAATTAGGTCAAAGTAAATAATCAATATTATTCAATAACACTTGATTATCTTATTTGATAATTATAATATCTAATATCATATTTTATCAAAACTAATCGGCTACCCAACTGCTCAACGAGTACACTTTATATTGGGACTCTTTAAGTTCAGACACGTTCGTCATATAAGCCTAGCTAATATGTACGCAATTTGGCCACCTCCGAATTCGCAAAGAACACGAACGACCTTTCTGAACTATACAAGTCGAGGTCATCACATATGTTTAATAATCCCTTCGTCGTAGGCTATCCGAGTTATGCTTAGGAAACATAGAATATATCGTCACGTTTTCGAGGTGCACATCTCATATCGACATGTCCACGATTCTTCTTAACTGATGCGATCCATCTTAGGGATCGACTTTGGCCAAAGATTTAAGAATCATGACTTTACTCACATGGATACCTAAAAACCTTATGGTACACATACGGGACAATGGATCCTATCTTACTTCGCACTTGATTGCTAAGTACATCAGTCCACACCCAATGAACATCTAGAGACCAGGCCATAAAAGGTTTTTGACATACATGGCATCAAAGTGTGGAGGATCTCACACAAAATCAATGCTATCATATAGTCAAAGGATTACATATGCTACTCGACTCGAGGAGATTTCTATCGGCGGTGGTGTGTACTTCCAACTATTAGGAATCATATGTGAGTCATTTAGTATTCGCTTGAACGAATACCTATATGTCTATACGAGTTTCCAAAACTCATGATGCATCAGGTTAAACCATTAGAACTCCAATTCCAATATGTTGGGTTTCTAGGTTAGTCCCAAGATCATATTAAGCATAGAAATAAATGAATACAACTAAGAAGTATGACGGAATCATACTTACAAAGATCGGCTTTGGATGTGAAGAATCAACAAAATTTCTTCCATTTGAGTAGATTTCGGCTAAGGTGGATTTGTTGATGAAGATCTACTAGCTCCAAGCTTTATAAGGATTCCAAGCTCAAAGATTAGCTTCCCTATCACCTTGTATGGATTATTTGTTTGTGCTAGCAAAAAGATGAAAGAAAATCAAACTTTTTTTCCCTTTGGGGTTCACGGCAAAAGCAAGAGGAGAGAATGAGTTTTTCTTGTTTTCAATTTGTTTTCATAAAACAACAATGAAAAAACAATTACCAAAATTTTGGTATAACCTTTCCCAAAAGTCAACCACAAATTTTGGCTCCAAAATGGCATTAAATGCCTACACCAACCAACATCATGAATAGTGACAGCAGACCTCACCAAAAAGGTGATTTGATGTCTATCACTAAAGTGACAAGTGATGTGACTCGCGATGTGACTTGTGGGCCCCACTCGATTCATAATGTGAGTGGACCCGCAAACACTTCCAGGCTCGGTTTCGCTAATTCTGAATTAACGAACTTCCATCGCGACGTAATTACATAATTATGCCTAGCGAAATTACTATTCACGTCGCTAACGAATTAACTCGTTTGCCCGAATTAAAATCCAATTTTAATTCCGCGTCGAAATCTAATTTCGTTTAATATATCGAATATATTATTTTATCGATTAATTCCAAATTAATCTTTCTCTCTCTTCAAATAGTACTTTATTCAAGATAAAGTATTTCCGTAATTAATCCCAGATTAATTAAGTTTGAATTATACGTCATCGGTGAATCTTCGGGAAGCGACCTAAGAGATCCTTGGATATATTGGCAGTAAATCCAATCGTCGGACTATCCGAACACGTACGTACCTCGTAATACGTTTTTACCGATTTACAAGACAAGGTTGGCTTCTAGCAAAGCGCCATGCCTACCCAATTCTCCAGAAATATTCTTAATGGAATATATGAACTTTATAAGGCGTAGTATACAGTAGTATTGTGTATAGCGATCCAGTATCAGATGTCACGGGCAAGGCCTGGGGCTGGAATAGTGTATGCCCCGTACGAAGCACATATCGGATATCAAACAACCGGTGTATTTGAATCGGATAATCCTGACCTTGTCATATTATCCCGATGGTTACAACCCAATAGAGAACCAGTTCTGAATCCCTGCGTGATCATCATCTCCATATGACTGAAGTGATACTTCCGTCTTGACATCACATCCAATACACTACGATTCTCAATAAACCAAGAAGAGGCGTACACAGAACCTGTTAAAGTCCTGGACGATCAAAACCAAAGCATATCTATTGTCGCAAGTACTAGCGATGCAAGTCTCATGTTAAGACCAAATACACCTACCCTGAAGCGGACTCCCATAGACACATAGACATACTAACAATGGGATTTCGCGGGGTCTATCCAGAACAAAGCTGTTTTCCGTACCATCGGTAAAACATGACCTCCTATCACACTTGCATAAGTATCCAATACTTAAATATATGAGAACTATGTCGTTATGCCATCACAACGCGCACAAGTACAATACTAGTCTATTATGTATTATCGATGTCCAGTCTCGATAATACTAAACTATGGATGTTTAATGATTAAACATTTATGGATTGATACTGTCTCATATCATCTCAATCCGGAACTAATCATAAGGACTTCTACCATTTATATATCAAAGTAAATAGATTACAAAACGGTAAAAAGCAATTTCATTGTAACATAGTTAATTTTATACAAAAACACAATGTCTTTTACAAACAGTGACGCTATGGGTCATAACTTTCCAACAATCTCCCACTTGGCCTATAGCCAGTCACTTAAGCTTCTAATACCTGAACTATGTACACGTTGCTCAAACTTTTGCTGAGGAATAGCTTTCGTCAGCGGATCTACAATGTTGTCATCTGATGCGACCTTCTCAACCTTCACATTGCCACGATGTATGATCTCACGTATCAGATGGAAACTTCGAAGAACATGCTTGGACCTTTGATGAGACCGAGGTTCCTTAGCCTACGCTATAGCCCCGTTATTGTCACAATACAATGGAACGGGATCAGCAACTAACGGAACTACTCCTAATCCAATTAGGAATTTTTGGATCCAAACTACCTCTTTTTCTGCTTCAGCTACAGCAATATACTCTGCTTCTGTTGTTGAATCGGCAGTAGTCTCTTGCTTGGAAGATTTCCAGCTTACTGCTCCGTTATTCAAACAAAATATGTACCCGAATTGCGACTTGCAGTCGACTTTTTCGGTTTGGAAACTTGCATCGGTATACCCAGTTACCTCAAGTTCTCCATCTCCAGATTAAGAAAGAATCCTTAGTTCGTCTAAGATACTTAAGGATATTCTTAACCGCCATCCAGTGACCTTCACCTGGATCGGCCTGATAGCGACTACAAATGCTCAAAGCATATGAGACATAGGTAGCGTACATATCATGGCATACATGATCAATCCGACTATCGAGGTGAACGGTATCCGACTCATGTTGTCTCTCTCATCTGAGTTTTAGGTCACATGTCTAGATAGATTAGACGCCATGTGACATGGTAACAGTCTCCTCTTGGACTGATCCCTATTGAATTCTCTTCATACTTTGTCTATGTACTTACTCGGGAGAGTCAAGCAGCTTCTAGATCTATCCTGTAGATCTTTATTCCAGAATAAGGCTGCTTCTCCTAGATCTTCCATGGAGAATTTTAATGAAAGCCAAGCTTTCACCGACGTTAACATAGGAAGTATTGCCAATAAGCAATACATCGTCATCAATATAAAGAAAAAAAAAAAGGCATAAAAGTCAGTGCTTCTCCCAATAAACCTTCTAAATAGACAAAAGGATATCCTCATTTTGAATGAAATCAATTTTGTTATGATCTCATCCAAAACAATTGGTTCAAAGACCTAAATGATTGCTTTAATCTATAAATGGATCGATTTTTAAACTACAAACCTTATTTGCAAGTCTAGGCACGATAAAACATCAGGCTGTTGCATGTAAACATGATCCAAAAGGTTTCATAAGGAAAGAAATTTTAACGTCCATATGCTATATCTCCTATCGAACCTTTGCAGCAATAACAAGCATTATCCGAATGGATTTAATCATGGAAATGTGAGTGTTCCAAGAACAAAATTAAGGATCTAAAAGCATGCATAATTTAAAGTTGTTGATCATTATAAGGGCGGAAATTTATATTTACAATGAGTGTTGAACCTTTTCACCTTTTTCAAAACGTAGAGATTGGTAAATGGTTTACATAAAGGCAAAACAAGGTGGTGTTGTGTGGTGGGAACACCTACCACACTTTTGGCTCCAAATATTTGAATCCGAAATTCAAATATCTCTACGGGCATTTGCCGCGGCTCGGTTCCGTTTAATCCGATTAAACGATCCTTCGTCGCTAAATAATTAAATCCAATTTAATTAAATAACGATGCCTCGCAATATATTACGAACGTCGTTCACGAACTAATTCTAAATTAATTCGTTCGTTCGCATTAAAGTCCGACTTTAATCTCGTAATGAAATCCAATCCATTTTAATATATCCGATATATTAATTTTAGCCCGTTTGAATAAATTAAATAGAAAAATCAAATTTAACTATTAAATTTATTTTACCGATTAATTCCAAATTAATCGCGTTCTTTCGCCACTGTACACTTTTAATCCCAGATTAAACAAAGCCCATATTAATCCCAGATTAATTTTCTCTCTCTTAATTAATCCCAGATTAATTCCAATTTAAGTCAACTGTCATCGGTGAATCCTTGGGAAGCGACCCAAGAGATCTCTGGATATGTTGGCAGTAAATCCGGTTATCGGACTATCCGATAAAGCGAGTACCTCGTACTACGTGCTTACCGATTTACAAGACATGGTTGGCTTCTAGCAAAGCACCGTGCCTACCCAATTCTCCAGAAATATTCTTACTGGAATATATAATCTATGTCAGACGTAGAATACCTAGTATCTCGTATTTCGATCCAGTATCAGATGTCACGTGCTAGGCCTGGGGCTGGTGGAATAGTGTCTGCCCCGTACGAAGCACATATCGGATATCAAACAACTAGTCTCTTTGAATCGGATAATCATGACCTTGTCACATTATCCCGATGGTTGCAACACAATAGAGAACGAGTTATGAATCCCTGCGTGATCATCATCTCCATATGTCTGGAGTGATACTTCCGTCTTGACATCACATCCAATACACTACGATTCTCGATAAACCCAATAGAGGCGTACACAGAACCTGTTAAAGCCCTGGACGACCAAAACCAAAGTTTACCGATTGTCGCAAGTATTAGCGATGTAAGTCTCAGGTTAAGACCAAATACATCTACCCTGACGCGGACTCCCATAGACACATATACATACTACCAATGGGATTCCGCGGGGTCTATCCAGAGCGAAGCTGTTTTCCGTACCATCGGTAAAACACAACCTCCTATCGCACTTGCATAAGTATCCTATACTTAAACATATGAGAACTGTGCCGTTATGCTCTCACAACGCGCACAAGTGCAATACTAGTCTATTCCGCATTATCGATGTCCAGTCTCGATAATACTACGACTAGGGATATTTAATGATTAAACCTTTATGGATTGATACTGTCTCATATCATCTCAATCCGGAACTAATCATATGGACTTTTACCATTTATATGTAATAGTAAATGAATTACGAAATGATAAAAGGCAATTTCAATATTACATAGTCAATTTTGTACAAAACACAATGTCTTTTACAAACAGTGACGCTATGGGTCATAATTGTCTAACAATCTCCCACTTGGCCTATAGCCAGTCACTCAAGCATCTAACACCTGAACTATGTATGTGTTTCTCAAACTTTTGCTGTGAAATAGCTTTCGTCAGCGGGTCTGCAATGTTGTCATCTGATGCGACCTTCTCGATCTTCACATCGCCACGATGTATGATCTCACGAATCAGATGGAAACGTCGAAGAACATGCTTGGATCGTTGATGAGACCGTGGTTCCTTAGCCTGCGCTATAGCCCCGTTATTGTCACACAATAATGGAACGGGCTCAGCTGCTAACGGAACTACTCCTAATCCAATTAGGAATTTACGGATCCAAACTGCCTCTTTTGCTGCTTCAGATGCAGCAATATACTCCGCTTCTGTTGTTGAATCGGCAACAGTCTCTTGCTTGGAAGATTCCAGCTTACTGCTCCGTTGTTCAAACAAAATATGTACCCGGATTGCGACTTAGAGTCGTCTTTATCGGTTTGGAAACTTGCATCGGTATACCCAGTTACCTCAAGTTCTCCATCTCCATAAATCAAGAAAGCATCCTTAGTTCGTCTAAGATACTTAAGGATGTTCTTAACTGCCATCCAGTGACCATCACCTGGATCGGCCTGATAGCGACTACACATGCTCAAAGCATACGAGACATCAGGTCGAGTACATATCATGGCATACATGATCGATCCGACTGCCGAGGCGAACGGTATCCGACTCATGCTATTTCTCTCATCTTGAGTTTTAGGACACATGTCCTTAGATAGAGAATGCCATGTGACACTGGCAACAGTCCCCTCTTGGACTGATCCATGTTGAATCTTTTCAACACTTTGTCAATGTACGTACTCTGAGAGAGTCCAAGCAGCTTTCTAGATCTATCCCTGTAGATCTTTATTCCTAGAATAAAGGCTGCTTCTCCCAGATCTTTCATGGAGAATTTTAATGAAAGCCAAGCTTTCACCGATGTTAACATGGGAATGTCATTGCCCATAAGCAATACATCGTCAACATAAAGGACAATGAATGTCAGTGCGCTCCCACTAACCTTCTTATATACACAAGGATCATCCTCGTTTTGAATGAAATCATATTCTTTTATGATCTCATCAAAACGTTGGTTCCATGACCGCGATGCTTGCTTCAGTCCATAAATGGACCGATTTAACTTACAAACCTTGTTTGCAAGTTTAGGCACGATAAAACCGTCAGGCTGTTGCATATAAACATCCTCCAAAAGGTTTCCGTTAAGGAAAGCGGTTTTAACGTCCATCTGCCATATCTCGTAATCGAAATATGCAGCAATAGCAAGCATTATCCGAATGGATTTAATCATGGCAACGGGTGAGAAAGTTTCGTCGTAATCGACACCATGTCGTTGACGATACCCCTTCGCTACAAGCCTAGCTTTGTACGTTTGTACGTTGCCTTCCATGTCGGTCTTCTTCTTGAAGATCCATTTGCATCCAATAGGCTTTACGCCTTCTGGTGCATCAACCAGTGTCCAAACTTGGTTGGTGTACATGGAATCCATTTCGGACTTCATGGCCTCTTGCCATAAAGTGGAATCGATATCTTGTATCGCTTCCTCATACGTAGCCGGTTCGTCTTCCTCAATGAGATTAATATCTACATGAGGTGAGATCAGAAACCCATACCTCTCAGGTTGGTTCCTGACTCTCTCCGACCTACGCGGTCCTTGTGTAATAGAAGATTGTGGTACAGTCTCATCCCGGATGGACTGTTCTTGTTCCGTTGAGGATTCTATGCCAGGAACAGTATCACTCCGATTTTCATCGAGTTCTACTTTCCTCCCACTTACCACTGTATTTAGGAATTCCTTCTCAAGGAAAACCGCATGTAGAGCAACAAATACTTTGTTCTCTCGTGGGTGATAGAAGTAATATCCTTTGGTTTCCCTAGGATATCCTACGAATAGGCATTTATCCGATTTGGGTTCAAGTTTGGTACCTTCCAAACGTTTGACGTATGCCCAGCATCCCCAAATCTTTAGGAATGAGAAACCCGGTTTCTTTCCTGTCCATATCTCATATGGTGTCTGTTGTACAGACTTTGACGGAACCTTATTCAAAATAAGAACTGCACTGTTTAATGCATATCCCCAGAAGGAAATAGGTAGCTCAGTGCGACTCATCATAGACCTTACCATGTCCAACAGAGTTCGGTTTCTCCGTTCGGATACACCGTTTAATTGCGGTGTTCCAGGAGGAGTCCACTGTGAAAGAATACCATATTCTTTCAAGTAATCTAGAAACTCATTGCTCAAGTACTCGCCACCACGGTCCGACCGTAATGTCTTTATACTCTTGCCGGTCTGTTTTTCAACTTCGTGTCGAAACTCTTTGAATTTCTCAAAAGTTTCCGACTTGTGTCTCATAAGATACACATAACCATAACGCGATGCATCATCCGTAAAGGTTACGAAGTATTCGAATCCACCTCTAGCCTGGCTAGACATGGGCCCACAAACGTCACTATGAACGAGGGCTAACAGTTCGGTGGCGCGTACACCTTTACCGCTAAAAGGTGATTTAGGCATTTTGCCTAATAAGCAAGATTCGCAGACGTCATATGAATTTGGATCAAATCCGTCCAAGTACCCACTCTTCGAAAGTGTGGATATGCGAGTCTTGTTAATGTGTCCCAGACGACAATGCCACATGTAAGTCTCATCTTTGTTACTTAGTTTGAGCCTTTTGTTTGTTACATTATATGTTTGAGATTGATTTATATTCAAAATATAAAGACCATTATTAGCATCAGCTGAACATATCTCAAAATCATCTTTATAAACAAAACACCCAGTGTTTCGGAATACAAAAGTGTACCCGCATTGGGTCAAACAAGATACAGAGATAATATTCCTAGTCAAACTAGGTACATAATAACAGTCTGATAGTTTAAGTACATGTCCCGAAGGCAGTTCTAAAACAAAAGTGCCCACGGCCAAAACAGCAACAGGTGTCCCGTTTCCAACACGCAGATCAATCTCTCCTGAAGCCAGTCTCCTGCTAATCTGCAGATCCTGCGCCATCAGTACATATGAGTACCACAACCAGAATCAAAAATCCAATTTTTAAAGCTAGAAGTAGCCATGTTTATCTCAATAACAAACATACCTGAGGCCGGTGCCTTGCCCGCCTTTATCTCCTTCTGAAGCGCCTTGTACTCGCGGCAGTCACGCTTCCAGTGACCCCGCTTGCCGCACTGTAGGCAAACATCTTGAGATTTGTCCTTTGGCTTCCCAGAAGCCTTTGACTTTTTGGCCTTGCCCTTTTGCATATGCTTCTTCTCTTCGCACACCTCCAGTTGCCTTGGGCCCAGCCTTAGGTCCATGAGATGTCGATGCAAAGTGCGCCTCGCGCTTGTTGCCCTTTGAAACTCCTTTTCAGCCTCCTTGAGAGTTGACAGTAACTCTCCAAGAGTATCACTGGTGTTCATCAAATTATAATTTATGATGAACTGTCTCCAAGTATCGGGGAGGGATTGCAGGACCATGTCCACAGTAATCTCTGCCTCAAAGACAATCCCCATGCTGGCCAGCTCATCGATGTCGGCGACCATCTGAGCCACGTGGGACTCAACGGACATGCCATCTGTCATGCGTGAGCGAAAGAGCTTCCTGACTAACTCGTACCTCTGCATCCTCTTGTTAGAGCGATGCAGATCTTGCAACCTTGCCAACATATTATAAGGATCCAAGTCCCTATTTTGTCTGCGAAAGTGCTGAGTCATCGAAGCAAGCATAATTGACTGAGTTGTGTCACAATCATCGCTGTGAGTCTTCCAAAGCTCCAGCTCAAGTGTCTCAGTCGGTCCGGGTTTTGGCCCAAGAGGTCTTTGTGTAGTATACAACAGCCTCTCTGAACCTAGGACAATCCTAAGGTTCATTTCCCAATCAGCAAAATTTGTGCCCTTGAAGACATTATCTCCCATGATAATATCACGGACATTTCCTTTGCCAGTCATCTTGATCTACGATAGTCTAACTATCTAGTCAACGATAATGGGTACAGTCTAACTGTTACATAGAAAAATAACAATATATTAGTCCAACTAATAAAGTATATTGACGAAATTATTTGAAAGCGCGTAAAGCTAAGTATCTGAATGAAATTGCAAATTCAATACTAGCCTCCCACTATTTTTCGGCGAGCCTCTAACCCTCTGTCGAGTACTCGGGAAACCTAGTTTCCTAGTGGGCTAGGATCCCGTTAAATAACATACAACCTTGACTTTGGCCAACAAGCTGTATGAAACTTAACTAGGTAGATCTCGAAGATCAATTGGATCTCATCCAATTCCTAGATCCGGTAGGTGGACATCCAAGTCCGAAACACATATACTTTATATATGTCAATATGTCAAACATATTTTCCTAACCTTTTTCCTCTGAATCAACTAAGCCTTGGCTTTGGCACAACAAGCTTAATGATTCCAGTTAAGCGGGACCCATTGACATGGAAAGTTTCGTAATCAATGTCGATGGACAAGAAGTGATCTTGACTTTGGCCAACAAATCACAACTTGGACAAGACACCGATATGTAACAAAACCTTCATGATTCAAACACATCCTCAATTGACAAAGGCCTTGACTTTGGCCAACAAGCCAATGCCAACTTTGGATCTTGAGTAAGAATCACTCAACGGAAGGAAAAACGCTTAATATATTTTTGAGGGTTTTTCGCGTAAATTGGCATCCAATTTATTATCTTTGATTAGGTCTCATCATACACCCTTAAGCATGCTTCTAAAACATCATAAGGCGCAAAAGTAAATTAATAACGATATGCGGATGGATATTTAAACAGATTGTTCCTAGAACAAATCACTCACTTTCCTCTCCCCGACTAGAACTATTCTAACTCCTACCCTTTTACAAAATACAATAAAGAAACCTCATATACATTGAGGGGAATAGGTGAGAAGAGAATTACAAGGAGTAATGAGATTAAAGGCTGGACACGCAGGTCCAATTTAATAAATTCTAAACTTATTACAATTTCCAAAATTGCCCTTGCCCTTCTAATATCCATCCGATATACGTTATTCATACATCACATTTATGTATTCAATCAAAACATGTTTATTACAATCAATCTAATCCAATTAATTAATCTTTGATTAATGACCATCCAATGTTCAAACAATGATTTGATTTGCGCGAGTCCAACTCGTTTGAGAATAAATACTTTTGAGTACGTATTCTTGAATTATATCGAACTACAACTTAAATCCAATTTATTTGTATTCAATACTAATTCTTATTTAATTCCAAATTAAATATTTACACTTACATAGTTGCCTTAAAGACTTGGATTCCAAATCCAATCTTGATGGGTCTCAAAGGCCCAATAACATCCAATGTCATTTTAATTAAAGTCCAATGGGCTTTTAATTGATTCTTAAGGCATGGGCTTTGGCCATAATGGATCAAACCCAAAATGCCAAGGCCCAATAGGAATCACCCTATTGCCATCAAATCAATTTAGGCCCATTAGGCCCAATCAAATACTTTAAAGGTCAAGTGATGTATTTGGACTTCATGGAATTGGTTTTGGGCCCAATTGGATCCAATCCAAAAGTCCAAAACCAAACTTGGTCAAACCAAGCCCATTAGGCCCAAATACACACTTTTAGCCCAATTCAATTTTAAAGGCATATTTACATAATTATAATATTCCAAATATCACAATTATTTTAATTAAAGTGTATTAGCCATAATTAATTAATTAAACTCAATATTTCCAAAATATTAATTAACTTAATTAATCATGCTTAAACTAATAATTCATGCTTAACATAAAATCAAGCCAAAACACATCATTGCATGCTTGAGACATATTGAAGCCTAAGATCATCATTTCATGCTCAACATGCACTTTGATTTTAACATGAACATTATAGACATTGATTCTAATCATATTAAACCAACTATCATCATTTAAACATGCATCCAAACACATTATTTCATGTTACAAAAACAAAAACTGCAGTGCAAAGCCTATATGCATTCGGCCACACTAACAATTTTTATTTTTGTTGCTTTTGATTTATTTGAAATCTAATCATGCATAACTCTAAGTTATCATGTTGTAAACATACTCAAAGCATCAATTTCAAAAAATCATGCTCAAAATCAAAAAGCCCCAAATTTTAGATTCAAGAACCCTAAAATTATCATGCTTAAATTAGGCTCATGATACCATTGTTAGTGTTCCTAGAACATTATAAGGATCTAATAAGCATGCATAATAAAAGATGATCATTATAAGGTGCGGAATATACTTACAATGAGTGTGGAGCTTTTAAAATTTTGAGATCCAAGATCTCCAAGATCCAAGCTTTAGGATGAATCCAAGCTTTATGATGATTCCAAGCTATTGAGGAGTTTCCCTATCACCTTTGTTCACTTCCAAAGTGCTAGCTTTGTTGATTTGAAAAACAAATCAAAGAGAGGAGAGAGGAGAAGTTTCGGCCAAGCCAAGTTCTTTAGGGTTTGGTTTTTGTGTTTTGTCAATGTCAAAGTGTACCAAAAAATGAAATGCCTTTTGTTATTTACCAAAAGGTGAAACCATTTCACCCTTTACCCAAAACAAGGTAGAGATTGGTAAATGGTTTCATAAAGGCAAAACAAGGTGGTTGTGTGGTGGGAACACCTACCACACTTTTGGCTCCAAATATTTGAATCCGAAATTCAAATATCTCTACGGGCATTTGCCGCGGCTCGGTTCCGTTTAATCCGATTAAACGATCCTTCGTCGCTAAATAATTAAATCCAATTTAATTAAATAACGATGCCTCGCAAATATATACGAACGTCGTTCACGAACTAATTCTAAATTAATTCGTTCGTTCGCATTAAAGTCCGACTTTAATCTCGTAATGAAATCCAATCCATTTTAATATATCCGATATATTAATTTTAGCCCGTTTGAATAAATTAAATAGAAAAATCAAATTTAACTATTAAATTTATTTTACCGATTAATTCCAAATTAATCGCGTTCTTTCGCCACTGTACACTTTTAATCCCAGATTAAATAAAGCCCATATTAATCCCAGATTAATTTTCTCTCTCTTAATTAATCCCAGATTAATTCCAATTTAAGTCAACTGTCATCGGTGAATCCTTGGGAAGCGACCCAAGAGATCTCTGGATATGTTGGCAGTAAATCCGGTTATCGGACTATCCGATAAAGCGAGTACCTCGTACTACGTGCTTACCGATTTACAAGACATGGTTGGCTTCTAGCAAAGCACCGTGCCTACCCAATTCTCCAGAAATATTCTTACTGGAATATATAATCTATGTCAGACGTAGAATACCTAGTATCTCGTATTCGATCCAGTATCAGATGTCACGTGCTAGGCCTGGGGCTGGAATAGTGTCTGCCCCGTACGAAGCACATATCGGATATCAAACAACTAGTCTCTTTGAATCGGATAATCATGACCTTGTCACATTATCCCGATGGTTGCAACACAATAGAGAACGAGTTATGAATCCCTGCGTGATCATCATCTCCATATGTCTGGAGTGATACTTCCGTCTTGACATCACATCCAATACACTACGATTCTCGATAAACCCAATAGAGGCGTACACAGAACCTGTTAAAGCCCTGGACGACCAAAACCAAAGTTTACCGATTGTCGCAAGTATTAGCGATGTAAGTCTCAGGTTAAGACCAAATACATCTACCCTGACGCGGACTCCCATAGACACATATACATACTACCAATGGGATTCCGCGGGGTCTATCCAGAGCGAAGCTGTTTTCCGTACCATCGGTAAAACACAACCTCCTATCGCACTTGCATAAGTATCCTATACTTAAACATATGAGAACTGTGCCGTTATGCTCTCACAACGCGCACAAGTGCAATACTAGTCTATTCCGCATTATCGATGTCCAGTCTCGATAATACTACGACTAGGGATATTTAATGATTAAACCTTTATGGATTGATACTGTCTCATATCATCTCAATCCGGAACTAATCATATGGACTTTTACCATTTATATGTAATAGTAAATGAATTACGAAATGATAAAAGGCAATTTCAATATTACATAGTCAATTTGTACAAAAACACAATGTCTTTTACAAAACGGTGACGCTATGGGTCATAATTGTCTAACAGGCAACGGGTGAGAAAGTGTCTTCGTAATTCGACATCAGTCATTGATGATACCCTTCGCACAGGCCTAGCTTGTACGGTGTACGTTGCATCCATGTTGGTCTTCTTCTGAAGACCCTTTGCAACCAATAGGCTTTACGCCATTGTGGTGCATCAACCAGTGTCCAAACTTGGTTGGTGTACTTAGAATCCCTTCGAACTCATTGGATTATTACCGTAAAATGGAATCGATACCTGTAATCGCTTCCTCATATGTAGCTGGTTCGTTACCCTCAATAGATTAAATCTACATGAGGTGAGATTAGAAATCCATACTCTCAGTTGTTTCCTAACTCTCTCCGACCGATGCGGGCCTTGTGTGTAATAGAAAAGATTGTGGTTACAGTATCATCCCGGAATGACTGTTACTTGTTTTGTTGAGGATTTTATGCAGGAACAATATCACTCCGACTCATTCGAGTTAATTTTATCCCCTTACCACTGCATTAGAAGGAAGTCCCTTCTCAAGTAAGTAAAAATCGGGCCATTATAAAAAGCAAACAAATCTTTGTTCTCTTGTGGGTGTAGAAGTAAATCCTTTGTGTCCCTAGGATATCCTAAGAAATAGGCATTTATCTGATTTGGTTCAAGTTTGGTACCTTCCAAATGTTTTGACGTATGCCCAGCATCCCAAATCTTTAGGAATGAGAGAAACTCGGTTTTCTTTCCTGCCATATCTCATACGGAGTCTGTTGTACAGACTTGACGAAACCTTATTCAAAATAAGAATTGCATGTTTAATGCATATCCCTAGAAGGAAATAGGTAGCTCAGTGCGACTCATCATAGACCTTACCATGTCCAACAAAGTTCGGTTTCTCCATTCGGACACATCGTTTAATTGCGGTGTTCCAGGAGGAGTCCACTGTGAAAGAATACCATATTCTTTCAAGTAATCAAGAAACTAATTGCTTAAGTATTCGCCACCACGGTCCGACCGTAATGTCTTAATACTCTTGCCGGTCTTTTTTTCAACTTCATGTCAAAACTCTTTGAATTTCCAAAAGTTTCAGACTTGTGTCTCATAAGATACACATAACCAAAACGTGATGCATCATCCGTAAAGGTTACGAAGTATTTGTATCCACCTCTAGCCTGGCTAGACATGGGCCCACAAACGTCACTATGAACAAGGGCTAACAGTTCGGTGGCGCGTTCACCTTTACCGCTAAAAGGTGATTTAGGCATTTTGCCTAATAAGCAAGATTCGCAGACGTCATATGAATTTGGATCAAATCCGTCCAAGTACCCACTCTTCAAAAGTGTGGATATGCAAGTCTTGTTTATGTGTCCCAGACGACAGTGCCACATATAAGTTTCATCTTTATTACTCATTTTAATCCTTTTGTTTGTTATTTTATATGTTTGAGATTGATTTATATTCAAAATATAAAGACCATTATTTGGAACAACAGTGCAAATTTCTACATCATTTTTATACACAAAACACCAGTGTTTCTGAATACAAAAGTATACCCACATTGGGTTAACATAGATACAGAAATAATATTCCTAGTCAAACTAGGTACATAATAACAGTCAGATAGTTCAAGTAAATGCCCCGATGGCAGTTCTAAAACAAAAGTGCCAACGGCCAAAACGGCGACTGGTACCCCATTTCAGACGCGTAGATCAATCTCCCCTGAGGCCGGTCTCCTACTAATCTGCAGATCCTGCACATCAGTACATATTTGAGTACCACAACCAGAATCAAAAATCCAATTTTTAAAACTAGAAGTAGTCATGTTTATTTCAATAATAAACATACCTGAAGCGGCACCTTGCCCGCTTTAATCTCCTTCTTGAGTGTCTTGTACTCGCGGCAGTCACGTTTTCAGCTACCTCGCTTGCCGTACTGGAGGCAAACATCATGAGATTTGTCCTTGGGTTTCCCAGAACCCTTTGACGCTTTACCATTGCCTTTCTTCTTATGCTTCTTCTTTTTAACACCACTAGTCGCCTTAGGCCAAGCCTTGGGAGACTGAGATGTTAAAGCAAAGTGCGCCTCGCGCTTATTGCCTTTGAGAAACTCCCTCTCAGCTTCCTTCAGAATAGACATCAACTCTCCAAGAGTATCATCTTGGTTCATCAGGTTATAGTTGATGATAAACCCTCTCCAAGTGTTGGGGAGAGACTGTAAGATCAAATTTATAGAAGTCTCAGCCTCAAAGACTATCCACATCTGAATCAGCTCGTCGATGTCAGCAATCATCTGTGCCATATGGGACTCAACAGACATGCCTTCTGAAATACGTGCACGGAAGAGCTTCTTCTGCAACTCATATCTCTGCAATTACGGTTAGATCGGTGAAGATCGTGCAACCTCGCCAACATGTTATAGGGATCCAAGTCCCTGTTTTGTCGACGGAAATGCTGAGTCATAGCAGCAAGCATAATAGACTGAGCAGTAGAGTTATCATCGCTGTAAGTCTTCCAAAGCTCCAGCTCAAGTAACTGATCAGGTCTTGGCTTAGGCCCAAGAGGTGTCTCTATAGTATATAGCAGCCTCTCGGATCCAGGGACTATCCTCAGATTCATTTCCCAATCCGAAAAGTTTATGCCCTTAAAGACATTTTCGCCCATTATAATGTCTCAGACACTGCCCTTTCCCGTCATCTTGATTACGATAGTCCAACTATCTAATCAACAATTTTTGGGTCCAGTCTAACTGTTACAAGAAAAATAACATTATTTTAGCCCAACTAATAAAATAATTTTGACGAAATAATTTGAAAGCGCGTAATCTAAGTATCTGAACGAAATTGCAAATTTAATACTAGCCCCCCACTATTTTTCGGCGAGCCTCTAACCCTCTATCGAGTACTCGGGAAACCCAGTTTCCTAGTGGGCTAGGATCCCGTTAAATAACACACAACCTTGACTTTGGCTAACCAGCTGTATGATATTTAACTAGGTAGATCTCGAAGATCAATTGGATCTCATCCAATTCCTAGATCCGGTAGGTGGACATCCAAGTCCGAAACATATATACAATATATCTGCCAATATATCCAATATAGTTGCCTAAGCTTTTTCCTCTGAATCAACTAAGCCTTGGCTTTGGCAAAACAAGCTTAATGATTCCAGTTAAGTGGGACCCATTGACATGGAAAGCTTCGTAATCAATGTCGATGGACAAGAAGTAATCTTGACTTTGGCCAACAAATCACAACTTGGACAAGACACCGATGTGGATCAAAGCCTTCATGATTCAAACACATCCGCAATTGACAAAGGTATTGACTTTGGCCAACAAACCAATGCCAACATTGGATCTTGAGTAAGAATCACTCAATAGAAGGAAAAACGCTTAATATACTTTGAGGGTTTTTCGCGTAATTGGCAACCAATTAATTATCTTTGTTAGGTCTCACAATACACCCTTAAGCATGCATTCTAAAAGCATAATAAGGCGCTAAAAGTAAATTAATAACGAAATGCGGATGGATATTTAACAGATTGTTCCTAAAATAAATCACTTTATTTCCTCTCCCCGGCTAGCACTATTCAACTTCTACCCAATTACATAATACAATAAGAGAAACCTCATTAACATTGAGGGGAATTAGGTGAAAAGAGAATACAAAGAATCAATGAGAGATAAGACTGGACACGCAGGTCCAATTTAATAAATTCTAAATTTACAACAATTTCCAAAATTGCCCTTTCCCTTCTAATATCCATCCGATATACGATATTCATTCATCACATCCATGTATTCATTCAAGCATGTTATTCAATCAATCTAATCAAATTAATTAATCTTTGAATATTTGCGATCATCCAATGTTCAAACAATGATTTGATTTGCGCAAGTCCAACTCGTTTGGAATAAGTACTCAAAGTATGAATTATTGAATTAAATCGAACTACTTAATTAAATCCAATTTAATACGTATTCAATACCAATTCAATTTTAAATCCAATTTAATACGTATTCAATACCAATTCAATTTTTAATTCTAAATTAAAAGACTACACTTTTAATGCGCTTTAACGACTTAGATTCCAAATCTAATCTTAATGGGTCTCAAAGCCTAATTAACATCCAATGTTCTTTAATTAAAGTCCAATGGGCTTTCAATTGATTTCATAAGGCATGGACTTTGGTCATTATGGGTCAAACCCAAATACCAAGGCCCAAGTTAAGGAATCACCCTTATATGCCAAGAAACCAATTTAGACCCATTATGCCCAATTAAAGTTTTAAAGCCCATTTGTCATATTTGGACTTAATGGAATGATTTAGGCCCAATATGGATCCAATCCAATTGGCCTAAATCAACTTGGCCCAACCAAGCCCATTATGCCCAAATATAACAATTTCAAGCCCAATTCTAAATCAAGCCCAATTAATCAAATTTTAATATTCCAAATTTTATAATTCAATTAACCAAAGTGTTAAGTCATGATTAATCTTTTAAATCAATATTTCCAAAATACTAATCTAACCATTAATCATGCTTTAATTTGTTCCATTCATGTCCAATATTTTGAAACCAAAATCAAGTCATTACATGCTTCATCACTCACGGCATTGAAGGGATTTTTGTGTCCGATTTCGTTTTCAATCCAATCGAATTACAAATCAACATTTCCAATTGTTCCAAGTTATCCAATGTTCAAGGAAACAAAAATACCATGAGTCTAGGGCAAGCTTCATATTCGGCCAAGCCTATGTGTGGGCAAAAATTTGATCCAATCAACATTTCATGAAATTGATCATATACAACTTCAATACATCATCATTCAAAAATACTCAATCAATCAATTTTATCAAATCATGCTCAAAATGATTTTACCCAAATTTTACCCTAATTCATTTCATGCTCAAAATGGCTCTGATACCATTGTTGGGTTTCCAGGTTAGTCCCAATATCATATTAAGCATAGAAATGAATGAATACAACTAAGAAGCATGGCGGAATCATACTTACAAAAATCAGTTTTGGATGTGAAGAATCAATAAAATTTCTTCCATTTGGTAGGTTTCGGCCAATGTGGATTTGTTGATGAAGATCTACTAGCTCCAAGCTTTATAAGGATTCGAAGCTCAAAGATTAGCTTCCCTATCACCTTGTATGGATTCTTTGTTTATGCTAGCAAAAAGATGAAAGAAAATAAAACTTCCTTTCCCTTTGGGGTTCACGGAAAAAGCAAGAGGAGAGAAAGAGTTTTTCTTGTTTTCAATTTGTTTTCATAAAACAACAATGAAAAAACAATTACCAAAATTTTGGTATAACTTTTCCCAAAAGTCAACCATAAATTTTGGCTCCAAAATGGCATTAAATGCCCACAGCAACCAACATCATGAATAGTAACAGCATGTCACTCACCAAAAAGGTGATTTGATGTCTAATCACTAAAATGACAAGTGATGTGACTCGCGATGTGACTTGTGGGCCCCACTCGATTCAAAATACGAGTGGGCCCGCAAACACTTCCGGGCTCGATTTCGCCAAGATGGCATTAAATGCCCACACCAACCAACATCATGAATAATGACTGCATGTCACTCACCAAAAAGGTGATTTGATGTCTATCACTAAAGTGACAAGTGATGTGACTCGCGATGTGACTTGTAGGCCCCACTCGATTCAAAATGCGAGTAGGCCCGCAAACACTTCCGGGCTCTGTTTCGCTAATTCCGAATTAACGAACTTCCATTGCGACGTAATTAAATAATTATGCCTAACGAAATTATTGTTCACATCGCTAACGAATTAATTCTAAATTAACTCATTTGCCCGAATTAAAATCCATTTTTAATTCCGTGTCGAAATCTAATTTCGTTTAATAGATCAAATATATTATTTTATCGATTAATTCCAAATTAATCTTTCTCTCTCTTCAAATAGTACTTTATCTAAGATAAAGTATTTCCGCAATTAATCCAAGATTAATTAAGTTTGAATCATATGTCATCTGTGAATCTTCGGGAAGCGACCCAAGAGATCCCTGGATATATTGGAAGTAAATCCGGTCGTCGGACTATCCGAACACGTACGTACCTTGTACTACGTTTTTACCGATATACAAGACAATATTGGCTTCTAGCAAAGTGTCATGCCTACCCAATTCTCCAGAAATTTTCTTAATGGAATATAGGATCTTTATCAGGCGTAGTATACAGTAGTATTGTGTATAGAGATCCAGTATCAGATGTCACGTGCAAGGCCTGGGGCTGGAATAATGTCTGCCCGGTATGAAGCACATATCGGATATCAATCAACTGGTCTCTTTTAATCGGATAATCCTGACCTTGTCATATTATCCCGATGGTTGCAACACAATAGAGAACTAGTTCTGAATCCCTGCATGATCATCATCTCCATATGACTGAAGTGATACTTCTATTTTGACATCACATCCAATACACTATAATTCTCAATAAACCCAAAAGATGCGTACACAGAACCTGTTAAAGTCCTGGACGACCAAAAAAAAAGCGTATCGATTGTCGCAAGTACTAGCGATGCAAGTCTCAGGTTAAGACCAAATACACCTACCCTGAAGCGGACTCCCATAGACATACTACCAATGGGATTCTGCGGGGTCTATCCAGAGCAAAGCTGTTTTCCGTACCATCGGTAAAACACGACCTCCTATCGTACTTACATAAGTATCCAATACTTAAATATATGAGAACTATGTCCTTATGCCCTCACAACGCGCACAAGTTCAATACTAGTCTATTCCGCATTGTCGATGTCCAGTCTCGATAATTCTACGACTAGAGATGTTTAATGATTAAACCTTTATGGATTGATACTGTCTCATATCATCTCAATCCGAAACTAATCATAAGGACTTCTACCATTTATATATCAAAGAAAATAGATTACAAAACGGTGAAAGGAAATTTCATTGTAACATAGTTAATTTTGTACAAAAACATAATGTCTTTTACAAACAGTGACACAATATATGGCATGTGTTAGTCTTCTAGGTTATAGAAATTTGACCGTATTCCAAAACCAATGACTGTGAATATTTACTTTAAGAATAGTTTACACTTAGTGTCAAGACTATTCTAAGGTCGATTTCATTCTTAGCATATCTATACATCAATCTAATATTCATAATGACAATACCATTAATAAGGTATAAAATGAAAAATATAGTTATTTTATTAATAAATAATAAAATATACAATTCGGATTGACACTCCAAGCACCAACTCCATCAGTTGTTATTGTGGAGAATGTGCAACAATAAAAGAATAGTGAAGTCATGAGTGGTGAGAGTGACAATATTAGTGAGATCGTGAGTTGTGATGTGGATTGTGAGATGGATGATATGTGTGAGGTCGACATCAATGAGTGTAAAATTGAAAGGGTGGCCGAACATATGTGTAATAAAGTTGAGAGTATTTTTGATATTTTGTGAGTTTTAGTGGGGTGTTTAATGAAGTAGATCACAGGGTTGAAAGTGCAAAAGAGGGACATGAGAAAAAATATAAGGATAGATGGTTTATATTACTAATCTTTTTCCTAATAATGTTTCTTATTTTTAAGTTAGTCGACTTCAAGCTTTTCATATCCTAACATTTGATTCAGATTTAGATTGGAGGATGAATCATTTCAATGATATAGGGAATGATGTGATCTAGATTACAAGATTTTTGCTTTATTCAAGATTCAGAGTTTTAAAAATTAGAAAAGCCAAGATCCACAAGATCCATCACGGAAAGAGTTTTGGCCGAATTCAAGAGAAGATTAAGTTCAAGATTCAAGGCCAAGTCCACCAAGACAACGCCAAGAATCAGACCTAAACAGTTCAAGTTTTTCAAAAAGAGAATACCACCTAGGCAATGATGACGGGATTTACACAATCTTTGTATTTTGGTTATAACTTTCTCATCCAATATCCGATTTTGGTGATTCAAGTTGCGTTGGAAAGAAACCTAAGAGATCTACAACTTTTTATTTTAGTTAAATAACAGGTTTGTTGGAGTTGGTACTCTGAGCGCTAATTTTAATAATGTATTGTATATTATATTTTAATATTTATTAATAAAAAAACTATATTTTCATTTCATTTTTTAAAGTTAATTATTATTATATCATTATCTCTTAGTGCATATTAGTTTAATATATATGTTGAAAATGACATCGACCTTAGAATAGTCACATAGTAATATTGGACACTGGGTATGGTCCGACATTGAGATAATATTATTATTATAAATTATTCTTAAAGTGTGTTTATATTCCAAGTCGTTGGTTTTGGAATACGATCGAATTTCTATAACCTAAAAGACTAGTACTTGTCGTATATTGGAATTAGAGTTCCAATAGTCAAACCCAATGGACTACGAGCAATGGAAACTTGTATAGACATGTGGATATTCATTGGAGTGAATATTAAATGACTCACGAATAATTCCTAATAGTTGGTAGTACACACCATCGTCAATAGAAATCTGTAGACACTGTATTTTTACATGAGCCTGATGATGAGCCTCGTATGGAGGAACTACCTAAAAAGTTATAGAAGTTGAGAAAAATGAATGTCGAAAGAAGTGAAAACCTCCAAAATTATCCCCTCATCGGATTCAAACTCACTAGCTAGCCTCAGATTCACTCAGTCAAACCTCTGCTTCAAACCATATCCTCGACTTATCAGTCTCAGCCTCGGCCCATGACCCACCATGCATGCCCAAAACCCAATCCACTCCACACGCCTAAAACTTTCATCAAATCGCTTTCCATTTCAATGAGATTTTGGGATACCATCCTTACCAATTTTACAAGATTTGAAATCCCAGCCTTACCAATTTAATAAGATTTGAAATCTCATCCTTATCAATTTAACAAGATTTGAAATCTCATCCTCACCAAATTTATGAGATTTTATTCCCAAAATAATTTGATAATATATTTCCCAATTTCCATGATTTATTTCCCTAATTGGAGACCCCTTCAAACCATTATAAAAGAGACCAAATCTTGACATAAAAATAAGGCTCTGGGATCAACAACTTCAAGAAAACCCTATTTTCTTATTCTTTAAGCATCACCGAAAAATAGAGGGGAAACCGTGAACTGAAAACCCAGCAAAAACAATGAAATCACCCAAACAACCAATCACTGACCAGTAACTAATTATCGAAACAGCAAACCAATCACCAAACCAGCCATCATCGAACAAACAACAAGAAAACCGAGATCGAAAAATAACCAAAGAAAACAACCAGAAACAACGAAATATAACCAAAGAAAACAACCAGAAAACAATAAAAGACCGACAAACAACCAGAGAAAAAACAACCAAAAACAACGAAAAAAACCAGAGAAATAATGAAGCAGAAATCGAAACAGCAAACCAAAAAACAACCAACAGCGTCCCAAAAATAACCAACCAGCGAAGAACAACTAGAACCAACGACATCAGCGCAAACCAGAACCAGAACCGAAATCATAGTGAGCAGAAAACCGTGAAACAATGAGCAGGAACAGTGAAATAGCAAGCAGAAATAGCGAACCAACGATCCTTCCGATGACGGCCTAACACACTTCCGAGAAAGCAACTTAAAAGGTAAGACCCGAGGGCACCCTTACCATATTTATTTTCTAGTTTCAGACACTGCATGCCTGGCTGGACGTGAAATACGTCCAGTCGGGTATGCGAAGTTCTACATCAATGACGGCTAAATTTCTAGTCACATTTTTCTTTCTTTGGCATTTTGTTATTTATCCCATTTTTTTAATCTATTTATTCACTTTTGTTGTTGTTTTATTATTTCGTCTTTATTTCGTTTATTTTTTGTTCATGTTGATGATTAAACGTATATGCATTATTATATGTTTTCATGTCTTTTTTACATTGCATTGATGATTATGTATGTTATTATCCCTTGCAGTATATCAGATTGAAACCTAGACGTAAATTCCGTAGCCGAATTCGAATGGACGGTAGTGCGGTTTGTTCTTGGGATACAACCATATGTGCCACTCGGGAAATACTCATATATGCATGATTAACCCCCTTTTATTTTCTATTTATTTATTGACGTTTTTCCTGCCTTTGATTGTTTATTATAATTTTCGTTATCATATCTCGTACTTCTTAATTTAATGTGCTTTTGGAACTACGTTATTGAGATTATTATTTTGGTTGGGTATGTTATGACATTTTTATTCGCTTTTATACGTGAATTGCATTAAGACTTGGCTATACCATTGTGTGAACCCATCTATTATACTGGCATGAGTAAGGGATCATTCTGAACCCAATGATTTGAGATCTTCCCTTACGAGGGGTGAGTGCGGCCTTAAATCTTTTCCAATTTATACTGTGTGGCGACTCCTTTATTCTTCAGTTTAGTCCACCCGTGAGCTAATCCATACTCTCTACGGGCTGCGAGCCCAACAGTGTCGTGGTCGTCGAACATCATAGGCATAGCGGTAAACCCTGTGTGGTGACACAGGAACTA
Source organism: Zanthoxylum bungeanum (assembly GCA_019454045.1). NCBI lineage: Eukaryota > Viridiplantae > Streptophyta > Magnoliopsida > Sapindales > Rutaceae > Zanthoxylum > Zanthoxylum bungeanum. The sequence goes on from SKCR01001242.1 coordinate 387,047, forward strand.
GGCGACGCATGTTGTTCCGGACTCGCGGCCCGGTCGGGAGTACGGAGTAGCCACGAGGGACTAAACCGGAGAATGATGGAGTAGCCACCCGGTATGAACCGGGAAAAATGAGATTTAAGGCCGCACTCACCCCTCGCAAGGGAAGACCTTAAACCGTTAGGTTCAGAATGGTCCCTTACTTATGCTACTTGTAATGAGAAGATTTATGCATTAATCTAACCAAGCCTAAATAACAAATATTTCCAAGTATACCACAATCCTAAGTTCACATGCATAAAGATAAAGTTTACAACTAAATATTAATGAAATTAAATCCTATAACTAAGTTTGCATGCTTTCAAAATAAGTCTCTTTCAACGGCAAACATATAACATCATAAGGATTCAACATTCATGCAAACATAAACACAAGTAACCATAGTAGTATTGGTATGCAATATAAAGAAGGTCAAAATGACGGCATGCTACAATTTAATAATCACATTATAGAAACATATTAAAAGAAATCAAAGTAACCACATGTTGAACAGAATCAAAATAAGCACATAACGCGAAGGGATAACGAAAGATTCAAATTCAAATACATAATAGGGAGATAATTAAAGATGCAACCATACGTTAAAAATAAACGTGCTGTGATGCGATGCTAAAGAAGATGGTTAATGAGAGTGGAAGAAGAGGAATACAAAAAGAAAGGAAATGCAACACGCGCCTATATATATGTAATACTTCAAATTTTCGGTTAAACATATTATACATGATGCATGATCATACGATGAAATGTCATACACAAAATCAGTAACAACAGGCATGGCGAAGTATTGTCACAGAGGTAGCCTTTTAGGCTTTTTCCTTCGAATAGAAGACCTTTAGACTAACATACTAAGCCCATGCGCAACATGATATAATGTATGATCGTACATTGAGATGTCATATAAAATGGATAACAAGAAAAGAAGGCGCGGCAAAACATCGTGGTAAAGGTAGCCTTAAGGCATTTTCCCTCGAATAGAGGACCTTTAATCTACCCTAGTTAGCCTATGCGCATTAAGATGTGATGCATACACGAATAAAATGATGACGTGCAAAAAGAAATAAATGACATAATAAATGGCGCGGCAAAGCATCGTGGTAAAGGATTTTAACCTCTTCAATTAGAGGACCTTTCATCGCACTCACTAAGCCCATGCGCGATTAACACAATGCAAATATATGAAACAAAAGTAAATACCAAGATATCGGATTTCGTATACCCGATTGAACATATCTAACATCCAATCGAATAAACATCTTCCGGCGTGATGAAGTATCGTGGTAAAGGATTTTAACCTCTTCAATTAGAGGACCTTTCATCGCACTTACTAAGCCCATGCGCTTATCTCAATGCATACATATGAAACAAAAGTAAATAGAAAGATATCGGATTTCGTATACCCGATTGAACATATCTCACGTCCAATCGAATATACATTGACCGGCGCGGCGAAGCATCATGGTAAAGGATTTTAACCCCTTCAATTAGAGGACCTTTCATCGCACTTACTAAGCTCATGCGCTTATCTCAATGCATACATATGAAAGAAAAGTAAATAGAAAGATATCGGATTTCGTATACCCGATTGAACATATCTCACGTCCAATTGAATATACATCATCCGGCGCGGCGAAGCATCGTGGTAAAGGATTTTAACCCCTTCAATTAGAGGACCTTTCATCGCACTTACTAAGCCCATGCGCTTATCTCAATGCATATATATGAAACAAAAGTAAATACAAAGATATCGGATTTCATAAACTCGATTAAACATATCTCACATCCAATCGAATATATATTGACCGGCGCGACGAAGCATCGTGGTAAAGGATTTTAACCCCTTCAATTAGAGGACCTTTCATCGCACTTACAAAGCCCATGCACTCGATCACATCATTACACGAACAAATAATATGCAGAAATTAAATAACGAATAATAAATACATCAAAACAACATAAAATAAAATATGCGCCGTTTACTCAAGTGGTACGTGGAGTTGTATCCCGAGTGCAGATCATACTACCGTCCATTCGGAATCGGTTATGAAATTTACGTCCGGGTTTCCATCCTATATACCACAAGAGGCGACACATTTTTCATTTTAATCAAGGGCCACAACACACATCATATTCATAATACATGCACATTTATCTACTCAAGGGCCACAACACGCATTTTTATCATAATAATCATGCGAATAAAACTCAATAAATAATAAAAATAAAACAGCAAATGAATGTGGAAAATACCCTCAGGTCTAACCTTTTTCGTCGACTCTCGGACTCGCATTTCGCGGTGATCGGAATGGGTAAAGCTCTGCAACTTTTCTGGTTCACTAGATTAACGTCTTAGCTCGCTGCTTTACTGTTTTGGTGGCTGTTTTCACTCCGTTTTGCTACTGTTTGTGATGTATTTGCTGGTCACTGTTCAGGTGTGTTAAGGCTACTGTTTCGGGTGTTTTGGGGACTGTTTTGGGCGGTTTCTGGACTGTTTTACTGGGCAGTTTTTGGGTAGTTTCGGGGGCTGTTTTGGGCAGTTTCTGGACTGTTTTAAGGCTGAAACTGGGTAGTTTTTTGTGCCTAATATACTGCAGTTCAGGGTACAAGATGCGGCAAATTAGGGTGTTTGTTTAGGTTAGGTTAGACTAGGCAATAAGGGGGATTTGCGTGTTCGGTGGCTATTAGTTTGTTGTAGACGTATAGAGGGGCTGTTAAGGCAGGCGTGATATGGCTGTGTGTGTGTGAGTGAATGGGGCGTGAGCGTGGGTGTTATAGCGTGCAAGGTGAAGATGATTAGGGCGTGTGGCGTGTATGGGTTTCGTGAGTGGAGTTGCTCTTTGATTAATATGTCACGGCTTTTCTTGTTACGTGGCTAGGGGATTGAAGGGTGTTGAGCAGTGTGTGTTACACTGTGTGATGCGCTGATATGAAGCGGCAAGGTGTGGGCGTTGTGGCAAGGCGTGAGCAGGTGGAAAGTTGATTGAAGCTAGGTGGCAAGGGCGTGGGCGTTGTGGCAAGGGGCGATGAGGGCTAAGGGTTGCTCGAGGGTTATTTGTTTATTTGTCTAGTGATAATAAGAGTTGTGCATGTGTGGAGGGATTGCTTTAGGGCTGTGGCCTTTGGTTAGAGATGGTTGATGTGCCGAGTGTGAGAGTGTGAATGAGAGAGGAGAGTCTAGGGTTTAGTTTTGTGTTGTTTATATAGTAGTGCATGACTAGGGTTGCATGGTTTTAAATAAGAAAAGAAATCAAATTTAATAAGGATGGATTTAATTTAATTATTTAGGGAATGAATAATTTATTTTAGGTGGGTAATATATTAAATTAGGGGATTGATTGATTTAATTTTGGAATTATAATTTATTTAATTGGTATGTGATTTTTAATTTAATTTAATTTAATTTAATTAGGTTTAATAATTGGATTTAGTTAAGTTTAATTTAACTAGTTGTTTAATTTAATTTGATTGGATTTAGTTTAGTTCCATTGTATTTTAATTCAATTTAGTTAATTTTAGTTTAATTGGTTTTGGTTTTAATTTTCTTAGATTTAATTTAAATTTAATTTGTGACATATATTTTAAATGTTTTAATTATTATTGGATGTGGTTTATTTTAAATATTTTAATTATTATTGGATGTGGTTTAAGTTTGGTTTGGGCCAAGGTTAAGTTTTAAAACGGAGGTCCAACAAGCGAACCCGAAGCTAAACACACGAACTAAATCCAACAAAAATGTCAATTCTTGACTCTTCCCTTCCGACGTCCGTTTCCCGCGACTTCCGCGACTTAAAAGGTAGTGCCTCCAAATGAGACTCATCATCGGGTTTCACATGCAAAAATGCAATGCCTACAGTCGCCCCCACTTTGATGGGACTTGTGCAGTGTGTGACTTTGAACAATCCTATCAAAGTTATGCAATGTATTTTCACTTATCTGGCTCACCAGCTGTTGCTTAACTTACTTTTTATCCTGAGATGCTTTGACCTTTGGGCTTTGTCCCGAATTGCGTTGAGAGAGAGCTTTATTCCCCTGGGCTTTATTCCCGAGTTGTTTTGAAAGTGGGCTTTATTCCCGAACCGTGCTGAGAGAGAGCTTTATTCTCCTGGGCTTTATTCCTGAACTGTGTCAAGGTGAGGCTTTATTCCCGAACTGTTGACTGTGTAGAGGTAGGGCTTTATTCCCCTGGGCCTTATTCCCAAACTGTTGAGATAGAGCTTTATTCCCTTAGGCTTTGTTCCTGAGCTGCTTTGAAAGTGGGCTTTGTTCCTCTGGGCCTTGTTCCCGAATTGTACTGAGATGAGGCTTTATTCCCTTGACTGTATTGGCTGTGGGCTTTGTTCCCAAACTGTACTGATTGAAGGCTTTATTCCTGAGCTGTTTTGAAAGTGGGCTTTGTTCCTCTGGGCCTTGTTCCCGAACTGTACTGAGATGAGGCTTTATTCCCCTGGGCTTTAATCCCGAACTGTTTTGAATGCGGGCTTTATTCCCGAACTGTGCTGAGATGAGGCTTTATTTCTCTGGGCTGTATTCCCGAACAGTGTCAAGATAGGGCTTTACTCCCCTGGGCTGTATTCCCGAACTGTTTCGAAATAAGGCTTTATTCCCCTAGGCTGCCTTCCCGAACTGTGCTAAGATGAGGTTTATTCCTCTGGGCTGTATTCCCAAATAGTGTCAAGGTAGGGCTTTACTCTCATGGGCTGTATTCCTGAACTGTTTCAAGATAAGGCTTTATTCCCATAGGCTTTCTTCCCGAACTGTACTGAGATGAGGCTTTATTCATCTGGGCTTACTGTGGGTTTTGTTCCTGGGTTTGCTGAATGTGGGCTTTTATCCCTGATCTGAGCTGACTGTGGGCCTCGCCCCAATACTGATACTGATGTGGGCCTCGCCCCCCAGACTGATACTGATATGGGCCTCGCCCCCAATCTGATGTGGGCCTCGCCCCAAAACTGATATTGATGTGGGCCTCGCCCCCAAACTGGTACTGAGGTGGGCCTCGCCCCCAGACTGATACTGATGTGGGGCTTCGCCCCCAAACTGGTACTGAGGTGGGCCTCACCCTCAGACTGATACTGATATGGGTCTCCAACCTGGGACTCGTCCCCAAACTATTGATGTCATATTGATGCCTCTAATTGGCTTTCACTTTCCACTTTCTCTCTTTCTTCTTCAAAACCTGTGAATACAAACACAAAACACAAAAAGGAATGCAAAATATGTTACGTGTATGCATGCATGCGTGAATGAGTTTCCCATCCCGTTGGGTTAGGTCTTCTGTCAATGCAAAATAAGTACTGCTTCGATCTATCTGCATTGATTGGCTCGGTGAACTCATTCTCTTCCAAGTCTGACAATCTCACTACCTCATTTCCCAATTTCTGAATGACTATCTTATCTTTTCTGCTTGCTTATTCCGAGGATCCCCTGTGTTCTAAACATCACTGAATTACTAAGGTTGAATGTTTTTCTCAAATATACTCATATTGCAGAAGAGATTCAGCAAAATTAACGTCTTTATTATCATTAAGAAAAGGTTCGAACAAATAGACAAAATCAATGTCTTTATTAAAAATGCAGGATCAAATAAACTATGAGGACTAGCTTCATCATTCGCAACATTGCCTTCTTCCTTGGCCTATGGTTCTTCACTGTTATCCTTTATCTCAATGCAAGAAGCCTGGGTGGTTGAGTGGCTTTATGGTTGAGGGTTCATGTGTGCGTTGGGTTGTTCTTTTTCTGGATTGGGTATTTTATGGGAGTCAATGAGGTTTTGGACCTCATGTCTAAGGCAGGTATAGTTTTCGGTGTCATGGCATTTTTCTTGATGGAAGTAACAATACTGGTTTAGGTTGAGGTATGGTGGCACATGGTTCGGAAATGGCCTAGGTTCCAAAGGATTTAGAAGTCCTTGCATTTTCAGCTTTTCAAATACATTTGACAAAGATCTACTAAGATTGGAGAATCGTCTGTTCTTGACGGTAGTGACCTCGGCAGTAGTGGGCTTGGTCTCAAAAGGCCCCTTAAAATTTCTCTTATTTTGACCATAGAACTTTTTGTTCTCAGCTTCTTCTTCTTCAATATCCATGACAGTCTCCATCAACCGTCGAAAGTCAGCAATCATGGAGGTCATCCTCCTCAGCTTGCCATAAATGGAGGGCTTAGTACCCTTGATAATCATCTTGATCTGGTCCTTTTTCCGATGGCCTAGTCTGCATCTTCAAGAGCTAGCTTCTCCAGCGATCTACATACTCTTTGAAGCTTTCCTCCGGCTTCTGCTTAGTGTTTTCCAAATCACGGAGTGACAAATCAATCTCCAAGTCTGTCATATACTGTTTTAGGAATGCATCTGCCAATTCCCTCCAGTCTTCCTTGACCTTCTTCTCGAGACTGTAATACCAGACTACGGGTGCCCCCTCGAGCGACATCCCGAACATATTCTGAACTTGGCACTGTGTTAGGCCCACTGAACTCATAACGGAAACATACTGACGGAGATGGACCCTCGGATCCCCATTCCCGTTGAACTTAGCCATATCTGGCATCTTGAACTGAGCTGGCAACTATTCTTTGAAGGTCATTGCCTCATAATCTAACAACTCCTCATGTTTACCCCTCATTTTACGGGTAACTGTTTCAACCTGATCCCGAAGCTTCTAAAATTCCTCCTGAGATCCAATCATTCAGCATGTTGCATATTCTGCCATGTCGTCATCAAAAGTTGGGATATCATCCCCCAACCCATTCGAAGGCTCCTCACACCTCACATTCTCATAACTTCCCCCAGCACGGGGTATAGCTATACCAGCCATAGCAGTAGTCAAAACTTGTAACTGTTCAGTAAATTTGGCGAGACTGTTCTCAAACTGATCCATACGGGATACCTCATTCTCTGATGTACTCATGCCTTTTACCGTCTTTTAGTAAGTGTTTCTCTTCCCTAACCCAACGGGAATCTATGATGCCCTTTTTGAGATATACAGGGTGTTAACATGATGTATGTATATATGAGGTGCATGAGATGCATGTAACATATAGAACATACTAAATCAATTAAAATTTTCAAACAAATCAGCCCATTATCATTTTAGAAGCTTTTGGGCTAACTGTCATATGAGTGAACTCGTCCCAGTTTAAATGGCCCAACGAGTTCACATCTCATGGCCAGGAGTCCAACTAAATCCAAATGGTAATGTTCCGAACACAAGCACAAAATGGCCCATCAATATTTAGAAGCCTTTGGCCCAATCGTCATAAGATACATTCTTGTCCCAGTTTAAATGGCCCAACAAGCCCACATCCCATGAAAAATGGTCCAAATGGATCCAAACGGCGATGTTCCCAAACACAAGAATAAAAGAAAGGTAATGCAAACATAAAATAATAATTTCTATAGAGTGGCCCATCAACATTTCAGAAGCTTTGGGCCTAATGGTCATAAGATACGAACTCGCCCCAGTTTAAATGGCCCAGCAAGTTCGCATTCCTGACAAAAAGTCCAACTGCACCAAAATAAGGATGGTCCACAAGCACATGCTCAAGGAAATAATTGTTACTTTAGCCATACAATCCCGGTCTACGGGTGGGTTCGTGAGAGTATAGAAAAAAGACTCTTGCTGGCGAAGGATTGCCCACAACTAGGTCTCCCCACTCAAGGGTTCAAGCAACCAAGTGAGTGCACTTTTTTTATATCCTAAAAGTACGTGCCAACAAGTCATAGTGTGTGACTAACTGTCGAATGGATTTCCCATTGTAGATTCCCCAGATGGAGGGTGGAGCGAGGCTCTCTTAAGTACCCAAGCCTTTTAGGCTCTTATCGCTTGGTGTCAGGAATAAACAACGAGTCCTCCAAACTAGTCTGTCACAACAAGCTACAAGCAATGATTATCTCGGTGTCTTCACAGTTTTTCCTTATTAAAAGGTAGTGAGTGAAGGAAGACACCAAACCATTACCTAGCCTTAAAAATGTCTTTGATCAAACCCTCATTTTACCCACTATAGACACGGTCAGTTAAAACATAAATCCAAACATTACAAGACAATATTTTGAGGCCGATTCTCTATCCCCAGTGGAGTCGCCAGACTGTGGTCTGGGGTTGGAATTGTGTCTGCCCCGTACGAAGTACATATCGGATCTCTGATAACTAGTCTCTATAATCGGATAAATATGACCTAGTCATATTATCTCGATGACTGTAGTACATAAGAGTACTAGTTTCGTACCTTACGTGATTATCATCTTCATATGATTGAAGTGATACTTCCATCTTGACATCACACCTAATACACTACGATTCTCAGTATACCCAGAAGAGGCGTACACAGAACCTGTTAAAGCCCTAGACGACCAAAACCAAAGTATACTGATTGTCGCAAGTGCTAGTAATGCAAGTCTTAGGTTAAGGCCAAATACATTTACCCTTATTCGGACTCCCATAGACACATAGCCATACTACCAATGGGATTCAGAGGGGTCTATCTAGAGCGAAGCTGTTTCCGTATCATCGGTAAATACAACCTTCTATCACACTTACATAAGTATCCAATATTTAAATATATGAGAACTATGTCGTTATGCTCCCACAACGCGCACAAGTGCAATACTAGTCTATTCCGCATTATGATGTCCAATCTCGATAATCCTATGACTATGGATATTTTAATGATTAAACCTTAGTGGATTAATACTGTCTCATATCTTATTAATCTGAAACTAATCATGTGGACTTTTATCATTTATATATCCCAGTAATCCAATTACAAATGATAAAAGAGCAATTTCCTTTGTCACATAGCTAATTTGTACAACAACACCATGTTCGGTACAAATAGTGATGCTATGGGTCATAATTGTCCAACAATCTCCCACTTGGCCTATAGCTAATCACTCAAGTGTCCTACACTTGAACTATGTACTGGTCGCTCAAACTTCTGCTGAGAAATAGCTTTCGTCAGCGGATTTGTAATGTTATCATCTGATGCAATTCATTCGATTATCACATCGCCACGATGTATGATCTGACGAATCAAATGAAATAATTGAAGTACATATTTAGATCATTGATGAGACCATTAATTCTTTAGTCTGTGCTGTAGCCTAGCTCAGCCGCTAACAGAACTACACCTAATCTAATTAGGATTATTATAGATCCAAAATGCTTCTTTTGCTGCCTCAGCTGCAGTAATATTTCGCTTTTGTTGTTTATTCGGCAACAGTATCTTGCTTAGAAGATTTCCAGCTTACTGTTCCGATGTTCAAACCGTATAGTACCATTATTATGACTTATAGTCATTTTTTGTCGGTATGGAAACTTGCAACTGTGATCCCAGTCACTTCAAGTTCTCCTTCTCCATAGCATAAGAAAGCATCATTGGTTCATCTAAGATACTTAAGGATGTTCTTAACATCAATCCAGTGACTATCACTCGGATTGGCCTGATTGTGACTCCATATGCTCAAAGCATATGAGACATCAGGTCACGTACATATCTTTCAATGTATAAGTTCTCAGAGAGTGCCAACAACTTTTAGATCTATCCCAGTAGATCCTTATTCCTAGAATGAAGGTTGTTTCTCCCAAGTTGTCTATGGAGAATTTTTATGAAAACCAAGCTTTCACTGATTGTATTATGGGAATGTCATTTCCAAGAAATGATATGTCATCATTATATAGGACAATCATTGTCAGTGCGCTCCCAATAACCTCCTTACATACACAAGAATCATTATCGTTTTGAATGAAGTCATATACCATTATGATATCATCAAAATATTGGTTCCAAGAACACAATTCTTACTTCAATCCATAAATGGATCGATTAATCTTTAAAACCTTGTTTGCTAGTTTTGGTACAATAAAACCGTCAGGATGTTGATAAACATCCTCCAAAAGGTTTCCATTTAAGGAAAACAATTTTGACGTTCAGCTGCCATATTTCATAAATGAAAAATACAGCATTAGCAAGCATTATCCAAATGGATTTAATTATGGCAATGGTTAAAAGGTTTCGTCGTAATCGACACAATGTTGATAACGATACCTTTTTCGCTACAAGCCTAGCTTTGTACGTTTGTATGTTGGCATCCATGTTTGTCTTCTTTAAAGACTCATATAGTACCAATAGGCACAATGCCTTCCGGTACAACAACCAGTGTCCAAACTTGGTTGGTATACATGGAATTCATTTCAGACTTCATGGCACTTTGCCATAATAGGGAGTCGATACCTTGTATCACTTCCTCATATATAGCCGGTTCATCTTCCTCAATAAGATTGAAATCTTTATGAGGTGAGATCAGAAACTCATACCTTCTAAGTTGTTTTCTGACTCTCTCCGACTTATGCGGTTCTTGTGTATTCGAAGATTGTGGTATAGTTTCATCCCTGATGAACTGTTTGTGTTTCATTAAGGAATCGGTGTCTGGAATAGTATTACTCTAATTTTCATCGAGTTTTACTTTCCTCTCACTCACCACTACATATAGGTATTCCTCTTAGGAAAACTGCATGGAGAGCAACAATTACATTGTTCTCTTATGAGTTGTATAATTACTATACTTTGGTTTCCCTATGATAACCCACAAATAGGCACTTATACGATTTTAGTTCTAGTTTAGTATCATCCAATCATATTCCCAACATTCCCAAATGTTCAAGAATGAGAAAACCCGGTTTCTTTCCTGTTCATATCTAATATTAAGTCTGTCCAACAGATTTTTATGGAACCTTATTCAAAATAAGTGTTGCACTGTTAAATGTCTATCCCTAGAAGGAAAATAGTAGCTCAGAGCGACTCATCATTAACCTTACCATGTCCAACAAAGTTCGGTTTGTCTGTGCGGATAAACCGTCAAATTGAGGTGTTCCGGGAGGAGTCCACTCTGAAAGAATACTATACTCTTTCAAATAGTCAAGAAACTTATTGCTTAAGTATTTTCCACCACGGTCTAACCGTGACTGTTTAATACTTTAGACGGTCTGTCTGTCTACTTCGTGTCGAAACTCTTTAAATTTATCAAAAGTTTTTGGTTATGTGTTTCACAAGAAACACACAACCGTAACGCGATGCCACATCTGTAAAGGTTACGAAGTACTCATATCCATCTCTAGCCAAGCTAGACATGGGCCCACTTACGTCACCATGAAAGAGGGCTAACATATCGGTGGCACTTGTACTTTTACCAAGTAAAAGATGTTTTAGGCACTTTGCCTAATAAACTAGATTCGTAGACATTATTTGAATTAGAATCAAATCTGTCCTAGTACCCACTCTTCGAAAGTGTGGATATACGAGTCTTGTTTATGTGTCCCAGATAACAATGCCACAAATAAGTCTCATCTGATTAATTCAGTTTGAGCTATTTTTTTGTCATGTTATATGTTTGAGATTTGTTTATATTCAAAATATAAATACTGTTATTCACAACCAATGTGGTTATCTCAATTTCATCTTTATAAATAAAACACTTAGTGTTCTAGAATATAAAGGTATACCCACAAGAGGTTAAACTTAGATATAGAGATAATATTTCTAGCCAAACTATGTACATTTTAACAGTTTCCTAATTTATTTACATGCCCAAAGGGCAGTTCCAAAACTTAGGTTTCTACTACCAAAACAGTGACTCTCGTCCCATTTCCGACTCGCAGGTCAATCTCATCTTGAAGCAAGTCTCCTGCTTATCAGCAGATTCTGCACATCAGTACATATAATTTTTTTTGTACCACATCCAGTATCATAAATCCAATTTTGAAACCAGTAGTGAACATGTTTATGATAAACATACTTGAAGCCGGAGCCTTGCCCCGCCTTCACTACCTTCATGTCTGCCTTGTCTATACGGCAGTCACGCTTCCAGTGACCCCGTTTGCCACAGTTTAGGCAGACATCTTGGGATATGTCATTTGTCTTCCTAAAAGACTGTGATTATTTTTTCTTTTTCCTTTTCCACACCCCAGAAGCCTTCGGGCAAGCCTTGGCCTTCTAGGATGTTGAAGTAAATACGCCTTGCGCTTCTTGCCTTTTTGCAAACTCTGGCTTTGTGTCTTTGAGTATAGACATTAACTCTCCAAGAGTTTTCTATTGCAATTAGTAATTCTAAGATCTAAGTATAGATCTATGAAGATCCTTTAATTTCAATATCATACTATAAGGATCTAATCCTTAATTCTGAAGAAGAAATTAAGGAGTCTTTGCGGTAAGAATAACGGATTAGGCACTAAAGTTATCATCACATGATGTTGGTTTCTAAGGCATTCCCAAGATCAAATTTAAGCAATGAAATAAAGTGAATACATAAAGAAGTATGGCGGAATCATACTTACAATGAGCGGATTTAGGATGCATCAAATACAATAATTTCCTCCTCCAAGTTTTCGGCTAAGCTCCACTTTGGGGATGGAGTCCTAGCTCTAAGATTTATGCTTTGATTCCAAGCTTTTGGGATCGTTTCCCTATCACCTTGGATGATTCCTTTGGTGTGCTAGCACTTAGAAAATTTGCAGTAAATTTTCTTCTTGTTCCTTGCAACTCTCGGCCATGAGAAGAAAAATGAGGGAGAGTGTTTTCGTTTTGATGTAACCGTGATAGAGAAAGTAAAATGAATGAATTATTTGATATCAAAAATCAAATGAAAGATATACCAAACATTCGGTAAAAGTCTTTCAATCATTACTTACAAAATGTGTTTTACAAGTCATCATCATGCCTTCACCAAAACCCATCACCAAAAAGTAATTAAAGTGACAAGTGATGTGACATGTATGCCCCACTTGATTCAAAATCCGAGTTGGCCCGCAACACATCCCGGGCTCGGGTTCGCTAATTCCGAATTAACGAATTTTCTGTTGCAACGTAATTAAATCAAATTTAATTAAAATAATTATGCATAGCAAAATTACTATTCATGTCTCTCGCGAATTAATTCTAAATTAATTCGTTTGCCCGAATTAAAATCCAATTTTAATTCCGCGTCGAAATCTAATTTCGTTTAATATATTGAATATATAATTTTATCGATTAATTCCAAATTAATCATTCTCTCTCTTCAAATAGTTTTTTATCCTAGATATAATCTCTTAGTAATTAATTAAAGATTATTTATGTTTGAATCATACATCATCGGTGAATCTTCGAGAAGTGACCCAAGAGATCCCTGGATATGGTGGCAGTAAATCCGGTCGTCAGACTATCCGAACACGTACGTACCTCGTACTACATTTTTACCGATTTATGAGACATGGTTGGCTTCTAGCAAAGCGTCGTGCCTACCCAATTCTCTAAAAATATTCTTAATGGAATATATAATCTTTGCCAGGAGTAGTATACGTAGTATTGCGTATTTCGATCCAGTATCGGATGTCACATGCTGGGCCTAGGGCTGGAATAGTGTCTGCCTCGTACGAAACATATATCGGATCACGAGCAACTAGTCTCTATAATCGGATAAACATGACCTAGTCATATTATCCCGATGAGTGCAGTACATAAGAGTACTAGTTCCGTATCCTACGTGATTATCATCTTCATATGACTGAAGTGATACTTCCATCTTGACATCACACCCAATACACTACGATTCTCAGTATACCCAGAAGAGGCGTACACAGAACCTGTTAAAGCCCTGGACGACCAAAACCAAAGTATACTAATTATCGCAAGTACTAGTGATGCAAGTCTCAGGTTAAGACCAAATACAATTACCCTGATTCGGACTCCCATAGACATATAGTCATACTACCATTGGGATTCTGAGGGGTCTATCCAGAGCGAAGCTGTTTCCGTACCATCGGTAAACACAACCTCCTATCACACTTGCATAAGTATCCAATACTTAAATATATGATAACTATGTCGTTATGCTCCCACAACGCACACAAGTGCAATACTAGTCTATTCTGCATTATCGATGTCCAATCTTGATAATACTACGACTATGGATGTTTAATGATTAAACGGTTATGGATTGATACTATCTCATATCTTATCAATCCGGAACTAATCATAGGGACTTTCATCATTTATATATCCAAGTAATAAATTATGAAATGATAAAATGTAATTTCCATTATCACATAGTTAATTTGTACAAAAATCACAATATCTTTTACAAATAGTGACACTATGGGTCATAGTTGTCCAACAATCACCCACTTGGGCTATATCCAGTCACTCAAGCATCTAACACCTGAACAATTTACATGTCGCTCAAACTTTTGCAGAGGAATAGCTTTCATTAGCGGATCTGCCATGTTGTCCTCTTATGCGACCTTCTCGATCTTCACATCACCACGATGTATGATCTCACAAATCAGATGGAAACATCGAAGAACATGCTTGGATCGTTGATGAGACTGTGATTCCTTAGCCTGTGCTATAGCCTTTTTATTGTCACAATACAATGGAATGGGCTCAGTTGCTAACGGAACTACTCCTAATCCAATTAGGAATTTTCGGATCCAAACTGTCTCTTTTACTACTTCAGCTGCAGCAATATACTCCGCTTCTGTTGTTGAATCGGCAATTGTCTCTTGCCTGGAAGATTTCCAGCTTACTGCTCCGTTGTTCAAACAAAATATGTACCCGGATTGTGAATTGCAGTCGTCTTTGTCGGTTTGGAAACTTGCATCGGTATACCCAGTTACCTCAAGTTCTCCATCTCCATAGATTAAGAAAACATCCTTTGTTTGTCTAAGATACTTAAGGATATTCTTAACCGCCATCCAGTGACCTTCACCTGGATCGGCCTGATAGTGACTACACATGCTCAAAGCATAGGAGACATCAGGTCGCGTACATATCATGGCATACATGATTATTCCGACTGCCGAGGTGAACGGTATCCGACTCATGCTGTCTCTCTCATCTTGAGTTTTTGGACACATGTCCTTAGATAGAGTGACGCCATGTGACATTGGCAACAGTCCCCTCTTGGACTGATCCATGTTGAATCTCTTCAACACTTTATCAATGTGCGTGCTCTAGGAGAGTCCAAGTAGCTTTCTAAATCTATCCCGGTAGATCTTTATTCCTAGAATAAATGCTGCTTCTCTCAGATCTTTCATGGAGAATTTTAATGAAAGCCAAGCTGTCACCGACATTAACATGGGAATGTTATTGCCAATAAGCAATACATCATCAATGTAAAGGACAATGAATGTCAGTGCACTCTCACTAACCTTCTTATATACACAATGATAATCTTCGCTTTGAATGAAATCATATTCTTTTATGATCTCATCAAAATGTTGGTTCCAAGAACGCGATGCTTGCTTCAATCCATAAATGGATCGATTTAACTTACAAACCTTGTTTGCAAGTCTTGGTATGATAAAATCATCAGGCTATTACATATAAATATCCTCCAAAAGGTTTCTGTTAAGGAAAGCGGTTTTGACGTCCATCTGCCATATCTCGTAATCGAAATATGCAGCAATAGCAAGTATTATCCGAATGGATTTAATCATAGAAATAGGTGAAAAGGTTTCGTCGTAATCGACACCATGTCGTTAGCGATATCCTTTCGCTACAAGCCTAGTTTTGTACATTTTTACGTTGCCATCCATGTCGGTTTTCTTCTTGAAGACCCATTTACATTCAATAGGCTTTACGCCTTCTGGTGCATCAACCAGTGTCCAAACTTGGTTGGTGTACATGGAATCCATTTCGGACATCATGGCCTCTTGCCATAAAGCGGAATCAATATCTTGTATCGCTTTCTCATACGTAGCCGGTTCGTTATCCTCAATAAGATTAATATCTACATGAGGTGAGATCAGAAACTCATACCTCTCAGGTTGTTTCCTGACTCTCTCTGACCTACATGGTTCTTGTGTATTCAAAGATTGTGGTACAGTATCATCCCTGATGGACTGTTCATATTCCGTTTAGGATTCTGTGCCAAGAACAGTATCACTCTGATTTTCATCGAGTTCTACTTTCCTCCACTAACCACTGCATTTAGGAATTCTTTCTCAAGGAAAACCGTATGTAGAGCAACAAATACTTTGTTCTCTTATGGGTGATAGAAGTAATATCCTTTGGTTTCCCTAGGATATCTTACGAATAGGCATTTATCCGATTTGGGTTCAAGTTTGGTACCTTCCAAACGTTTGACGTATGCCCAGCAACCCCAAATCTTCAGGAATGAGAAATCTGGTTTCTTTCCTGTCCATATCTCATACAGAGTCTGTTGAACAGACGTTGACGAAACCTTAGTCAATATAAGTATTGCACTGTTCAATGCATATCCCTGAAGGAAATAGGTAGCTCTGTCCGAATCATCATAGACCTTACCATGTCCACCAAAGTTCGGTTTCTCCGTTCAGACACACCGTTTAATTGCGGTGTTCCAGGAGGAGTCCACTGTGAAAGAATACCATATTCTTTCAAGTAATCAAGAAACTCATTGCTCAAGTATTCGCCACCACGGTCCGACCGTAATCTCTTAATACTTTTACCAGTCTATTTTTCAACTTCGTGTCGAAACCCTTTGAATTTCTTAAAGGTTTCCGACTTGTGTCTCATAAGATACACATAACAATAACTCGATGCATCATCCGTAAAGGTTATGAAGTATTCATATCCACCTCTAGCCTGGCTAGACATGGGCCCACATACGTCACTATGAACGAGGGCTAACAGTTCGGTGGCACGTGCACCCTTTTCACTAAAAGGTGTTTTAGGCATTTTGCCTAATAAACAAGATTCACAGACGTCATATGAATTTGGATCAAATCCGTCCAAGTACCCACTCTTTGAAAGTGGATATATGTGTCTTGTTTATATGTCCCAGACGACAATACCACATATAAGTTTCATCTTTATTACTTACTTTAAGCCTTTTGTTTGTTACAGCATATGTTTGAGATTGATTTATATTCAAAATATAAAGACCATTATTTACAATAGCAGTGCAAATTTCCATATCATTTTTATACATAAAACACCCAGTTTTTCTAAATACAAAAGTATACCCATATTGGGTTAACATAGATACAGAAATAATATTCCTAGTCAAACTAGGTACAAAATAACAGTTTATAAGTTCAAGTACGTGACCCGATGGCAGTTCCAAAACATAAGTGCCCATTGCCAAAACGGCAACTCGTGTCTCATTCCCGACACGTAGATCAATCTCTCCTTAGGCCAGTCTCCTGCTAATCTGCAGATCCTGCACATCAGTACATATGTGAGTACTACAACCAGAATCAAAAATCCAATTTTTAAAACTAGTAGTAGACATGCTTATTTCTATAACAAACATACCTAAAACCGGTATCTTGCCCGCTTTCATTTCCTTCATGTGCGCCTTATACTCGCAGTGGTCAGCTTCCAGTGACCCCGCTTCCCACACTACAAACATACATCTGTGGATTTTTCCTTGGGTTTCCCAGAACCCTTTGACGATTTGGCCTTACCTTTTTTCTTATGCTTCTTCTTCTTCACACCTCCAGTCGCCTTGGGCCAAGCCCTCGGAGTCTGAGATTTCGAAGTGAAGTGCGCATCGCGCTTCTTGCCCTTTAGAAGCTCCTTTTCAGTCTCTTTCAGAATGAACATTAACTCTCCAAGAGTATCATCTTGGTTCAGCATATTATAGTTCATGATGAACCCACTCTAAATGTCGGGGAGAGACTGCAAGATCAAATCTATCGAAGTCTCAGCCTCAAAGACAATGCCCATCTGAGCCAGCTGCTCGATGTCAGTAATCATATGTGACACATGGTGCTCAACAGATGTTTCATCTGACATGCGAGCGCGGAAGAGCTTCTTCTGCAACTCATATCTTTGCGATATAAGATTAGATCGGTGAAGATCATGAAACTTCTCTAATATGTTATAGGGATCCAATCTCT
Organism: Zanthoxylum bungeanum; assembly: GCA_019454045.1. Lineage (NCBI taxonomy): Eukaryota > Viridiplantae > Streptophyta > Magnoliopsida > Sapindales > Rutaceae > Zanthoxylum > Zanthoxylum bungeanum. The sequence continues at coordinate 404,932 of SKCR01001242.1, forward strand.
TATTCTGTCGACAGAATTGTTGAGTCATAGCAGCAAGCATAATGGACTGAGCAGTAGAGTTGTCATCGCTATGAGTCTTCCAAAGCTCTAGCTCAAGCAACTGATTAGGTCCAGGCTTAGGCCCAAGAGGTCTCTATATTGTATAGATCAACTTCTCAGATCCCAGGACAATCCTGAGATTCATTTCCCAGTCATAAAAATAGGTGCAATTAAAAATATTCCAGTTATAAAAATAGATGCAATAAAAACATTCTCCCCAATGATAATGTCTCTTTCCCGTCATTTTAATTGCGATAGTCCAACTATCCAATTAACAATGTATGGGTACGGTCTAACTGTTACAAGAAAAATAATAATATATTAGTCCAACTAATAAAATAATTGACGAAATAATTTGAAAGCGTGTAAAGCTAAGTATTTGAACAAAATTACAAATTCAATACTAGTCTCCCACTATTTTTCGGCGAGCTTCTAACCCTCTGTTGAGTACTCAGGAAACCTAGTTTCCTAGTGGGCTAGGATCCCGTTAAATAACACACAACCTTTACTTTAGCCAACAAGCTGTATGATATTTAACTAGGTAGATCTCTAAGATCAATTGGATCTCATCCAATTCCTAGATCCGGTAGGTGGACCACCAAGTCCAAAACATATATACAATATATATGCCAATATATTTTCCTAACCTATTTCCTCTGAATCAACTAAGCCTTGGCTTTGGCACAACAAGCTTCATGATTCCAGTTAAGCGGGACCCACTGACTTTGGAAAGCTTCGTAATCGATGTCGATGGACAAGAAGTGATCTTGACTTTGGCAAACAAATCACAACTTGGACAAGACATACGATATGGAACAAAGCCTTCATGATTCAAACACATCCGCGATGGACAAAGGTCTTGACTTTGGCCAACAAACCAGTGCCAATCTTGGATCTTGAGTAAGAATAATTCAATGGAAGGAAAACGCTTAATATTGATTGAGGGTTATTCGCGAAAATTGGCAACCAATTTATTATCTTTGTTAGGTTCATCATACACCCTTAAGCATGCATTCTAAAAGCATAATAAGGCGTGAAAAATAAATTTATAATAATATGCGGACGGATATCTAACAAATTATTCCTAGAACGAATCACTCAATTTCCTCTCCCCGGCTAGCACTATTCTAACTTCTACCCAATTACATAATACAATGAAATAAACCTCATTAACATTGAGGGGAATTAGGTGAGAAGAGAATTAAAAAGAATCGAGAGATAAGGCTGGACACGCAGGTCCAATTTAATAAATTCTAAATTTACAACAATTTCCAAAATTGCCCTTTCCCTTCTAATATCCATCCGATATGCATTATTCATTCAACACATCCATGTATTCACACAAAGCATGTTATTCAATCAATCTAATCCAATTAATTAATCTTTGAATTAAGTGATCATCCAATGTTCAAACAGCGATTTGATTTGCGCGAGTCCAACTCGTTTGAGAATAAGTACTCGAAGTACGAATTCTTGAATTATATCGAACTACAATTTAAATCTAATTTAATTCGTATTCAATGCTAATTTTATATTTAATTCCAAATTAAATAACTACACTTTCTAATGCACCTTTTCGACTTAGATTCTAAATCTAATCTTAATGGGACTCAAAGCCCAATTAACATCCAATTTAGTTTAATTAAAGTCCAATGGGCTTTCAATTAATTTCTTAAGGCATGGACTTTGGTCAATATGGGTCAAACCCAAATACCAAAGCCTATTTAAGGAATCACCCTTATATGCCAAGAAACCAATTTAGGCCCATTAGGCCCAATTAAATATTAAAAGGTCCATTTGTTATATTTGGACTTAATGGAATTGTTTAGGCCCAATTTGGATCCAATCCAATTGACCTAAACAAACTTGGCCAACCAAGCCCATTAGGGCCAAATACAACATTATAAGCCCAATTCTAAATCACGCCCAATTAATTAAATTCTAATTTTCCAAATTTCAAAATTCAATTAATTAAAGTGTATTACATCAATTAATTATCTAAATTAACATTTCCAAAATACTAATTTAATCAATTAATCATGTATTTATTTGTTCAACTCATGTCCAATATTTTGAAACAAAAAATCAACTCATTTCATGCTCCATAGCTCACGGCATTTATGGTTTATTTATGTTCGATTCCGATTTCAATCTAATTGAAACTCAAATCAACATAACAATATTTTTCAACTCATCCAATGATCAAAAAAAAAAACCATGACTTTAGGGTAAATGTTGCATTCGGCCAAGCCTCAATTTTGGGCAAAATTGATCCAATTAAGTTTTCATAAAATTGATCATATATAACTCCAAGTTATCCATATACAAGCATGCTCAAACAATCAATTTGGTTAAATCATGCTCAAATCCAATTTACCCAAATTTTACCCTAACCTTTTTCATGCTCAAATTAGGCTCCATGATACCATTTTTTGGTTTCTAAGGCATTCCCAAGATCAAATTCAAGCAATGAAATAGAGTGAATACATAAAGAAGTATGACAGAATCATACTTACAATAAGCGGATTTAGGATGCGTCAAATATAATAATTTCCTCCTCCAAGTTTTCAGCCAAGCTCCACTTTGGGGATAAAGTCCAAGCTCCAAGCTTTATGCTTTGATTCCAAGCTTTTGGGATGGTTTCCCTATCACCTTGGATGATTCCTTTGGTGTGCTAGCACTTAGAAAATTTACAGCAAATTTTCCTCTTGTTCCTTACAACTATCGGCCATGAGAAGAAAAAAGAGGGAGAGTGTTTTCTTTTTGAGAGAGAGAGTGGAATGAGTTAATTATTTGATTTCAAAAATCAAATGAAAAATATACCAAACATTTGGTAAAAGTCTTTCATCATGCCTTCACCAAAATCACCAAAAAGTAATTAAAGTGACAAGTGATGTGACATGTGGGCCCCACTTGATTCAAAATCCGAGTGGACCCGCAACACATCCCGGGATCGGGTTCGCTAATTTTGAATTAACAAATTTTTCGTTGCAACGTAATTAAATCAAATTTAATTAAATAATTATGCCTAGCAAAATTACTATTCACGTCGCTCGTGAATTAATTCTAAATTAATTCGTTTGCCTGAATTAAAATCCAATTTTAATTCCGCGTGAAAATCTAATTTCGTTTAATAAATCGAATATATTATTTTATCGATTAATTCCAATTAATCATTCTCTCTCTTCAAATAGTATTTTTTCCTAGATAAAATGTCTCCGTAATTAATCCAAGATTAATTATGTTTGAATCATACGTCATCGGTGAATCTTCGGGAAGCGACCCAAGAGATCCTTGGATATGTTGGCAGTAAATCTGGTCATCGGACTATCCAAACATGTACGTATCTCGTACTACATTTTTACCAATTTACGAGACATGGTTGGCTTCTAGCAAAGTGTCGTGCCTACCCAATTCTCCAGAAATATTCTTAATGGAATATATAATCTTTGTCAGGAGTAGTATACATAGTATTGCATATTTCAATCCAGTATCGGATGTCATATGCTAGGCATGAGGCTGGAATAGTGTCTGCCCCGTACGAAATATATATCGGATCACGAGCAACTAGTCTCTTTAATCGGATAATCATGACCTTGTAATATTATTCTGATGGTTGTAACACATTAGAGCACCAGTTATGTATCCCTGTGTGATCATCATCTCCATATAACTGAAGTGATACTTCCGTCTTGACATCACATCCAATACACTACGATTCTCAATAAACCCATAAGAGGAGTACATAGAACCTGTTAAAGTCCCGGATGACCAAAACTAAAGCGTAAAGATTGTCGCAAGTACTAGCGATTTAAGTCTCAGGTTAAGACCAAATACACCTACCCTGATGCGGATTCCCATAGACACAAAGTCATTCTACCAATGGGATTCTGCGGGGTCTATCCAGAGCGAAGCTGTTTCCGTACCATCGGTAAACATAACCTCCTATCACACTTGCATAAGTATCCAACACTTAAATATATGAGAACTATGCTGTTACGCTTCCATAACACGCACAAGTGCAATACTAGTCTATTCCGCATTATCGATGTCTAATCTTGATAATACTACAACTAGGGATGTTTAATGATTAAATCGTTATGGATTGATACTGTCTTATATCTTATCAATCCGGAACTAATCATAAGGACTTTCATCATTTATATATCCAAGTAAATAAATTACAAAATGATAAAATACAATTTCCATTATCACATAGTTAATTTGTACAAAAACCACAATGTCTTTTACAAATAGTGACGCTATGGGTCATAGTTTTCTAACACATGAATCTTACAAAGATCATGTTCTACTATTTGCTCATCTCGGAGCTCAGACCCGAGATGTCATTCTATCAAATAGAATAACTTCTCCGTTCCCAGGACTATCCTGAGGTACTATTCCCAATCTAAAAATTGGAGCCGTTTAAAGACATTTTCACCCAAGATTATGTTCTAAACGCTAATCTTTCAGTTATCTTGATTCCAATAGTCCAACTATCCAATCAACGATTTCGGGTACAATCAAATATAATGAATACTATAGTCTAACTATATAATCAACTACTATTTGATTGGTTAAATCCAAATATATTGATTACTATAATCCAATTATATAATCAACTATAAATGAAGTAGTTTGAATACAGTCCAACTATTTAATTTAAAACAACAATTAAATATTAGTCCAACTAATATACATTCAAATAATGATGAAAAATGAAATGAGCACATTTTGGCAAGTATCTAAACAAAATTGCAAATTTAATACTTGCTTCACACTATTTTTCGGCGAGACTCTAACCCTCTGTTGAATACTCGAGAAACATAGTTTCCTAGTGGGCTAGGATCCCGTTAAATAGCACACAACCTTGACTTTAGCCAACAAGTTGTATGAAACTTAACTAGGTAGATCTCTAAGATCAATTGGATCTCATCTAATTCCTAGATCCAGTAGGTGGACCTCCAAGTCCTAAACATATATCCAATATATATGCCAATATATCCAATATATTCCCTAAACTTTTTCCTCTGAATCAACTACGCCTTGGCTTTGGCACAACAAGCTTAATGATTCCAGTTAAGCAGGACTCATTGACTTTGGAAAGCTTCGTAATCGATGTCGATGGACAAGAAGTGATCTTGACTTTGGCCAACAAATCACAACTTGGACAAGACATGCGATATGGAACAAAGCCTTCTTGATTCAAACACATCCGTGATGGACAAATGTCTTGACTTTAACCAATAAACTAGTGTCAATGTTGGATCTTGAGAATGAATCACTCAATGGAAGGAAAGCGTTTAATATTTGTTGAGGGTTTTTCACGTAATTGGCAACCAATTAATTATCTTTGATTAGGTCTCATCATACACCCTTAAGCATACATTCTAAAAGCATAATAAGGCGCAGTAAAATAATAATGATATGTGGATGGATATATAATACAATTTGTTCCTAGAACAAATCTCTCCATTTCCTCTCTTCCGCTAGCACTATTTTTACTTCTACCCAATTACATAACACTTCTAAAGAAACCTCATTTACATTGAGGGGAATAGGTGAGAAGAGAAATAAAAGAGTCAAGAGATAATAGGCTGGACACGCTGGTCCTATTTAATAAATTCTAAATTTATTACAACAATTTCTAAAATTGCCCTCACTCATCTAATATCCATCTGATATACATTATTCATGCATCACATCCATGTATTCACACAATGCATGTTATCAATCAATCTAATCCAATTAATTAATCTTTAATTAATGACCATCCAATGTTCAAACAACGATTTGATTTGCTCGAGTCCAACTCGTTTTAAGAATAAGTACTCGAAGTACGTATTCTTGAATTATATCGAACTACAATATTAAATCCAATTTAATTCGTATTCAATACCAATTCTTTATTTAGTTCCAAATTAAATAATTACACTTTATTAATGAGCCTTTACGACTTAGATTCTAAATCTAATCTTAATGGGTCCCAAAGCCCAATTAACATCCAAAGTCAATTTAATTAAAGTCCAATAGGCTTTCAATTAATTTATAAGGCATGGACTTTGGCAACCAAAGCCCAATTAGGAATCACCATTTGCTATAAAATTAATTTTACCTCATTAGGCCAATTAAATTTTAAATGCCCAATTATCATATTTGGACTTTATGGAAATGGTTTTAGGCCCAATTGGATCCAACCAATTATCCTAAACCAAACTTGGCCCAACCAAGCCCATTAAGCCCAGATACAATAATTTTCAGCCCAATTAATTAAATTTCAATGTTCCAAATATCTCAATTTGATTAACTAAAGTTTATTAGCCATAATTAATTAGTTAAATTAATATTTCCAAAACACCAATTACACTAATTAATCATGCTTTAATTAATCAACTTATGTCCAACACAAATTGAAGCAAAATCAATCCCAACATGTTTCTTTAAACTCACGGCAATCAAGGTTTTTATATCCGATTTTGATTTCAATCAAATTAAATCACAAATCAATATAATCAAATATTTGAAACACATCCAATGGCTTAAAATCAAAATCACCAAGAGCTACAAGAGTCCTTTCATATTCGGCCAGGCCCTCAAATTTGGGGAAACGTAATCCAATTAATTTTTCAAAAAATTGATCATGCATAACTCTAAGTTAACATATTATAAGCATGCTTAAAATCCCAAATTAAAGTTTAAGAACCCTAAATTCAATTTCATGCTCAATTATGGCTCTGATACCATTGTTGGATTTTCTAGGTCAAACCAAGATCAATTAAGCAAGAAATCATGTGAATACAACAAAGTAAGAATGCGAAAAATACTCACTTTGATCGGTTGGATGTAGAAGAGAAGTTCAAAACTTTGCCTTCATGGCTGTTGCTTCAAGCTTCTCCTTTGATGTATGTTGATCTTCCAATCATTTCCTTGAATTCCAAACTCATGGATATGTTTCCCTAACACCTTTGTAAGACTCTTTGATATGATAGCATAGGAGATTTTGCAACAAAATCCCTTGGTTTCCTTTGTAACTCTCGGCCAAAGAGAGTTTGTGAGAGGAATAAGGCCATTCGGCCAAGCCAACTCCAAGATGGAGAGAAAGAGAGAAATGGCTTGAATGGAGAGAGAGGAAAGAATATGAGTGAATGCGTTAAGCTATTTGATTTCAAAAATCAAATATCATTTACCAATTTTTCCAAAAAGTTAGTACAAGTCATTATCACATCAACTTAAATGATGCTTGTGTAAGAAACAAGCAACCATCAAAATCCCATCAACTTCCATCAACAAAAAGTTGATAAAGTTGACTATGTGATGTGACAAGTGTGGGCCCCACTTTAATTCAAAATCTGAGTGGGCCCGCAAACACATTACGGACTTGAGTTCGTTAATTTCGAATTAACGAATTTCTGTTGCGACGTAATTAAATCAAATTTAATTAAATAATTATGCCTAGCAAAATTACCATTCACGTCGCTCGCGAATAATTCTAAATTAATTCGTTCGCCCGAATTAAAATCTAATTTTAATTCTGTTATGAAAACTAATTTCATTTAATATATCGAATATATTATTTTATCGATTAATTCCGAATTAATCGTTCTCTCTCTTTGAATTGAATTTTATCTCAAATAAAATTCTCCGTAAATAATCCTAGATTAATTTTCTCTCTCTTCTGATTAATCCCAGATTAATTATGTTCGAGTCATACGTCATCGGTGAATATTCGAGAAGCGACCCATGAGATCCCTGGATATGTTGCAGTAAATCCGGTCATCGGAATATCCGAACACGTGCGTACCCAGTACCACATTCTTACCGATTCACAAGACATGGTTGGCTTCTAGCAAAGCGTCGTGCATACCCAATTCTCCAGAAATATTCTTTTAAGGAATATGCAATCTATGTCAGGCGTAGTATACGTAGTATTGTGTATTACGATCCAGTATCAGATGTCACATGCTAGGCCTGGGGTTGGAATTGTGTCTGCCCCGTACGAAGCACATATCAAATCTCTGGTAACTAGTCTCTATAATCGGATAAACATAACCTAGTCATATTATCCCGATGACTGCAGTACATAAGAGTACTAGTTCCGTATCCTACGTCGTCATCATCTTCATATGACTGAAGTGATACTTCCATCTCAGTATACCCAAAAGAGGCGTACACAGAACCTGTTAAAGCCTTGGACGACCAAAACCAAAGTATACTGATTGTCGCAAGTACTAGCGATGCAAGTCTCAGGTTAAGACCAAATACACCTACCCTGATTCGGACTCCCATAGACACATAGTTATACTAAAAATGGGATTTCGATGGGTCTATCCAGAGTGAAGCTGTTTCCGTACCATCGGTAAACACAACCTCCTACCACACTTGCATAAATATCCAATACTTACATATATGAGAACTATATCGTTATGCTCCCACAATGTGCACAAGTGCAATACTAGTCTATTCCGCATTATCGATGTCCAATCTCGATAATACTACGATTAGGGATATCTTAATGATTAAACCTTAGTGGATTAATACTGTCTGATATCTTATTAATCCGGAACTAATCATATGGACTTTTATCATTTATATATCCCGGTAATCCAATTACAAATGATAAAGGAGCAATTTCCTTTGTCACATAGTTAATTTATACAACAACACCATGTTCTTTACAAATAGTGATGCTATGGGTCATAATTGTCCAACATACCATTCTATAATCACTTGACCACCTTTGGGTGAACTAGAATTATTCATGAGATATTTCATAGTGGGATTCTAAATTGGTTTGTGTTTTGATTCAAATAAATGCATATAAGTATTTAGAATACATATATGCTAGTTGTATAACATGTATTGATCGTGATTATAATGTTAAAATTGGATTTTATGTGTATTCGAAGTATTAGAAGAAAATTGGAAGTGTTTAATATTGGTTTGAAGTTGAAAAATTCTCACTGCCTAGGGCAGCGTTGCGACTCTGACCTCTCAGCATTGCGATACCGAGCATCTGATCCAAGAGCATCACGATGTCCACCCTTCCGCATCGTGATGTCGAGATGTTTAGCTCTCGCACTTTGGAGCATCTCGAGGCCCAAGCTCGCGCTACTCGATGCGCAGAGATGATAAATACTGAAACTTTATTTTCTCAGTTCTTGAGATTTTGGACTCCGTTTTGGTCCTTATTTTTTCTTACGGACTTGAAACAAAATGTAGTTTTACATAAAAGTATTTTAAAATACACCAATGCTAGATATCCATGGTTTAGATCCACTTCCGCTATGTGGGGAACCGATCCAACCTTAGAGTTTCCACATCTGCCGTAATAGACATGGGGCTACTCGTTATATTTGTGCTGATGATAAAATATTTTCCTTATATCAGAGGGTCGATGGTGGTGATAATTTGATAATGAGAAACTCATCTACCTCCAGAGTGGTTGGATAAGGCATAGTGGTTCTGAAGATGACATCCAAGAAGGAGCTTACATTGAAGAATATTTTATATGTTCCTGATATTTTGGTGAACTTGGTTTCTTGTTCACTCCTTAACAAGAATGGTTTTAAGCTTGTATTTATTTCTGACAAGTTTGTATCGATAAAAAATGATGTCTATGTAGGAAAATGATACCTCACTAAGGGCATTTTTAAGTTCAACATAATGATGTTCAATCGACACAATGCTAAAAATAATAAAGCTACATCTTCTGCTTATATTATTGATTCACAAAATATATGACATGGTAGGTTGGGGCATGATAATTATGATATAATGCATGATAATTATGATATAATAAGTAAATTAATTAACATGGACATAATATATAAATTTACAATTGATAACCAACATAAATGTGAAGCATGTGTTGAATAAAAAATGAATAGAACATAATTTCGTTCCATAGAATGAAGTTCCGAACCCTTGGAACTTATTCACATTGATCTGTGTGATATGAATGTTGTGTAATTAGAGGCGATAAAAAGTATTTTGTCACTTTTATTGATGACAGCATAAGATTCTGCTCTATGTATTTGTTATAGAACAAAGATTAAGTTATTGAGAGCTTGTACACTATAAGAATGTAGTTAAAAATCAACTTGATAAGAAAATCAAAAGAATCGAAAGTGATAAGGGAGGTGAATATGTGTCACCATTCAATGAATATTGTTCCAATCATGGAATTATTCACGCCTTGTTTCCACCAACTATGTTCTGAACAAATTACCTCACAAAAGATTGGATAATACACTATATGAATTGTGGAAAGATCACGTATCTCCTTAAAATATCTGAAGTGTGAGGGTTTGTCTCCAAAATGATGGTTCCTAAACATAAAAATGTGAGAATAGGTTCAAAACTATTGACTCTATATTCATTAGATATGCTCACAATAATAGCTCGGATCGATTCTTAATACATAAATCTAAAATTCCTAACGTCAATCCAAATATAATAATTGAGTCAAGGAATGCGAAAATCTTTGAATAGATATTTCCTTGTAAAGAAAAACAAACAATGGAGTCTCTCAAAAGAACCATTGATACTACAAGTAATGATCAAGTTAACCAAGAATTAGATCAACATGAAAAGATTGAGGAAAATAAACCTAGACGTAGCAAAAGAGAAAGAACGTTTAAGTCATGTGGACCTGATTTTCTGACATACCTGCTAGAAAATGAGCCTCAAAGTTATAAGAAGTGATATCTTATTCGGAGGCATCTTTATGGAAAGAAGCTATCAATAGTGAGATTGATTCTATTCTTCAAAACCATACTTGAAAATTAGTTGATCTTTCTCCAGGTTTTAAGCCGTTGGGCTACAAATGGATTTTCAAACGAAAGATGAAGCCGGATGGATCAATAGATAAGTACAAGCAAAGACTTTTTATAAAATGTTATAGATAAAAAGAATTCTTGATTACTTTGAAACATATCACCAGTGACCCGCATCACTTCAATAAGAATGCTTATGTTATAGTAGTTATATTTGGTCTTGAAATACTTCAATTGGATGTAAAGAAGACATTCTTAAATGGTGACTTGGATGAAAAGATCCACATGGAACAATTAGAATGTTTTAATGTCCCTGGAAAAGAACAAAAAGTGTCCAAACTTGTAAAATCCTTATACGGATTAAAACAAGCACCTAACTAATGGTATGAGAAATTTGAAAAAGAAATGTTGTTAAGTGGATTCAAAATCAATAAGTGTTATAAGTATGTGTACACTAAATCAAATAAAAAATGATATGCCATTACGTGTCTCTACGTAGACGATATGTTGATAATTGGTAGCAATCATAAGATGATTCAGTCTACCAAGAAGTATTGACCAACAAATTTGACATAAAAGATTTAGGAGTAGCTAATGTGATCCTAGGAATTAAACTTTCTAGAATATCATAAAGATACATATTATCTCAAACTCATTATGATGAGAAAATACTTGAGAAATATAACAAAAAGATCTAAACATAACTAGAACTCATGTGGACCTAACTATTATTTGTCAAAGAATTCTTGTTCAAGCATATCACAATTAGAGTATTCGAGAATCATTGGAAGTATGATGTATCTTACAAATTATACAATAGTAGATATCGCTCAAGCTGTAAACAAGCTTAAAAGATATACAGTAATCCAGGACATAATCAGTCAAAAATCATAGTATGAGTTTTGAGGTATCTGAGAGACACTTCAAAATATGGTCTGCATCACACGAGATATCTTGTTGTTTTAGAGGGTACAATAATGCTAACTGGATATCTGATACAGTGGATTCCAAGTCCACGAGTGATTTATTTTCACACTTGGTGGTGTAGCTGTGTCATGTAAATCCTCGAGGAAAACATATATTGCCCAATTTACTATGGAGTCTGAGTTCATAGCATTAGTCAAAACAGCGGAAGAAACGAAGTTGCTTCTAAATTTCTTATAGGATATTCCAAATTGGCAAAAATCAGTGTAAGCTATAAGCACACATTGTGATAGTCAACCGGCTATTAGAAGAGCCCAAAATATAATGTATAATGATAAGTCTCGACACATACGACGAAGACACAATACCATAAGGCAATTATTCTTAAGCGGTATAATTTCAATAGATTATGTCAAGTCGAAGGAAAATCTAGCAGATCCACTTACTAAAGGTTTACCTAGAGTGCAAGTTAAGAAATCATCAAGTGGAATTGACTTAAAGCCTATAAATTAAGAATTGTCAATGTGGAAACCCAACCTAACTGACTAGAGATACTAAGATCTTAGTTCAAAATAGAAAACTGAAACTTTATGCAATTCAAAATAAATACTGTAGAGTTCTATATTCTTTCCCACTCCTATAATTACACAGAGTATTATTGTCAAGTTTTGGTTAAGTTAAGACTTTTAGTGATCACTATTTTAGGAGAAGAATCATAAAAGGGGTAAAGACATATTAGTTTTTATTATAGATCACCTATTTCAAGTAAGAAGTGAAGCCACATCCATGAGAATTTTAAAAGCTGGATTCCCTAAAGTACTTGATGAAGCCATGACCGATGTTCATGGTCGAATTAAACACAACCGTAGAATGAGAAATGATCGAAGTGAAGCTGTGTGATGGATATTGTCTTGGTTTACACTAACAATGGAACAGTTCAAGACTATAAGTCACTGGTTTGCCAAGTAAATCCGATACTCATTTACAAGAAAATGTTCAAGGCAAAAGCTACATATTTCGATGTAGTTTCATTTCAATGAAACTATCTTAAGGGTCTACATTAATAATTAGACAATTATGGGGATTATAAGAAAATTTTCTCATATAAAATATATTTATACAATGCTTTAGTGAAAAGACATGCCTCCAATATATGAGTTTTAGGAAAATCACAAATTGAAGATATATGTCCCTTAGAGTGAAAGTTATAACCATTTGAGTTTTAAGGATGTATTGAAGAGATATAACCCTTTAAATGATTGCATCTTTAAATAGCATCTTTCTTCATTTTGTATTCACTTGGGAAAAAATAAGAATTAATTATTAAAGTTTAAAAAGAGAGTTTCCATCATTATTCCAAGTTCAAGTTCTTGAAGAACGGAATGTCACTTTCTACTAGAAACAACCAAGTTATCTTAGGAGAATATTAGCCACCAACACACACCTATTGGGACTATATTTTGCCAAAACATAAATTTATTGTACTTTTTTTTAATATTATATTTTCATTATGCTATTCTTTTTTAAAAATATATATATAATTCATATTATTCTTGTTATTAAGGGGGGCGTGTATTCAATTGAGATTTTAAAAGACTTTTTTGGGGTTAAATAAGTCTTGTGGTATGCAATTAAGATTTTTAAATAATCTAAAAGTCTTGTAGTATTCCATTAAGACGATTAGGATTTTTTTTTAAAGAGTGTATCTGAATATAGTGGTATTCAATTAGGACTTTAAACAAGTAATAGAAAGTCTTATGGTATTGAAAAACATAATTATTTTGAATGATTTTTTCATATGTGTGATTGTGTGAGACTTTTTAGTGAGAATTATAAATATCAAACTCTATAAAAAAATCATGCCCTAACTCATGAGACTTTTTACATAAGATTTTTTTTTACTGTTAGAAAACAGAATATGAACATATATGTTATCTCTTCATGAACAAGTTACTTGCTTATTAGTAATTTCTTCTTTTTTCTTTCAAACAAAACAATATGACTTTCTTTTAATGCAACTAGTAATGTCATTCTTTCAACCATTTTTCTTAATGATATCATTTTCGAGGAGGAAAATTCTACCACATTTAAAGGTAATTTCCAAGATTTTCTTTGAGGCCAGCAGAACTTCTTCAATCAAATAGATGATAATCTACAAAGGAAATTTAGCATAACAATGATTTTTTCCCTCATTTTCTCGCTAATTTTTTACTTGTATTTTTTTTTTAAAAAAAAACAAAATATAAGGAAAAAAATATTTATCAATTATTAAGATCATTGATGTCGAGGTGTTATCTTTTATTCCTAAGTCAGAGATATGACATTCTGTCATAGAAACTCCGAAAATAATCTGAGATAATTAAGCATTTTCGTCAGTAAAATTATATACACTGATAGTAAAATATTGATAGATTGCTTAAGTCCAGAAAATATTACCGCCAACATAGCATGTAAAGAAAATATAGTTGTAATGGTTGAGGCATCTCCACCTAACCATGATAGAAATTATAACATTGTTAATTCAATGGAGGGGTGATCAGGATGAGAATGGACCAAGAAAAGAATGTCTTATTGAACCAAATAGACATTACTCATAATCCATACTAAAATTTGGTTGGTTAGCATTAAAAAAAATTATATGTGGTCCTTTCAAATCTTTTAAATTCTTATGATATAATATTTTAAAATAAAATAAGAAAAAAATCCTGATTTAAAAAAGTGTAACAAAATCTTAACACTCATTACATTCTTAAATAGTCTTTTGAAATCTACTTGTTGACAAAAGTGAAATCGCCCTAGAACAAAGGAATAAAGGGCGAAGGCAAGAAATACGACGAAGGGAAGAGCGATCAAAGCGATCACTAGATTAGAGCGAAAAGAATCCAGGACGACCGAAGCAGCAACATGTAATGTAGTTGATCCCACGACTACGACAGTTAAGAAGTTTTCCCTCCACGATCAAGCAGTTGAGATGCACAGCTCAACGGTTGAAGACACGATCCAGCAGCTGCGTGGAGATACCGGAACTGCCCAAGCGGTTTACAAGCTTCACTACAAAAGCTCACTCGTATAAAGAGAAAAGCACGATAAAATGAAGACTCAAACGAGCATATTTTTATTTTTTATTTTTTATTTCTTAGTTTCATAACTTCTAGCACTGAAATTTGTGTGCTTGCGCCCCTTAAAGGCTTATTCACTAAATCAAACACCCCTTTGCTGGGACTTTGTCTCAGGAGGTTTGAACCTTACACGTTTCTATTTCTTCACGCATAAAAATCGCGCAAAAAGTTTTTTAGCGACCACAATGAGAGAATTGGTGTAAGTAGTGGAGATGCCTCCGAAAAGAAACACTCAAACTGGCTCAAGTACGGAGGAAGAAAGACTGGAGCAAACCAACCAGCCCCACGTTCCAGCCGTAGTGGGTCATTTCGAGGGTCTGGCAGACGCTAGTCGATACGAACCTATGTGAGAGCTCAGCCCTAATACAGTCTGCGTGTTGTTTGGCGAATTCACACAAGATGTCGTTGAACATATTAGGCTGCAAAATGCTCATGTCATAGATAAATTTGTCTCGATACTTAAGTTCATTAAATGAATTAATGGCCAAATATGTAAATGGTGACACAACAATACCGTTGACTACGCCCCTCCCTGCACTGAGCAGTCAGGTGGCTGGTCCGAGTAGTGTTCCTCTTTTAGGAGTCAATATCCCTACGGCTTCCAGTGGAGGAACAAGTCCTGGGGGAAAATGGCCTACATTTAGGGCCGAATCTACACCAAAGGCCAAATATGGCACAACACGAAGTGGTGTTGCCCCAGGGTGTCCAGCTTTCACAGGGACAGAATCATGATTATGTCCCACTTGTTAGAGGGCCACAACTGCCACCCATGGCAATCCATTTAATGGCAATGATATGTTAAGGGAACAAATGACCAAAATCCTCAAAAATCAATTCGGTCTAGGAGTACGGCCAATTCGGCCGAGGTATCGGAAGCCATATCCCGATTGGATCGATGTGTGGCATACCCATGGCCTAAAAACTACAAAATACCAGATTTTTCTCTGTTTACAGGGTCCGGGGAAGTTTCTACTATAGAACACATACGGCGATTTACCCTTTAATGTGGAGAAGTCACTGATTTCCATAAGTTGAGGCTATTTCACGGCTCACTGTCAGGAGTGGCTTTCTCCTGGTATGTCAGTCTACCGCCCAACTCGATGGAAAGTTGGCAACAAATGGAACAACTGTTCCACGCGCAGTTCTACAAGGCTGAATCTGAAGTAGCCTTAGTTGATTTGGCAAACTTAAGACAGTTGCCAGGAGAATGGGCTGAAACATTCTTATAGAGATTTAAAGTAGCTCGAGGCCGATGTTATGTGTCTTTTCCAGAAAAAGAATTCGTGAGAATCGCTCAGAGCTGTCTTAATTTTGACCTGAAAAGGAAATTTCAAGATCGTGAATTTTGGGACCTCCCCCAACTCATCACTAGTGTGGTGCGTTGGAGGAATAGCAAATGAAAAATTCTAGCAAAGGGACGTAGTACAGGAACATCGATTTTGAAGTAGGTGAAGTGGACATCGAATCGGCCGACTTGTGTTTGGCAGAATTAGTAAAAGGGAAGCCGTACATTGTAAAATGTGGGCCGAACCCCTAGCCAAAGAGAGAAATGATAAAAAGAGCAGAGACTTCTCTTTTGATATCACAAAAGTCGACGTCATATTCGATCAATTATATAGAGACACACAGATCAGCTTGAGCGATCGCCACACGTTGCCAAGCGCAGAGCAAATCAGTGGGGAAAAAATATTGCAAATGGCATAATGCGTAGTCCCATTCAACTAATAACTGTCATGTTTTTCAGAATGTCTTGCAGGATGCCATAAAATTTGGAGGAATAACGTTTGAAAAAAAGATGGCAGTGGACGACAACCCTTTCCCAAGTTCAGTGGAGTTAAATATGATCAACCCTGACCTTATTAAGATGAGTCTGCCAAAGGTCAGATTGGTTTTAGATGAAGAACGGGATGGTCATTGTCCAAGCGCTCTGGAAAGGATCAAAGCGCCCCAAGAACGTAGGGACCGGCAAAATATATGTACTCTGTGCAAGAACAGTATAGAATGGATGAAGGAGTTGGAAGATACTTGTGAAAGGCCCGTAAAAAGAGAGACAGTAGCATGGCAGCCACGAACCTTCGCACCAAGGTTCTATGGCGAGAATTCAATCTTCGTCCAAAATGTGAGGACATTAAGGGCAAAAATTCATCAGCTCAATATATGGTATTCATACCGAAGGCCGCATTAGGGACAACGTCCAAGAAGAAATTACCCTCCTGTAGATGAAATGACAAGGACCCAACTGAGACGACACCAGTGAAATATGGCCATATGATGCGCCAGCAAGTTGAAATGAAGGTTGTCGCAGACCGTAATGCTCATGCAGGAAAGAAACTAGACGAAAATAATAAAGAGAATGAAGACCAAGAAGGGACAATAATGAGCTGTAAGGAATGCACCAAGTTTGACAGACGAAAATGGGATGAAACAGATGATGAAGAACCCCCTATTGTCATTCAGTTTGGCAGTATGCCACCGATTGTGGCTAACCATTACTTGTTGCCCGGAAAATTGAAGGGGGACAACAGTGGGGAAGCTAGAACAAATGAAGAAGTCTATGAGGGTGGTGAGACAGAATTTGTAGCGCTCTCGATAACGGATAGGGAAGCTTCAGACGAGGAAATGATCGACATAGAGGAAGAAAAAGATATCAGGACCGAAGCGAGAAGAAGAGGAATATCACAGAATCAGCTTCTTAAAGAATTATATGAAGCCGAAAACCCTACATTCGGGACGTTAGGAGAAGATCTGGGGTGATCTCCATTCCTCATCCTTTACGGGACGCCCAAAATAAAACAGATTGTCACCAAGGCAGAAATACAAAGACTGACCGACAATAATGTCTCGCAATGCACCAGTCACATTACCACCTTCTAGATGGGAAGAGGGAGAAGAATTACCTCGGAAAAACAATGAGAGAGAGTAGGGAGGCCTATTAGGGAAGGTGATATTCCCAAAACCACCACCGTAGATGACCAAGCATTTGCGGTCGTTGTACGTAAAAGCAAAAGCCAATGGGATACCTATCACCAAAGTACTGATTGACAATGGAGCAACCATCAATGCGATACCATATAGGATGCTAGGACATTTAGCAAAGTCAGAGGAAGACCTTATCCCTACGGAAGTAATGCTAACGAGCTTCAATGGAGGGGCGACACGATCAAGGGGGTCATCCCATTGGACTTGCAAGTAGGGAGTACTACGAAAACAGTGGTATTCTTCGTTATAGACGGGCCAACTATATATAATATGCTCTTAGGATGAGATTGGATATATGGCAACTGATGCATCCCTTCATCTCTTCATCAATGCCTAGTTTTTTGGAACCAGAAAGATGAGGTTGAAACTGTGCACGCCGACAACAAGTCTTTTGCCGCATAGACGAATTCGGCTAAGCATTTCATATACGAAGGAAATTACGAGCCGACCAGAGTTCTGAATGATGGAGAAGATTTAGCCATTGTGGCTAAAAATGACGAGTCATACTTGCAGGTCTGCTAAATGATTTATTCACGCAAACAAGGCCAACCACAATGGTCTTTGAGGAGTCAACTCACCACGGTTCAAATGGAGAAAAATAAACAGAGTAAAGAACAAGCCGCACTCGCGGCCACCAAGGCCAATATAATGGCCTATATGACGGAACAAGAGAACGAGACCGAAGCTTGGGCCACGATTTCGGCCTTAAGGAATAAATTATTAGCACACCAGGCAGAAGACAGGATAAGAGAGGCATGTGGGGTAGATTGTTTGCTGGAAGGAAGTCACGAGGGCGTACTGGAAGAAAAAGAATACGCTCTGAACGGTCGGCATAATGCGAGCATGTCAAGGGCATAAGATGTATTGGACGAGGTAAATCTGGGAAGCGAGGATGATAGACGCGTCATTTACGTCAGCAAGGAACGAGAGGTCCATGTACACGGAAAATTAATCCATTTATTACAAAAATAAAAAGATTGTTTTGCTTGGGATTATAATGAAATGCCTAGTTAGATATGACGTTAGTATATCATAGGTTGCCAATCATGCCAAGCCATATACCACATCGGCAGCCTCTGTTGGACAGTTATGACCAATAGCGTCACTATTTGTACAAATCATAGTGTTGTTGTACAAATTAACTATGTGACAAAGGAGATTGCACTCTTATCATTTGTGATTAGATCACCTTAGATATATAAATGATATGAGGTCCTTATGATTTGTTCCTAGATTGAGAAATGATATGAGACAGTATAAATCAACGAAGGATAAATCATTAAAATGTTGAGTTTTATTAGGTCCCAAGATCAAATCTAAGCATGAAACAATGAGTGAACACATCAACGGAGGTAGCGGAATACTCACATCGATCGGTTGAGTCGATTGGAGGCGAGACGAAACGAAGCCAAAACTTCACTGCCAAGGACGCCCATGCTGGCAGTCCACTGTCCACGTTTTTCAGTTTTGAGATGACGAAACGGAGCTCCAAGCCTCGTCCGATGGATCCCGGCTCATGGGTGAACCTCCCTACCACCTTCGCAAGACTTGTAGTGTGCTAGCACATGATTTTCACCATGAAAATCACTCTTGCTTCCCTTATTGTTCACGCCAAATGCTTCAAAAACAGTCCCATTTTCAGGTTGGGCGCGTGACAAGAAGAAAGAAATGAGAGAAAGAAAATGTGTATCAAGTATTTAGAATTTGCATTTCAAGTGTAATATATACATTTTGTGAATTTCAATAATTTCATGCATTTGCATTACATTTGCTTTATAAAAGTCAAACTCATTAAAAGCCATCAAGTACACATCAACTTTAAGTCATGTATCTTTATGTCAAGTGTCATGTCTTATCCATCAATCAATCACTCACATCAATCAATCAAAGTCACATCACTCAAAGTGACGCTGATTTGACGCTTGATGTGATGAACGATTGACGTTAGATTTGACGCTTGATGTGACTTGCGTCGCCGCACTCGAATTCGAAATACGAATGCGCTCGCAATCACACTCGGGCTCGGGTTCGCTAATTCTAAATTAACGATTTTCCGTCGCGTCGTAATTAAGTGATTACGCCTAGCGAATTCACTATTCACGTCGCTAACGAATTAATTCTAAATTAATTCGTTCGCCCGAATTAAAATCTAATTTTAATTCCGCGTCGAAATCTAATTTCGTTTAATATATCGAATATATTAATTCATCGATTAATTCCAAATTAATCATTATCTCTCTCTCGACGATATTTTATCCTAGATAAAATATCTCCGTAATTAATCCTAGATTAATTTTCTCTCTTTCTATATAATCCCAGATTATTCAAGAGTGCGAGTTGTGCGTCATCGGTGGATTATCGGGAAGCGACCCATGAGATCTCCGGATAAGTTGGCTATAAATACGGTCGTCGGTGTAACCGAATCACGTACGTACCAAGTACTACGTTCTACCGATTTACGAGACAAGGTCAACTCCTAGCAAAGCACCAAGTCATCCCAATTTTCCGGACATATCCTTTTAAGAATATTTAGATCTATATCAAGCGTAGTATACTCACGTATTGTGCATATCGGCCCAGTATCGGATAGTCACGTGTTAGGGCTGGGGCTGGATAAGTGTCTGCCCCGTCCGAAACACATATCGGATGTCTGGTAACTAGTCTCTATAATCGGATATTCATGACCTGGTCATAATATCACGATTGGATGCGCATCACTTAAGAGCACTAATACCGTATCCTGCGTGACATCATCTCCACTATGACTGGAGTGATACTTCCGTCTCGACATCACACCCAATACTCTACGACTCTCTGATAAACCCAGAAGTGGTAGACACAGAACCGGTCAAAGCCCCCAACCACCAAATCCAAAGTTTATCGATTATCGTAAGTATTAGCGATGCAAGTCTCAGGTTAAGACTATACACACCTACCTCGATTTCGGCCTCCCATAGACACATATTCATAATACCAATGGGATTCCGAAGGGTCTATCCAGAGCGAAGCTGTTTCCCGTACCATCGGTGAAACACGACCTCCTATCGCACTTGCATAAGTCTCCAACACTTATATATATGAGAACTATGCCGTTGTGCCCTCACAACGCGCACAAGTGCAATACTAGCCTATTCCGCATTATCGATGTCCAGTCTCGATAATACTACGGCTAGGGATATTTAATGATTAATCCTTCGTGGACTGATACTGTCTCATATCATCTCAATCCAGGAACTAATCATAGGGACCTCTCTTCATTTATATATCTATGGTGATCTAATCACAAATGATGAGAGTGCAATTTCCTTGTTACATAGTTAATTTGCTACAACAACACAATGATCTGTGCAAATAGTGACGCTATGGGTCATATTATCCAACAATCTCCCACTTGGCACGTAGCGAGTCACTCAAGTGTTCCAACACTTGAACTATGTAAGGTTCGCTCAAATTACTGAGGAAAGGTTTTCGTCAGCGGATTTGTTTGCTTATCGTCTGACGCGATTTATACGATCATCACATCGCCACGATGTATGATCCGAACGAATCAGATGATATAGAAGTATATATCTGGATCGTCGATGAGACCTTTAATTCCTTAGCCTGTGCTGACGCCTAGTTCAGCTGCTAACAGAACTATATCTAATCTAATTAGATTTATGTTCGATCCAAATGGCTTCTTTTGCTGCCCCAGCTGCAGCAATAATCCGTATCCGTATTTGTTGTTTATTCGGCAACAGTTATCTTGCTTGGAATATTTCAAGCTCACTGTCCCGTAATTCAAACTTTATAGTACCATAGTATTTAATAGTTTGGAAACTTGCAGCGGTGATCCCAGTCAGTTCAAGTTCTCCTTCTCCATAGTTTAAGACAGCATCTTTAGTTCTCTAAGATACTAACAGATGTTCTCAATTTCAATTTAGTGACCATCACTAGGATTGACCCGATTGTGACTCCATATGCTCGAAGCGTATGAGACACCAATACAAGTACATTTTAAATGTACGATTTCCCAGAGAGTGTTAACAAACTCCAAATCTATCCCAGTAGATCTTTATTCCTTGAATAAAGGTTGTTACTCCCCAGAATTCTACGGAGAATTTTTCTATTGAAAGAATATCTATGAAAGCCAAGCTTTCACCATTGTATATGGGAATTTCACTGTTAGTGCGCTCTCCCACTAACCTCCTTATATACACAAGAATTATTTCGTTTTGAGTCAAATCATAAACCATTATGATTATTCAAAACGACAGTTCCAAGAACCTTATGCTTGCAATGATCCAAACATGGATCGAATAACCTGCAAACCTTGTTTGTCGGTTATACAAAATCGTCAGAATGTTAAAACATTCTCCAAAAGGTTTCCTTTTCAGGAAAGCGATTTTGATTATAACTGACACATTTCATAAATGAAATATACAGTTATTTTCAAGCATTTCAAAATGGATTTACCATGGCAACAGGTAAAAGGTTGAACCGTTATTAACACAATGTTGATAACGATACCTTTCCGTCAAAAGCCCAGCTTTGTACGTTGGTATGTTGCCTTCCATGTATGTCTTCCTTGAAGACGTTTAATGTACCAATAGGCACAATGCCTTGTGGTACAACAACTAGTATCCAAAATAGTTGTTATACATGAAATCCATTTCGGATTCATGGCACTTTGCCATAACAGGGAGTCGATACCTCGTATCACTTCCTCTAAACGTAGTCGGATGGTACACCTCCATAAGATTGACATCTTTATGGGTTAGATCAGAAACCCATACCCTAGGTTGTTTTCTGACTCTATCCGATCTACTAGTTTCTTGTGTATTTGAAGATTAATGGTATAGATTCATCATAGATGAACTATTTGTGTTCCATTAAGGACTTCGTGCCTTGAACAGTGTTACTCCGATTTTCATCGAGTATCACTATCCTCCCACTGACCACTGCATATCGGTATTCCTCTCAGGAAAAACCGCATGGTGAGCAACAATTACATTGTTCTCATGTGGGATTTATAAGTACTATACTTAAGGTTTCCCTTAGGATAACCTATATAGGCACTTATCCAATTTGGGTCCTTAGTTTGGTATAAACCAAACGTTATGCCTGGCATACCCAAATTATCAGGAATGAGAAACCCCGTTTCTTTCCTGTTCATATCCTATATGATATCTGTAAACAGATTTATATGGAACCTTATTCTAAATAAGTTTTGCACTGTTAATACATCCCTTTGAAGGAAATAGTAGCTCAGAGCGACTCGTGATAAACCTTATCATGTCCAACAAAATTCGGTTTTGGTTCGGACACACCGTCTAACTGACGTGTCTCGGAAGGAGTCCCATATGAAAGAATACCGTACTCTTTCATGTACGTATGAAACTTACTGCTTAAGTAATTTCCATTACGGTCTAACCGTGGCGGAATAATACTATAGCCGATCTGTTTATATACTTCGTGTCGAAACTTCAAAAGTTTCCGATCTGTGTTCTTCAAAAGAAACACATAACCATAACGTGATGCTACATCCGTTAAGGTCACGAAATATTCATGTTCACATCTAGCCTAGCTAGATATGGGCCCACTAACTTCACCATGAATAGGGCTAACAGATCGGTGGCCCCTTTTACTATTACCAAGTAAATAGTATTTTAGGTATTTAACCTAATAAACTAGATTCGCAGACCTTATTTGAATAGTCAAATCAGTCCTAGTACCCACTCTTCAAAAGTGTGGATATACGTCTCGTTTAATTGTGTCCTAGACAACAATGCCACAAATAAGTCTCATTGATCAAATCAATTTGAGCTATTTATTTGTCATTTTATATGTTTGAGATTTTATATTCAAATATAAATTATGTTATTAACATCTAATGTATTTATCTCAGTATCATCTTTATATAATGAAACACTTTAGTGTTCTAGAATATAAAGGTTTTATCCGCAACGGATCAAACACTGATATCGAGATAATGTCTCTAGTCAAACTAGTTACATCATAACATTTCCTAATTTAAGTACATACCCTAGGGTAGTTCCTAAACTTAGGTATCTACGGTCGAAACAGCGACTTTCGTCCCGTTTCCGATTCGCAGAGAAATCTCGGCTTGAAGTCAGTATCCAACTCACAGCGGATTCTGAACATCAATACACATATATGTTTATGTACCACACTAAGTATTTAAAATCCAATTTCAATACTAGTAGTGAACATAACTTTGACAAATATTTTTAAAGTTAGAGCCTCGCCCCTTCTTTAATTCCTTCGTGTCTTCCATATCCAAATGGTAGTCACTTTGGGATATGTCAATTATCTTTTCAATATTTCACAAACCTTTGGCCAAGCCTTGGGTTTCGGAATATCGAAACGATGTGCACCTTGTGCAACATGCCCAATTGCAAACTTTGACTTTTCTCCACTAGAATAGTCAATTAATTCTCTAAGAATTTTAATTGCAATTTAATACTTTTAAATCTAAAGATAGATTTATTATAAGTATTTAATTAAGCACTAAAGTCATCATCACATAAATCTTCCAAAGATTTTATGCTCTACTATTTGCTTAATTATGGGCTTAGTTACAATAAGTTATTTTATCAAATAAATTAACCTATTATTAATTCCCAATTGAAAATTAAATCATTTAAAACATTAATCCCAAGGATTATATATTTTAAATATTCAACTTTTTCAATTCTTTCTTGATTTTAATAGTCCAACTATTTAATCAATTTAATAAGGTACTATTTATTATAATGATTACAATAATCCAATTATTTAATCAACTATAATTTTAATATTGATTACTATAATCCAATTATAAAATCAACTATCATTTTAATTCAATTATATTGATTACTATAATCCAATTATAAAATCAACTATATATTGAATAAGTTTTGTATATAGTCCAACTATATATATTTTTAAAACAACGTAAAATATTGACGAATGATATTTGTTTGAGCGTGTATGGCGAGTAATTGAACGAATATTGCAAATTCAATACTTGCCTCCCACTATTTTTCGTCGAGTCTCTAACCCTCTGTGGAGTACTCGGGAAACCGCGTTTCCTAGTGGGCTGGGATCCTGTCAAATAACATACAACCTTGACTTTGGCCAACAAGCTGTATGCTACTTAACCAGGTAGATCTCACAGATCAATTGGACCCAATCCAATTCCCAGATCCGGTTAGGTGGACATCCAAGTCCTAAACATATTACATATGCCAATGTATCTAATACATTTTCTAACCTTATCCTCCGAATCATCTAGGCCTTGGCTTTGGCACAACAAACCTAATGACTCCAGTTAAGCGGGACCCATTGACAAGGAAAGTTTCGTAATCAATGTCTTTGGACAAGAAGTGATCTTGACTTTGGCCAACAAATCACAACTTGGACTAGACACCGATGTGGAACAAAACTCTCATGATTTCAAATACATCTAATTGACATGGTCTTGACTTTGGCCAACAAACCAATGCCAATCAGATCTTGAACAAGAATCATTCAATGGAAGGATAATCGCTTAATATAAAACGAGGGTTTTTCGCGTGCAAATTGGCTACCAATTTAATTATCTTTGTTAGGTCTCATCATCATACACCCTTAAGCATGCATTCTAAACACATAATAAAGCGAGTATGAAATAAAATAATAATGATATACGGATGGATATTTAACACATTGATCCTAGATCAAATCTCTCCCTTTCTCACTCAAGCTAGCACTAGTATTACTTCTACCCGTTACACTACACTTCTAAAGAAACCTCATATACATAGAGGGGATAGGTGAGAAGAGAATACAAGAGAAAGAAGGTGATAAGGCTGGACACGCAGGTCCAATTTAATAAATCAAATTTATTACAACAATTTCTAAAATTGCCCACCCATCTAATATCCATCCGATATACATTATTCATTCAACACAACCAAGTATTCACACATATAAGCATGTTATCAATCAATCTAATCAAATTAATTAATCTGATAATTAGGTGATCATCCAATGTTCAAACAACGATTTGATTTTGATCGAGTCAAACTCGTTTTGCGAATAAGTACTTAAAGTACGAATTCATGAATTAAATAAACTACATTATTAAATCTAATTTAACATGTATTTAAAACTAATTCACTATTCAATTCCAAATTGAACATTACACTTTATTTAATAAACCTTTTACGATTTAAATTCCGAATCTAATCGTAACGCGCCTCAAAGACCGATTAACGTCCAACGTCAATTCAATTAAAGTCCAATGGGCTTTTGATTGATTTCTTAAGGCGTGGACTTTTGGTCAACTCGGGTCAAACCGATAACCAAAGTCCAATCCGGGATTTACCCCATAAGCCCATAAATCAATCTTGGCCCATTAGGCCCAATTGAACTTTAAAGGTTCATTAAGTCGCATTTGGGCTTTATGGTTAAGGTTTTAGGCCCAATTGGATCCAATCCATTTGCCTAAACCAAACTTGATAAATCAAGCCCAATAGGCCCAATTACAACATTAGAAGCCCAAATCCAATTTAAAGCCTAAATAATAATAAATTACACTAATCCAATTACGCAATTTAATTACCTAAAGTGCGTTACATGATTAATCGACTAAAACAATATTTTAAAAACACAATATTACTCCAATTAATCATGCTAAATTCATTATCACATGTCAAACACACAATATGAAAAATCAAACCCATTTACATGCTTTTAAGTCTCGGCCAAAAGAGGGATTTTGTGTCCGATTCGGTTTCGATCCAATCGAACCTACAATCGACATCAAATCACCATCCTAAATGATTTCACACACATCCAATGTCACAAAATCAAAAAATCCAAGACATTAGGGCATATACACCATTCGGCCAAGGGAGGGAATTTGGGGTTTTTGTCCGATTCGAAATCTAATCCAATTCGATTCAAAATTAACGTCAACCTAAGTGATTCGAACTCATCAAATGAATCAAAAAATCAAAAAATCAAGATCCAAAAATTCCCAAACATTCGGCCAAGGTATCCATTTTGGGGAAAAATAATTCCAAATCATTTTTCATCAAATTGATCCAACCAAAATGAAATTAAACATCATTTAAAACATGCTCAATCAAACAATTTAACCAAATCATGCTCAAAATCATTTACCCAAATTTTAAGCCCTACAATTTTCATGCTTGCAACTATAGCTCAGAGTAAAGAAACAAGCCGCACTCGCGGCCACCAAGGCCAATATAATGGCCTATATGACGGAACAATGAGAACGAGACACGAAGCTTAGGCCACGATTTGGCCTTAAGGAATAAATTATTAGCACACAGGCAGAAGACCAGGATAAGAGAGGCATGTGGGGGTAGATTGTTTGCTGGAAGGAAGGAGTCACAAGGGGCGTACTGGAGAAAAAGAATACGCTCTGAACGGTCGGCATAATGCGAGCATGTCAAGGGCATAAGATGTATTGGACGAGGTAAATCCGGGAAGCGAGGATGATAGACGCGTCATTTACGTCAGCAAGGAACGAGAGGTCCATGTACACGGAAAATTAATCCATTTATTACAAAAATAAAAAGATTGTTTTGCTTGGGATTATAATGAAATGCCTAGTTTAGATATGACGTTAGTATATCATAGGTTGCCAATCATGCCAAGCCATATACCACATCGGCAGCCTCTGTTGGACAGTTATGACCAATAGCGTCACTATTTGTACAAATCATAGTGTTGTTGTACAAATTAACTATGTGACAAAGGAGATTGCACTCTTATCATTTGTGATTAGATCACCTTAGATATATAAATGATAGGAGGTCCTTATGATTTGTTCCTAGATTGAGAATGATATGAGACAGTATAAATCAACGAAGGATAAATCATTAAACTGTTGAGTTTCTATTAGGTCCCAAGATCAAATCTAAGCATGAAACAATGAGTGAACACATCAACGGAGGTAGCGGAATACTCACATCGATCGGTTGAGTCGATTTGGAGGCGAAACGAAGCCAAAACTTCACTGCCAAGGACGCCCACTGCTGGCAGTCCACTGTCCACGTTTTTCAGTTTTGAGATGACGAAACGGAGCTCCAAGCCTCGTCCGATGGATCCCGGCTCATGGGTGAACCTCCCTACCACCTTCGCAAGACTTGTATGTGTGCTAGCACATGATTTTTCACCATGAAAATCACTCTTGCTTCCCTTATTGTTCACGCCAAATGCTTCAAAAACAGTCCCATTTTTCAGGTTTGGGCGTGACCAAGAAGAAAGAAATGAGAGAAAGAAAAATGTGTATCAAGTATTTAGCATTTGCATTTCAAGTGTAATATATACACTTTTGTGAATTTCAATTAATTTCACATGCATTTGCATTACATTTGCTTTATAAAAAGTCAAACTCATTAAAAGCCATCAAGTACACATCAACTTTAAGTCATGTCATCTTTATGTCAAGTGTCATGTCTTATCCATCAATCAATCACTCACATCAATCAATCAAATGTCACATCACTCAAAGTGACGCTTGATTTGACGCTTGATGTGATGAACGACTTGACGTTAGATTTGACGCTTGATGTGATTTGCGTCGCCGCACTCGAATTCGAAATACGAATGCGCTCGCAATCACACTCGGGCTCGGGTTCACTAATTCTAAATTAACGATTTTCCGTCGCGTCGCAATTAAGTGATTACGCCTAGCGAATTCACTATTCACGTCGCTAACGAATCAATTCTAAATTAATTCGTTCGCCCGAATAAAATCTAATTTTAATTCCGCGTCGAAATCTAATTTCGTTTAATATATCGAATATATTAATTCATCGATTAATTCCAAATTAATCTTTATCTCTCTCTCGACGATATTTTATCCTAGATAAAATATCTCCGTAATTAATCCTAGACTAATTTTCTCTCTCTTCTATATAATCCCAGATTATTCAAGAGTGCGAGTTGTGCGTCATCGGTGGATTATCGGGAAGCCGACCATGAGATCTCCGGATAAGTTGGCTATAAATACGGTCGTCGGTGTAACCGAATCACGTACGTACCAAGTACTACGTTCTACCGATTTATGAGACAAGGTCAACTCCTAGCAAAGCACCAAGTCATCCCAATTTTCCGGAACATATCCTTTTAAGATATTTAGATCTATATCAAGCGGTAGTATACTCACGTATTGTGCATATCGGCCCAGTATCGGATAGTCACGTGTTAGGGCTGGGGCTGGATAAGTGTCTGCCCCGTCCGAAACACATATCGGATGTCTGGTAACTAGTCTCTATAATCGGATATTCATGACCTGGTCATAATATCACGATTGGATGCGCATCACTTAAGAGCACTAATACCGTATCCTGCGTGACATCAACTCCACTATGACTGGAGTGATACTTCCGTCTCGACATCACACCCAATACTCTACGACTCTCTGATAAACCCAGAAGTGGTAGACACAGAACCGGTCAAAGCCCCCAACCACCAAATCCAAAGTTTATCGATTATCGTAAGTATTAGCGATGCAAGTCTCAGGTTAAGACTATACACACCTACCTCGATTTCGGCCTCCCATAGACACATATTCATAATACCAATGGGATTCCGAAGGGTCTATCCAGAGCGAAGCTGTTTCCCGTACCATCGGTGAAACACGACCTCCTATCGCACTTGCATAAGTCTCCAACACTTATATATATGAGAACTATGCCGTTGTGCCCTCACAAGCGCACAAGTGCAATACTAGCCTATTCCGCATTATCGATGTCCAGTCTCGATAATACTACGGCTAGGGATATTTAATGATTAATCCTTCGTGGACTGATACTGTCTCATATCATCTCAATCCAGGAACTAATCATAGGGACCTCTCTTCATTATATATCTATGGTGATCTAATCACAAATGATGAGAGTGGCAAATTTCCTTGTTACATAGTTAATTTGCTACAACAACACAATGATCTGTGCAAATAGTGACGCTATGGGTCATATTATCCAACATAAACATCCCTGGTCAGAGCATTGTCGAGATTGGACATCGATAGATGCGTAAAAGACTAGTATTACACTTGTGCGTGTTATGTGAGACATAATGGCATAGTTCTCGTATATCTGGGTATAAGATACTCAGGCAATTGTAATAGGAGGTTGTGTTTCACCGATGGTACGGGAAACAGCTTCGCTCTGGATTAGACCACCGCAGAATCCCATTGGTAGTATGACTTTGTGTCTGTGGGAGTCTGCAATCAAGGTAGGTGTATTTGGTCTTAACCTGAAACTTGCACCGCTAATACTTGCGACAATCAATATACTTTAGTGAGGTCGTCCAGGGCTTTAACAGGTTCTGTGTACGCCAATGCTGGGTATATTGAGAATCATAGTGTATTGGGTGTGATGTCAAGACGGAAGTGTCACTCCAGTCATATGGAGATGATGGTCACGTAGGATACGGTATTAGTTGCTCTTATATGCTGCGCGGCTATCGGGATTATTATGACTCGATCATGTATATCCGATTATAGAGACTAGTTACCAGACATCCGACATGTGCTTCGTACGGGGTAGACACATATCCAGCCCCAGGCCTAGCACGTGATCATCCGATACTGGATCGAAATACGCAATTCTATGTATACTACACCTGATATAGCACATATTCCTGTAAGGATATTTCCGGAGAATGGGTAGGCATGGCGCTTTGCTAGAGGCCAACCTTGTCTTGTAAATCGGTAAAATGTAATACTTGGTACTTACGTGTTCGGATAGTCCGAAGACGTAAAATACTGCCAACATATCCGAAGATCTCATGGGTCGCTTCCCGATGATACACCGATGATGTATGACTCGCTTTATATATTAATCTGGGATTAATTAGAAGAGAGAGAGAATTAATCTGGGATTAATTACGGAGATATTTTATCTAGGATAAATAATCGATTTAAAGAGAGAGAACGATTAATTTGGAATTAATCGATAAATAATATATTCGATATATTAAACGAAATTGGATTTCGATTAGGAATTAAAATTAGATTTTAATTCGGGCACTTGAATTAATTTAGAATTAATTCTCGAGCGACATGATTAGTAAATTGGATTATTAACGAGGCATCGAGAAAATCGTTAATTTAGAATTATCGAAACTGAGCTCGGAATTTGTTTGCGAAGTTACGTCGATTTTAAATCACGTGCCGCAAGTTGCATCGTAAATCACATCGCAAGTCATAAAAGTCAAATCACTTTTTGGAAAAGTAACTTTGACTATTTGACTTTGACCTTTAAGAATTGGAGGGAAATTTTGGGGGAAAAGATTTTAACTTTTTGGAAAAGTGAAAGGCTTTTCCTTTTCACCTTTTACCAAGGGTAAAAGAATTAAATAAAGTAATTACATTTGTTTTATTGTTTTTTGAAAGCATAAAATAAATGGTAAATGCTTTAGTATTTTGGAAAATATATAAGTGAAATGTTGGACACATTTTTCCCTTAACCTAATTCATTTCTCCATCTCTCTTCCCTCTCTAAAAGTCACGCCCAAGGCAGTGGACTGCCCATGTTGGCCGAAAATAATGATGCATTTTTGAGGGTTTTGTGGCAAAATCCAAGTGCTAGCACACTGCTAAGAGGTATACGAAGGTGTTAGGGAAACTCACCCACGAGCCGGGAATCGTTTGACGCAAGTTCGAGGCTCAAATTCATGGACCCAAACTGAAAACAGTGAGCAGTGGACTGCACTGCATTGGCACCACTTTGAAGGAGAAAATCACTTTGTTCTTCTTCAAATCATCACAACCGATCGATGTGAGTATTCCGCTATCTCCTTTGATGTATTCACACTTATTATTCATGCTTGTTTGATGATCTTGG
This sequence comes from Zanthoxylum bungeanum, assembly GCA_019454045.1. Classification (NCBI taxonomy): domain Eukaryota; kingdom Viridiplantae; phylum Streptophyta; class Magnoliopsida; order Sapindales; family Rutaceae; genus Zanthoxylum; species Zanthoxylum bungeanum. The sequence goes on from SKCR01001242.1 coordinate 436,621, forward strand.
GACCTAGAATAAAACCAACAATGGCATCAAGAGCCTAGGTTCAAGCATGAAAGTTTAGGGCTTAAAATTTGGGTATTTTGTATTTGAGCATGATTTGAATAAATTGGATGTTTAAGTGTGTTTAATACATGTATAATTGAATATTGATTGGATCATTTCATGAATTAATGTTTGAAACATTTTTCCCCAAATGTTAATGTTGGCCTAAAATGATAAATTGGGTATTTTCAATTTGAGCATGATTTTATGAAATTGGATGATAAGTATGCTTAATATGGTTGAATTGAAGATTGATTGGATCAATTTCATGAAAACGTGATTGGATCATTTTTTCCCCAATTTGCTTAAGGTGGTCGAATGGGAATAGCCCTTATTGTCTTGGAATTTTGATTTTTTGTTCATTAGATGAATTGGAAATCATTTGGGTATATGATTTAATGTCGATTGTGTAATTGATGGATTGAATTTGAATCGGACATAAAATCCCCAAATTGCCAAGGCTTGAAGCATGAAAATGGGTTTGTTTTTCATTAAATGTGTTTTGGACATGTGATAATGAAATTGTGCATGATTAATTGTATAAATTAATGTTTTAGAAATGTTAATTGGGTAATTAATCATGTAATACACTTTAGGTTAATTGAATGTGAAATTGGATTTTTGTATTTAATTAATTGGGCCTTAAAATTGAATTTGGGCTTTTAAAGTTGTCATTGGGCTTGTTGGGCTTTGTTGTACAAAAGTTGGGTTTAGGCAAATTGGATTGGATCCAATTGGGCCCAAAACCGCTTCCATAAAGCCCAAATGCGACTTAATGACCTTAAAGTTTAATTGGGCCTAATGGGCCAAGATTGATTTATGGGCTTATGGGGTAAATCCCGGATTATATATTGGTTATTCGGTTTGACCCGAGTTGACAAAAGTCCACGCCTTAAGAAAGCAATTAAAAGCCCATTGGACTTTAATTGAATTGACGTTGGACGTTAATCACTCTTTGAGACGCGTTGCGATTAAATTTGGAATTTAAGTCATAAAAGGTTTTATTATTAAAGTGTAATATTTAATTTGGAATTAAATAACGAATTAGAATTGAATGCATATTAAATTGGATTAATGACGTAGTTTAATTTAATTCGAGAATTCGTACTTTGAGTACTTATTCGCAAAACGAGTTTACTCGATCAAAATCAAATCGTTGTTTGAACATTGGATGATCACTAATTATCAGATTAATTAATTTGATTAGATTGATTGATAACATGCTTGTGTGAATACTTGGTTGTGATGAATGAATAGTATGATATCGGATGGATATTAGTCGGGTGGGGGCAATTTTGGAAATTGTTGTAATAAATTTGATTTATTAAATTGGACCTGCATGTCCAGCCTTATCACCTCTATTCTATTTGTATTCTCTTCTCACCTATTCCCCTCAATGTATATGAGGTTTCTTTAGAAGTGTAGTGTAACGGGTAGAAGTGATAGAAATGCTAGCGCGAGAGTTAAAGAGAGATTTGATCTAGGATCAATGTCTTAAGTATCCATCCACATATCATTATTGTTTATTTTCATATGCGCTTTATTATGTATTTAGAATGCATGTTTAAGGGTGTATGATGATGAGACCTTAACAAAGATAATAAATTGGTAGCCAATTTGCACGCGAAAAACCCTCATCAAATATCATGCGTTTTTCCTTCCATTGAGTGATTCTTACTCAGATTCCGAGATTGGCATTGGGTTGTTGGCCAAAGTCAAGCCCTTTGTCCGTCGAAGATGTGTTTGAATCACGAGAGTTTTGTTCTATATTGGTGTCTTGTCCAAGTTGTGGTTTGTTGGCCAAAGTCAAGACCACTTCTTGTCCATCGACATTGATTACGAAGCTTTCCATGGTCAATGGGTCGCGCTTGACTGGGATCATTAAGCTTGTTGTGCCAAAGCCAAGGCTTAGTTGATTCAGAGGAAAAGGTTAGGCAATACCTTGGATGTATTGGCATATATAAGATATATGTTAAGGATTTGGATATCCGCCTACTGGATCTAGGAATTGGATTGGATCCAATTGATCTTAGAGATCTACCTAGTTAAATATCATATAATTTGTTGGCCAAAGTCAAGATTGTGTGTTATTTAACGGGATCCTAGCCCACTAGGAAACACGGTTTCCCGAGTACTCGACAGAGGGCTAGAGGCTCGCCGAAAATTACTGGGAGGTTAAAATTGAATTTGCAATACTCGTTCAATTACTTGCCATACGCGCTCAATCAAATATCATTAGTCGTTATGATTTAAATGTCAGTTAGACTAATATTTAAATCATTGTTTTATTAAATACTTGGACTATATATTCAAACTATTCAATTATAGTTGATTTTATAATTGGATTATAGTAATCAATATAATTGATTTTAATCTATTGAATTATAGTTGATTAAATAGTTAGACTATTGTAATCATTATAATTATTAGTACCTTAATTATTGATTAAATAATTGGACTATTAAAATCAAGATATATTGAAAGATTGGACATTTAAAACATAATCTTGGATTAAAATGTTTAAATGGTTTAATTTTCAAATTGGGAATAATTTCAGGATGGTCCTGGAAAAAATAATAAGTTACTTTATTTGATAAAATAACTTGTTAAGCCTAAGCCCAGAATTAAGCAAAAGTAAAGCATAATCTTTGGAAGGTTTATGCAATGATAACTTTAGTGCTTAATCCAACATACTTGTCATAAATCTATGTTTAGATTTAAGAAGTATTACAATTGCAATTAATAACTCTTGGAGAGTTAATGACTATTCTCAAGGAGATAAAGTCAAACTTTACAATTAGGCTAATAGCGCAAGGCGCACCTTACTTCAATATTCTAGAAACCCAAGGCTTGGCCGAAGGCTTCTGAAATATTGAAAAGGGTAAAGGTAAAATCATTAAGATCTTCTGGGAATATAAAGAACATATCCCAAAATGACTGCCATTTGGATATGGCAGACATGAAGGAATTAAAGAAAGAGCAAGGCTCTGACTTTAAATATATTCGTCATTATTATGTTCACTACTAGTATTGAAATTGGATTTTAAATACTTAGTGTGGTACATAAAATATATGTATTGATGCTCAGAATCTGCTGTGAGCAAGATACTGACTTCAAGCTGAGATTAATCTGCGAATCGGAAACGGGACGAAAGTCGCTGTTTCGACCGTAGATACCTAAGTTTAGGAACTACCCTTGGGGTATGTACTTAAATTAGGAAACTGTTATAATGTAACTAGCTAGACTAGGAACATTATCTCTGTATCAGTGTTTAATCCGTTGCAGATAAACCTTTATATTCTAGAACACTAAAGTGTTTCATTATATAAAGAGGATATTGAGATAAACACATTAGATGTGAATTACAGTATTTATATTTTGAATATAAATAAATCTCAAACATATTATATGACAAATAAATAGCTCTAACTGATTTGATCAGAAGAGACTTAAATGTGGCATTGTTGTCTAGGACACAATAAACAAGACTCGTATATCCACACTTTTGAAGAGTGGGTACTAGGACTGATTTGATTATTCAAATAAAGTCTACGAATCTAGTTCTTTAGGTAAAGTACCTAAAATACTATTTACTTGGTAATAGTGAAAAATGCCATCGATCTGTAAGCCCTATTCATAGTGAAGTAAGTGGGCCCATATCTAGCTAGGCTAGATATGGATATGAATATTTCGTGACCTTAACGGGTGTGGCATCACGTTATGGTTATGTGTTACTTTTGAAGAACACAAATCAGAAACTTTTAGAGTTTCGACACGAAATAGACAAACAGATCGGGTAAAGTATTAAACCGTGACGGTAAGACCGAAATAGAAAATACTTAAGCAATAAGTTTCACAATACTTGAAAGAGTATAGCATTCTTTCAAATAAGGACTCCTCCCGAGACACGTCAGTTTGACAGCATGTCCGTACGGAGAAACCGAATTTTGTTGGACATGATAAGGTTATCATGAGTCGCTCTGAGCTATCGTTTCCTTCAACGGATATGCACTAACAGTGCAAAACTTATTTAGAATAAGGTTCCATATTAATCTGTTAGACAGAATTCATATTAGATATGATCAGGGATAGAAACAGGGTTTCTCACTCCTAACGATTTGGGTATGCTGGGAATATGTTTGGATGATGCCAAACTAAAACCTAAATCGGATAAGTGTCAAATGTAGGTTATCCTAGGGAAAACCATAAGTATAGTACTTATACAACTCACTTGAGAACAATTGTAATTGTTGCTCACCATGCGGTCTTCCTTAGAGGAATACCGATATGCAGTGGTAAGTGGGAGGACAGTAAAACTCGATGAAAATCGGAGTGATACTTTTCAAGGCATGAAGTCCTTAATGGAACACAAACTGTTCATCAAGGATGAACATATACCATTAATATTCGTATACACAAGAACCGCGTAGATCGGAAAGAGTCAGAAAACAACCTGGGGTATGGGTTTCTGATCTCACCTCATAAAGATGTCAATCTTATTGAGGAAGACACAACTACGTATGAGGAAGTGATACAAGGTATCGAATTCTATTATGGCAAAGTGCCATGAGTCCAAGATGGATTCCATGTATAACAACTATGTTTGGACACCAGTTGATGTACCATAAGGCATTGTGCCTATAGGTACTGTATAAGTCTTCAAGGAAGACATACGTGGATGGCAACATACCAACGTACAAAGCTAGGCTTGTAGCGGAAAGGTATCGTTATCAACATTATGTTGATTACGGTTCAACCTTTTACCTGTTGCCACGGTAAATCCATTTGGATAATGCTTGCAGTAACTGCACATTTCATTAATAATGTGTTAGTTAAAGATCAAAATCGCTTTCCTTAAACGGAAACCTTTTGGAGGATGTTTATAACATCCTGATGATTTTGTCGTATCTAAACCAGCAAACTAGGTTTGCGTGTTGTTCGATCCATGTTTGGATTGAAGCAAGCAATAGGTTCTTGGAACTAACGTTTTGATGTAATCATAACGGTGTATGATTTAGTTCAAAAACAAAAATGATTCTTGTGTATATAAGGAGGTTAGTGGGAGCGCACTGACAATGAATGTCCTGTATAAATAATGATAACATATATCATTTCTTGGAAATGAAATTCCCATGAAATAATCGGTGAAAGCTTGGCTTTCAAGAGAAAATTCTACATAGAATTCTCGGGAGAAACAACCTTTATTCTGAGAATAAAGATCTACTATGATAGATTTAAGTTGTTAACACTCTCTGGGAAATTGTACATTAAAATGTACGCGACCTGGTGTCTCATACGCTTTGAGTATATGGAGTCACAATCAGGTCAATCCAAGTGATAGTCACTGGATTGATGTTAAGAACATCCGTTAGTATCTTAGAGAACTGAGGATGATGTCTTAAACTATGGAGAATGAGAACTTGAAGTGATTGGGATCACTGTAGCAAGTTTCCTGAACCGATAAAGATGACTAAAAGTCGCAAACGGTACTGTACAGTTTGAATAACGATACAGTGAGCTGAAAATCTTTCAAGCAAGATACTGTTACCGAATAAATAACAAATACGGATTATTGCTACAGCTGAGGCAGCAATAGAAGCCATCTGGGTCAATAAATAAATCTAATTAGATTAGATATAGTTCTGTTTGCGGCTGAGCTGGGCGTCAGCACAGGCTAAAGAATTAATGGTCTTATCAACGATCCAGATACATACTTCGATTATTCATCTGATTCGTTCGGATCATACATAATGGTGATGTGATGATCGAATAAATCGCGTCAGACGATAATCATATAAATCCGCTGACAAAAGCAGTTTCTCAGCAGTTTGAGCCAACCGTACATAGTTCGGGTGTTAGACACTCGAGTGACTGGCTAAAGGCCAAGTGGGAGATTGTTGGACAGTTATGACCCATAGCGTCACTATTTTACAGATCATAGTGTTGTTGTACAAATTAACTATGTGACAAAGGAGATTGCACTCTTATCATTTGTGATTAGATCACCTTATATATATAAATGATAGGAGGTCCTTTTGATTTGTTCCTAGATTGAGAATGATATGAGACAGTATCAATCAATGAAGGATAAATCATTAAACATCCCTAGTCAGAGCATTGTCGAGATTGGACATCGATAGATGCGTAAAAGACTAGTATTACACTTGTGCGTGTTATATGAGACATAACGGCATAGTTCTCGTATATCTGGGTATATGATACCCAGGCAAGTGTAGTAGGAGGTTGTGTTTCACCGATGGTACGGGAAACAGCTTCGCTCTGGATTAGACCACCGCAGAATCCCATTGGTAGTATGACTTTGTGCTGTGGGAGTCTGCAATCAGGGTAGGTGTATTTGGTCTTAACCTGAGACTTGCACTGCTAATACTTGCGACAATCAATATACTTTAGTTGAGGTCGTCCAGGGCTTTAACAGGTTCTGTGTACGCCAATGCTGGGTATATTGAGAATCGTAGTGTATTGGGTGTGATGTCAAGACGGAAGTGTCACTCCAGTCATATGGAGATGATGGTCACGTAGGATACGATATTAGTGCTCTTATATGTTGCGTAGCTATCGGGATATTATGACTCGGTCATGTATATCCGATTATAGAGACTAGTTACCAGACATCCGACATGTGCTTCGTACGGGGTAGACACATATCCAGCCCCAGACCTAGCACGTGATCATCCGATACTGGATTGAAATACGCAATACTACGTATACTACGCCCGATATAGATCACATATTCCTGTAAGGATATTTCCGGAGAATTGGGTAGGCATGGCGCTTTGCTAGAGGCCAACCTTGTCTTGTAAATCGGTAAAACGTAATACTTGGTACTTACGTGTTCGGATAGTCCGACGACCGAATTTACTGCCAACATATCCGGAGATCTCATGGGTCGCTTCCCGATGATACACCGATGACGTATGAATCGCATTATATATTAATCTGGGATTAATTAGAAGAGAGAGAGAATTAATCTGGGATTAATTACGGAGATATTTTATCTAGGATAAAATATCGATTTAAAGAGAGAGAACGATTAATTTGGAATTAATCGATAAATAATATATTCGATATATTAAACGAAATTGGATTTTGATTAGGAATTAAAATTAGATTTTAATTCCGGCACTTGAATTAATTTAGAATTAATTCTCGAGCGACGTGATTAGTAAATTGGATTTATTAACGAGGCATCGAGAAAATCGTTAATTTAGAATTATCGAAATCGAGCTCGGAATTTTTTTGCGAAGTTACGTCGATTTTGAATCACGTGCCGCAAGTCGCATCGCAAATCACATCGCAAGTCATAAAAGTCAAATCACTTTTTGGAAAAGTAACTTTGACTATTTGACTTTGACCTTTAAGATTTGGAGGGAAATTTTGGGGGGAAAAGATTTTATCTTTTGGAAAAGTGAAAGGCTTTTCCTTTTCACCTTTTACCAAGGGTAAAAGAATTAAATAAAGTAATTACATTTGTTTTATTATTTTTTGAAAGCATAAAATAAATGGAAAATGCTTTAGTATTTTTGGAAAATATATAAGTGAAATGTTGGACACCTTTCTCCCTTAACCTAATTCATTTCTCCATCTCTCTTCCCTCTCTAAAGGTCACGCCTAAGGCAGTGGACTGCCCATATTGGCCGAAAATGATGATGCATTTTTGAGGGTTTTGTGGCAAAATCCAAGTGCTAGCACACTCGTAAGAGGTATACGAAGGTGTTAGGGAAACTCACCCACGAGCCGGGAATCGTTTCACGCAAGTTCGAGGCTCAAATTCATGGACCAAAACTGAAAACAGTGAGTAGTGGACTGCACTGCTATTGGCGCCACTTTGAAGGAGAAAATCACTTTATTCTTCTTCAAATCGTCACAACCGATCGATGTGAGTATTCCGCTATCTCCTTTGATGTATTTTACACTTATTATTCATGCTTGTTTGATGATCTTGGGACCTAGAGTAAAACCAACAGCCTCCACGGAGGTTTGCACCCAATGTCATGCCTGATATCAAAAAAGAGGTTGAACACTTGTTGGAGGCGAAATTTATTAGGTCGATCAGATATGTAGAGTGATTGTCAAATATCGTCACGGTCAGGAAAAAGAATGGAAAAATAAGTATATATTTTGACTTTAGGAATTTAAACCTAGCAACACCAAAAGATCAATACCTCATGCCGACGGTAGATTCCCTGGTAGATTCCACGGTAGGATATCAAGTATATTCTTTTATGGATGAATATTCGAGTTATAATCAAATTTACATAGCCGAAAATGATACACATAAAACGGCTTTTAGGTGCCCAAGTTCTTTAGGGTGTTATGAGTAGGTAGTAATGTCGTTCGGCTTAAAAAATGCTGGGGCTATTTACCAGCGGGCCATGAATTTAATCTTTCATGACATGATTGGCAAATTGTAGAGGTTTATGTGGACGATATAGTGGTGAAATTTGTGACCGTGGAAGAACATTTAAGTCAGTTAGCAATGGCTTTTTAGCGAATAAGGAAATTTAAACTAAAATTGAACCCTGCCAAATGTGCTTTCGGGGTGTGTGTAGGAAACTTCCTAGGTTTCTTAGGCAGCAATGGGGAATTGAGATTGACACTAATAAATCTCGGGCAATCACTGAGGCCAAACCACACCGAAATAAGAAGGAGTTGTAGAGGTTCTTATGACAAATTAATTTCTTAAGACGATTTATCTCTAATTGTGCAGGAAAAACTAAAGTGTTCTCCTCCCTATTGAGGTTAAAGGACAAGGACGAATTCGTCTGGACTGAAGAACATCAAAAGGCTTTCGACAGCAAAAGAAATATTTGTCACAGCCACCAGTGATGGTACCCCCCGTACCTGGACGGCCAATAAAGTTATACATATCAGCCGAAGAACAGTCAATAGTTGGGATGATCTCGCAAGATGATGACATGGATGTCGAGAGAGCCATTTATTATATTAACAGACAATTGCTGAATTATGAATGTAATTATTCTCCAGTGGAGAAATTATGTTTGGCTTTGTATTTTACATGTACTAAACTACGTGCCTATCGTAGGCCGAATATAGTGTACTTGATCACTAAAGTTAATATAATAAAGTACATGTTTTCTCGTCCTATCTTGCACCAAAAAGTTGGTTTCTGGTCATTATCGCTTTCAGAATTTAAAATACGGCATGAGTCCCAAAAGGCTATAAAAAATCAAGCTTTGGCTAATTTCTTAGCTGATCACCTATGTTTAAGCACCAATAGAGAAATAGAAATGAAATTAGATGAATGCAGTCTGAAACCATGGACGATGTATTTTGCTAGGTCCAGCACAACGAAAGGAGCTGGGATGGGGATAGTCTTAGCCAGCCCATTGGGAAAATCGTTCTGTTTCTTAATCAGATTGAATGAATATTACACCAACAACCAGGCCGATTACGAACCCTTGATATTTGGATTGGAAATACTTCTCAATATGGGAGTAAAACACGTGTCAATAAAATGAGATTCGCAACTAGTGATCCAACATGTGACAGGAACTTTTAAATGCCCAATCCCATCGGTCATGACACTATCAGATGTGGCCAAAGAGTTGGTAGATCAATTTGACCATGTAGAATTAGAACACGTTCCAAGGGCGAAAAATGAAACGGCCAATAATTTGGCCCAAGCAGCTTCCGGATATAAACAGACAAACATATATGGTATATATAGAAGCGAAAAAGTTAAGCCAGCCTTGATGAGACGAAAGAAGGAAACAGATGTCATGACTATTGAAGTTCGAGAGGGGGATGATTTGAGGAGCGAGATTAAAGAATTTTTAGAACGGCCCGAAAGTGGGAAAGATCGAAGGTTGAAACTCAAATCCTTGAATTACGTGGTATCGGGAGACGTGTTGTATAAAAAACGCCAAAACGGTCTTTTACTGAAATGTGTAGGGCCGTCAAAGTCCAAAACTATTATGGCCGAGATACATGGAGGCGTTTGTGGGGCTCACCAGTCCGAATAAAGATGAGATGGTTGATTATACGGAAAGGCTATTATTGACCGAAGATGGGGGAATCATGCATCTTGTATGCCAATGGATGAATTTCTTGTCAGAAGCATGGGCCCATTCAGAGGGTACCAGCAAAAAAAATGATCCATATCATTAAACCATGGCCATTTATAGGATGGGCGATAGATTTGATAGGGAAAATCTATCCTGCATCAAGCAAGAGGCATACTTTCATTATCGTTGCTACCGAATTTTTTACCAAGTGGGTGGATATTCCGGTAGTGGAAATCTCCCAAGAGCAGATCATCAAGTTCATAAAGGAACATATCATTCACCGATTCGGTATACCACAAATAATAATGGTAGACCATGGCACTTCATTGAACGGTAATAAGGTAAAAAGCTTTCTGGCCGAATATGGGATTCGGTTAGTGAACACCACTCCGTATTACCCTCAGTCAAACGGTCAGGCAGAATCGTCCAATAAGACCCTTATAGGGTTGATTCGGAAGATGGTGGCAGACAACGTTAGGCGATGGGATGAATGTTTGAGTCAGGCTCTATGGGCCTATAGGACGTCACCGCGAACGAGTACTTCGGTCACGCCATTTCAATTAGTAAATGCTCAAGAGGTCGTACTACCAGTAGAAATGAATATCGAATCCACTAAGGTGATGTTGCAAAATAAGAGTTGACAAATCAAGATTACAACAAAGTAATGATCCAGAATTTACTGGAATTGGACGATACTAAATGCGATGTGCTAAATTGTTTAGAAGCACAAAAAAGAAAAATAGCCAAGGGATATAATCTCAGAGTCATGGCTAAATCGTTCAGAAACGGAGAGTTAGTATGAAAAACTATATTGCCACTTGGTACGAAAAATCCGGCATATGGAAAATGGTCGCCTAACTGGGAAGGCCCATTCGAGGTAAAAGATGTATTTCCAAATGGGGCCTATCATTTAAAAGATTTAAACGGAAGGGTGCACACTAGGGTGATAAATGGCAAATACTTGAAAAGATATATTCCCTTACTATGGGAGCATGAAAATGTAATGTCTTTACAATAAAAATAAAATGCAGTAACATAATAATGTATTTTCATTAATTAAGGACGAAAACGTCCTCAAAAATATAAAAACTGGACGATGTAACGTCCTACAAAACATTATTAACTTCGGTCCGAAGACCGCTGAAAATGCCCAGGCAACTCCTTCATGGCCGAAAGTGTATCCCTCACCAGATACCATTCCTTCTTCACTTCTGAATCCGCCGTCTCTAAATCGGTCGAGCTCTTCTCAAAATTGATACGGGTCAAACCCTCATACTCTGCCAAAGATGTGTCTACCTCCGTTAATTGAGTGGCAATAGTCCTCATTTTAGCATCTCTCCTCATACGGCTCTCCTCGACAAGACGCTGGGTTTCTTATAATTGTCACTCTAGGTCCACGAGAATCGATTCTTCAGTCACCATTTCATTTGTAGTTTCCCTCAGAGTCTCATGAAGAGTGTCAAGAGAACCGCGAAGTCTCTCTCTCTTAACCAAGGAAGAACGAAGTCCAAATTTTTGGTTATGAATTTTGCGATACAGAGAGATAAGGGCCATTATTTCACCCTGCAGTTCTTGGAGGAAAAGTCGATCGTCCACATATATAGGCAAGGAATTGAGGGCTAGTAGTCAGTTCAACTCGGAGGAGCTTCTGTCCAATTGGAGAATATTCTTTGGCAGAGCGACCTGGCCAATCTCCAACATAGTAAAAGAATAATACTAGCCGATGATCTCCCGAATGGCTTCCAGGTCCGTACTGGCTCCTGCTGAAGGCGAGGAAGGCCGAGGTGGAACAAAAGACAACCGGCCGAGGTGATCCAAAATGTTCTAGACTGATTGCAGCAGCGTGTCGGTTACCTGTGTGTAAATAAGAAATTAGCAGATGTAAACTGAAGTAGCAAACTAAAGGAAGAGGGAAAAACACTTACCGCCCCAGGTCCAATATTCGGGTTAGATGGCCTATCCGCCAATGCCTCAAAAACGTGAACACGCAGCTGCACAAGTCCTTGCTGAAGAGCCAAAGGTGAAGGAATAGAAGATGATTGTTGAGAAGGAACATGCAATGACGGTCGGTTAGGAGGCACTACCTGAATAGGGGACGGCTCAACAATAAGGGCTTCAAGCAGCCATATTGGTTCTTCCCCAGGAAATTGGACTGAGTGAGCAGGATACAATGGCCATTCATAGACAGCAGATGATTGAGCCGGAGAAGTAGAAGCTACCGATCAAAGAGTAGAAGAATGAGGAGCCGAAGATGACGGCTGGTCAAATACAGAGGCTTTATGTGTCGAAGGTACATGAGACATCACCCGAGAATGAGGGGCGGAAGAGTAGGAGACGATGGCTGTCCAGAAGCCAAGGTTGGTCGTGCCAAGGAATCTGGAGAGGCTGCCTCGGGTGGTGGTTATTATGGTCCAGTTGCGGGCTGAGCATCTGCAGGAGAATCAGAGTCAAATATATCAGAAATATAAATGACCTCTTATTCTTCATAAATACGATGAATTACGTCATCTTTGTAGATAGATCAAGCCTCCTCTAGTAGCTCCAATTTGGAAAAACTATAAAGGTTGTCTATGTCCCTATAACTTCCCCTAAGCCCTTTGGCAGACATCCTGCGGACCAAGGGGTAAAGCCGTTTGAGGTGACACCAAAGAGGCCCGCCATTCGGCCAAATAGGCTCTAGTACTTCAGCCTCGTCATCCGGATCCTGCACAATTGGTACAAGATCGTCTGAAGAGGGGCATCCGAATAACGGATGGTCGCTTGGAATTTCCTCAACATTTGGACGCGAATGGCCAAACGCTATATGTGGCTCCGTACCTTGGGGATCGGCCCACCCTCCTTTGGCGTTTGCTCCGCGATAGGAGCCTCGGCCGCTTATTCTCATCCGATGGAAGTTTAATAATCGGTATTTTTACAGGTCCCACTTCCTCGAGATATTTAAATATGGGAGCTTCAGGCCCCGGAGTTTTGGTCATTTCGAGCATTATAGAGGGCGGATCCGATCTCAGCACCTACACAAGATACAAAAATTATAAGACTTCAACATATCTTAGACTGACGTACAGGAAGGACGAGTGTTTCAGATCGTACCTTAGGACGACGTACGAGCGGCACGTCTGAATTAGAGCTATGGCTGGGGGAAGGCTTCTTCATTTTGGCTTGTTTGGTTTTCTTGAGTTTGAACGTTTCGGCCGATTTCTTTGACATCGCTGGCTCAGAAGACTTGGGGGAAAACTAGATAGTAGAAAATACCCTCATAGAGGGCAGAGAAAAAAATCTTTCATGGCCAAGTGGCCAGAAACGGTCAAATGAGGAATGGATCGATGTGCAAGAAGTAAAATGAACGATGATAAAAGAAGAAAGTAAAGAATGAGTCTCCGACAAGAAATTCTCCACATCAGAGACCGAAAAAATTTTGAAACGATCTGACGAAGCGGAACGTGCATGAAAGACCGGAAGAGGCCATCCTTGAACGAGGCCAAGCTGACGGGCGACGTGTTGGGTTTATAGGTCAAACCAATATCAATTAAGCAAATGAAATGTGTGAATACGCAAAGTAAGATGGCGGAAATACTCGCTTTCGTCGGTTGGATGTTGGCAGAGAGTTCAAAACTTTTGCCTTTGAGAAGTTGCTCCAAGCTTTTCCTCCTTGATGAATTCGGCCAAGCTCCTTGGTATGATCTTAAATCCAAGCTCCGTCAAACCAAGATCAATTAAGCAAATGAAATGTGTGAATACGCAAAGTAAGATGGCGGAAATACTCACTTTCATCGGTTGGATGTTGGCGGAGAGTTTAAAACTTTTGCCTTTGAGAAGTTGCTCCAAGCTTTTCCTCCTTGATGAATTCGGCCAAGCTCCTTGGTATGATCTTAAATCCAAGCTCCAAGCTTTGTTTTTGATTCCATGCTCAAGGATTGGTTTCCCTATCACTTTTGTAAGACTCATTGTGTGCTAGCACTTGTGATTTTTGAAACAAAATCACTCAACATGAACCATAGGTTCACGCCAAAGTGAAGTAGAAAAAGAGAAGGCCATTCGGCCATTAAGAAAAAAGGAGAGAGAAATTATGTGTTTTGTAATTGAATTCAAATATACTATAAAGATCTAATCTTTAGTTCTGACGAAGAGATTAAGGAGTCTTTACGGCAAGCATAACGGATTAAGCACTAAAGTTATCATCAAATGAATCTTCCAAATATCATGTTCTACTATTTGCTCAACTCCAGGCTTAGGCCCGAGACGTCACTCTATCAAATAGAATATCTTCTCAGTTCCCAGGACTATCCTGAGGTTCAATTCCCAATTTGAAAATTAAAACCGTTTAAAGACATTTTCACCCAGGATTATGTTCTAAATGCTAATCTTTCAATTATCATGATTCCAATAGTCCAATTACCCAATCTATGATTTCGGGTACAATTAAATATAATGATTACTATAGTCTAACTATATAATCAACTACAATTTGATTGGTTAAATTCAAATATATTGATTACTATAATCCAATTATATAATCAACTATAAATGAAGTAGTTTGAATACAGTCTAACTTTTTAATTTAAAACAACAATTAAATATTAGTCCAACTAATATATATTTAAATAATGATGAAAAATGAAATGAGCGCGTATTGGCAAGTATCTAAACGAAATTACAAATTTAATACTTGCCTCCCACTATTTTTCGGCGAGCCTCTAACCCTCTATGGAGTACTCGGGAAACCTAGTTTCCTAGTGGGCTAGAATCCCGTTAAATAACACACAATCTTGACTTTGGCCAACAAAATGTATGAAACTTAACTAGGTAGCTCTCTAAGATCCATTGGATCTCATCCAATTCCTAGATCCAGTAGATGAACCTCCAAGTCCGAAATATATACAATATATATGCCAATATATCCAATATATTTTCCTAACAGTTTTCCTCTAAACCAACTAAGCCATGGATTTGGCACAACAAGCTTAATGATTTTAATTAAGCATGACCCATTGACATTGGAAAGCTTCGTAATCGATGTCGATGGACAAGAAATGATCTTGACTTTGGCCAAAAAATCAAAACTTGGACAAGACATGCGATATGGAACAAAGCCTTCATGATTCAAACACATTTGCGATGGACAAAGGACTTGACTTTGGCCAACAAATCAGTGCCAATGTTGGATCTTGAGAATGAATCATTCAATAGAAGGAAAGCGTTTAATATTTATTGAGGGTTTTTCGCGTAATTGGCAACCAATTAATTATCTTTGATTAGGTCTCATCTTGCACTCTTAAGCATGCATTTCTAAAAGCATATTAAGGCGCGGTAAATAAATTAATAATGATATGCGGATGGATATTTAAAATATTTTGTTCCTAAAACAAATCTCTCTCTTTCTTCTCTCCTGGTAGCACTATTCTTACTTCTACCCAATTACATAACACGTCTAAAGAAACCTCATTTACATTGAGGGGAATAGGTGAGAAGATAAATACAAAAAGTCAAGAGGTAATAGGTTGGACACGCAGGTCCAATTTAATAAATTCTAAATTTATTACAACAATTTTCGAAATTGCCCTCACTCATCTAATATCTATCCGTTATACATTATTCATACATCACATCCATGTATTCACACAAAGCATGTTATCAATCAATATAATCCAATTAATTAATCTTTGATTAGTGATCATCTAATGTTCAAACAACGATTTGATTTGCTCGAGTCCAACTCGTTTAAGAATAAGTACTCAAAGTGCGCATTCTTGAATTATATCAAACTACAATATTAAATCCAATTTAATTTGAATTCAATACTAATTCTTAATTTAATTCCAAATTAAATCATTACACTTTATATGTGCCCTTACGACTTAGATTCTAAATCTAATCTTAATGGGTCTCAAAGCCCAATTAACATCCAATGCTCATTTAATTAAAGTCTAATGGGCTTTCAATTAATTTCTTAAGGTATGGACTTTGGTCAATATGGGTCAAACCAAATACCAAGGCTCAATTAAGGAATCACCCTATTTGCCAAAAAATCAATTTTGGCCCATTAGGCCCAATTAAAACTTTAAAGGCCCAATTATCATATTTGGACTTTATGAAAATGGTTTTTAGGCCCAATTGGATCCAACCAATTCTCCCAAACCAAACTTGGCCCAACCAAGCCCATTAAGCCCAAATGCAACATTTCTAGCCCAATTCCAAATTAAGCCCCAACTAATTAAATTCTAAATTTCCAAATTTCACAATTTAATTAATTAAAGTGTATTAGCCATAATTAATTGGTTAAATTAATATTTCAAAAACACCAATTACACTAATTAATTATGCTTTATAATTATCAATTCATGTCCAACATAATTGAAGCAAAATCAATTCCAACATACTTCTTTGTTCACGACAATATAGGGATTTTATGTCCGATTTCGATTTCAATCCATTAAATCATAAATCAATATATCCCTTTGTCTTTTAAACTCATCCAATGATTCAAAAAACAAAAATCACCATGACTTTAGGGCAATCTTAAATTCGGCCAAGCCAACTATATTAGGGAAAATTAATCCAATTATTTTTCATCAAATTGATCATGCACAACTTTAAGTTAACATAATATAAGCATGCTCAAACAAATGATTTGATTAAATAATGCTCAAATAAAAAATACCCAAATCAAAGATACCCAAATCAAAGTTTAAGAACCCTAATTTCAATTTCATGCTCAATCATGGCTCTGATACCATTGTTGGGTTTTCTAGGTCAAACCAAGATCAATTATGCAAATGAAATATGTGAATAAGCAAAGTAAGATGGCGGAAATACTCACTTTGATCGGTTGGATGTTGGCGGAGAGTTCAAAACTTTTGCCTTTGAGAAGTTGCTCCAAGCTTTTCCTCCTTGATGAATTCGGCCAAGCTCTTTGGTATGATCTTGAATCCAAGCTCCAAGCTTTGTTGTTGATTCCATGCTCAAGAATTGGTTTCCCTATCACCTTTGTAAGACTCCCTGTGTGCTAGCACTTGTGATTTTTGAAACAAAATCACTCAACATGAACCCTAGGTTCACGCCAAAGTGAAGAAGAAAAAGAGAAGGCCATTCGGCCATTAAGAAGAAAAGAGAGAGAAATTGTGTGTTTTGTAATTGATTTCAAAAACAATTAAATTATACCAAAAACAAACTTTTGGTATTAGTCATTTCAAAATGACAAAGACTGTTTTTCAAGGTACCATCAAATCCAACTACTTCCATCAACCAAAAGGTGATGAGATAGACTAAGTGATGTGACTTGTGCGGGCCCCACTTTAATTCAAAATCTGAGTGGGTCCACAAACACTCCCGAGCTCTGGTTCGCTAATTTTGAATTAACGAATTTTCCGTTGCGACGTAATTAAATCAAATTTAATTAAATAATTATGCCTAGCAAAATTACTATTCACGTCGCTTGTGAAATAATTCTAAATTAATTCGTTTGCCCGAATTAAAATCCAATTTTAATTCCGCGTCAAAATCTAATTTCGTTTAATATATCGAATATATTATTTTATCGATTAATTCCAAAGTAATCGTTCTCTCTCTTTAAATAGTATTTTATCCCAGATAAAATTTCTCCGTGATTAATCCCAGATTAATTTTCTCTCTCTTATAATTAATCCTAGATTAATTATGCTCGAGTCATACGTCCTCGGTGAATCTTCGGGAAGCGACCCATGTGTCAGACTATCCGAACACGTACGTGCCTCGTACTATATTTTACCGATTTACGAGACATGGTTGGCTTCTGGCAAAGCACCGTGCCTACCCAATTCTCCAGAAATATTCTTAAAGGAATATATAATCTATGTTAGGCGTAGTATACGTAGTATTGCGTATTACTATCCAGTATCAGATGTCACATGCTAGGCTTGGGGCTGGAATTGTGTCTGCCTCGTACGAAACATATATCGGATCTCTGGTAACTAGTCTCTATTATCGAATAAACATGACCTAATCATATTATCCCATAAATATGACCTAGTCATATTATCCCGATGACTGCAGTACTTAAGAGCACAAGTTTCGTATCGTACGTGATCATCATCTCCATATAACTGAAGTGATATTTCCATCTTGACATTTCACATACACTACGATTCTTAGTATACCCAGAAGAGGCCTACTCAGAACCTGTTAAAGCCCTGGATGACCAAAACCAAAGTATATTGATTGTCACAAGTATTAGCGATGCAAGTCTCAGGTTAAGACCAAATACACCTACCCTAATTTGGATTCCCATAGACACATAGTCATACTACCAATGGGATTCCGAGGGGACTATCCAGAGCGAAGTTGTTTCCGTATCATCGGTAAACACAACCACCTATCATACTTGCATAAGTATCCAATACTTAAATATATGAGAACTATGCCGTTATTCTCCCACAACGCGCATAAGTGCAATACTAGTCTATTCCGCATTATCGATGTCCAATCTCGATAATACTACGACTAGGTATTATTTAATGATTAAATCTTAGTGGATTAATACTGTCTCATATCTTATTAATCCGGAACTAATCATATGGACTTTTATCATTTATATATCCCGGTAATCCAATTATAAATTATAAAAGAGCAATTTCTTTTGTCACATAGTTAATTTGTACAACCACATCATGTTCTGTACAAATAGTGATGTTATGGGTCATAATTATCCAACACGACGAAGTTGGGTGAATACACCTTCACACCAGCCTTGCCATTGGCCCCAGTCAGGATGTCATGAATCAGGTCACGACTGCATAAAAACTTACGCCATATTCAAAAACCTGATTCGTCCTCTTCTGATTGAGGAATGTCATGAACGAAGAACGGGCTGTCCCCTACAGAAAAAGGAAAAAAGGAGGGAACCTGAGAAAGAGTGTAGAAATATTCAAAGACATCGCGAGGAAGGAGAGAGGATGGCCGAAGTTGGTAAAAAAGAAGACCGGCGTAAGAATAAGGATGACTTGAGTCAATTTTGTCAAAAAACAGTGAAGTAGGCTCGAAACCAAAGCTGAACGAGCCACAAAGGACCAGAGGCAATCGGTGACACCCTCGACCGAAGTTGTTTTTATAGGAAGGCCAAACCATGATAAGTGACGGCCAACATGAAAGATATCAGGTCCAAACGACGATCATTGGCACGGTCAGAAGAGATAAGGAGATAGCCCGCCATAAGCTTTTGGCTATGTGCGCAAATGATATACTTGCACAGCCAATAGTGAATGAAGATCGTTCGCTCTAACATCGAAACATGACCGATCAATTTTGAAAAAGTGCGAAGAAAAGAAGAGTATGACGAAAATGATGAATGATCCATTGAAGGAGGAGGAAAACGGAAGGTCATGCAGGCCGAGATAGGCGCAACCAGAGGGGCCAACCTGGTAAGAGCACTGATATCACGAAGAGTGATAGTAAAGGGACCCGCAGGAAAAATGAATACATTGTATTCAGAGGACCAAAAAAGTAAGGAGATAGGAAACATGTTTCAGTCAAAAGAAGACGAGGCCGATGAATGTTTGATGAAATAAAGGAAGCCATGCTCCTCTAGAAAGGCACGGGTATCCGCATGCAATAGCATACGTTGGAACCAAGAATCGAAAGCGATGTCGTGTTTGGGCCACGTGCGAATAGGGTTGGATTGAGCCAAATGAGAAATACTGATTGGCTCTGAAAACGAGGAGACCAGAAGAAGAAGGGAACTGCTGAGCCAGCGAGGCTGTGTCAATGGTGTCGTCTTCAATGAAAATGGGACCAAGCGCACATTGGCCGTAGGTCTCATCGAGGGTATGAACACCGAAAGTGCTCATGGAGGAATCGTCCAATGCCAACTTATAGTTGGCAAAAGTTGAGGAACTGGTTTTCGGAGCAGAAGAAGAAGACGCCATTAACGCAAGATCGAAGGTAATAGAGAATGGAGGTTTGTAAAGAGGATCGAAAGTAAAGTAAAAACCATAGTGGGCTAAACCCTTATATAAAAAGACGAACGATTTAAACCAAGACAGATGTCACAACACAAATCACCGAAAGATAGAAACGGTGGGAAAATGAAGAAAATGAAGAGTTGCCCTAGAAAGGTGTTGGAACATGATTCGATGGAGAGTGACGTGTGACGAAAGACCGAAGCAACGGGAGAAACGGCTCATTAATGGGCGTCATGATGAATGTATTGGGAAAGGACACGTATTTATTCAGAAGTGATGGGTTCACATAGGACTATAAAGAGCGGCCTAACAAATTACGGGGCGCAAATTTCTCCCTCAAGCACATGACGAGAACGTCTCCCTTAGGTTTGCCACATTCTCAATGCCTCAGCATCGTCCTTCAACAGATCGGTTAGGCCTTGGCATTTCAATATTGGCCTTCACTAGGTCGACCAAATACAAGTGTCATTCCCCGGAAGCATCGTCCAGGCTATCACCATTATCGATACGCGTGACACAAGAAAAATAGAGTTGATGTGACAGCACCATCAGACTACAGGTTGCTTTCGACAAAGTCAGGTTTAGGGCAGAGGATCCGTCAGCCAGTCAGGTAACACGTGCAAAACACCACAAACGAGAACAGCGTAGAGAAGAAGGTTGAAGAGTTTACTCCAAAAATAGCTCAAAGCAAACACCAAATGCTGGAACTCTTCCAAATGCCCGACCAAGGGCCAATCCTACTCAAAACACCTCAGCTTGGTCTTCCATAAATAAGCAAATTCTTTGGTTAACGGATGAAAAGGAGAAAGAACAGAAAAGCGGAACAGAGCCGGAAAAAATAGAAGACCTACATGAAATAGAGGCCATCGGAAATGAAAGCTTCTCTTTAATGATGTGTGAAATGGAATGTAAAGATGTTAGCTAACGGCCATCCACAATATGTGAGGTGTGAAATGGAATGTAATGCTGTGGATGGGCTGCATCCGTTAGCGACCGATTTCCAGGGTCCTCTGTGTGGAAGGTACTACACCTCCTGGTTGTGGATGGGTTACGCCAGTTGACAGTGGCTAACCGTGTTCCTCTGCGTGGAGGGTGCTGCACTCCTCGACTTCACAGGTTCTCTGGACTGAGGGATCGGTCGGGCGACTAGCCAATCGAGGGCGAAAACCCCCGGCTTCACATATTCTCTGGACTAAGGGATCGGCCAGGTGACTAGCTAGTCGAGGGCAAGGAAAGAATGCCCATCGGACCAGCCCTCGATTGGTGTGGTGGTCTTCCCTGAACGAGGAAAGAACGAACCAGGATGGAAAGTCGAAAAATTCACTTCGATTTTTCACTTTTAGTTCAATCAAGGTGAATTTGGGGACAACTGTTGACAAAAACGAAATCGCCCTAGAACGAAGGAATAAAGGGTGAAGGCAAGAATGGCGACGAAGGGAAGAGTGATCACTAGATTAGAGCGAAAAGAACCCAGGACGACCGAAACAGCAACATGTATTGCAGTTGATCCCACGACTACGGCAGTTAAGCAATTTTCCCTCCACGATCAAGCAGTTGAGACACACAGCTCAACGGTTGAAGACACGATCTAGCTGCTGCAGGAAGATACTGGAACTGCCCAAGCGATTTACAAGCTTCACTACAAAAGCTCACTCGTCCAAAGAGAAAAGCCTCGATAAAATGAAGACTCAAACGAGCATATTTTTATTTTTTATTTCTTAGTTTCATAACTTCTAGGACTGTAATTTGTGTGCTTGCGTCCCTTGGAGGCTTATTCACTTAATCAAACCCCCCTTGCTGGGACTTTGTCTCAGGAGGTTTGAACCTTACACGTTTCTCTTTCTTCGCGCACAAAAATCGCGCAAACACTACTAGACTTATTTATTCATAAATAATCTTTTAAAATCTCAATTGAATATACCTCTAAGTGTATTATTTTCTACTTATTATTATTATTATTATTTTTAAATATATAATTGTTAAAATTTTAATTTAGTTCGGATTAGAATTATATCATGTATTTGCCCTGGCGTTCTTTATAGCAATTGAAGAGAAATCTGTCTCTGAATAGCAAAACGATTCTTCAATTTATAATCTACGCAGAAAAAGTACACAGCATAAATGCATTACAAATTATTCAATGCAACGATGGTGCTAGCTACAATCCTGTTCTAAGAAGCCACCATTTCTCAACATTACACAAATTTCCGTTTATTTATCGTTTAATCATTTTAAATGCGAAAATGATCCGTTTATTAACCGGTCAATATGCTATGTCGTGTTGACACGATAATAACAATTGTCAATGGTGTATGTTTATTAATATTGTGTTCAAAGATTTTGACAAAACTATTCAATAGATTATGTTCTTAAATTTGACATGACTCGATAATACGTGCCAAATTTATTCAATCTGAATGTATTTAAAATAAACTCGTATTTATATAGGCAAAATAGGAAAATAAATAAGGTAAGAAATAATACAATTATGTACAATAATCATGAAAATTCTAGAATCGTAATTTTGGAGATTTATTATCATAATGCAGAGATTACATTTTGATCGTACCTCTAATTGACAACTATAAGTTGCATATTATCAGCGGATAGTGGAAAAGTGTTGTTATTAGGCAGTCAATCTCAGCAACTAAGAAAGTATGATTGGGCTTTGAAGAAATGGGCTTGGCCATGTGCCGAACAAATTCTCTTATATATATCCACTAATTCCATTGACAGATACTATGTCGTTTTTGGTCTAATTAATAGTCTATAAATATATTAGGGTTGGGGTCTATTATATAATTGAGAGAGAGCAATAATTGCAAAATGGTCCCCAATTCTCCAATCCCCAAATCTTTAATTAGGCAAGTAACCAATCCAATGCTAGCCTACTTGATGCATAATCTCAATATTCCACGTAATTGAGTTACACACGTGCTAACAGAGTCCTTTTTTTTTTCCCTCCTCTACTTTAGGGTTTCATAAAAGCAATTGCTAAATGCTAATCAATGGACTACTCTCCACTCATTTCCCTTTCTAATTATGGATATCAATATTTTCTCATGTCATGTAATTTCCTTTATAATATAAACTAAAAATAATTTGATTGTGGAATCTTTGACTTTATTTTGCATAATTTTTTGGTTATTATAAAGTTACAAAACTAGATACATTGATCAAGAATTTAGAATGATTTAAAACTTACGGTTGAACGTGAAATGATTAATTTTATTTAATAGGATGATTGTAAAAGTAACTTATTCACTCGCCTAGTTAATAAAATATTATCATATTATTTTTTCTAGCGATTTAGGATGGTCCAATTTTGAAATCGTAACTTTTTAAGATTTTATTTTTAGTATAAATCTAAGCTCACCCAAAAAATATTTAGTAATTAAAGGGTAATTATCACTTATACGTTGATCTCCAATATATTTCCCTATGTGATGTCACACAAATCATTCAACAATGTTTACATATGAGAATAAATTAAAGCAAGATCAAACTATTCATATCATGGGTTCATGTGCATGATAATGAAGAATAAAATGCATGTTATGGCATGTGGGGTTCAACTTGGCTCAAAACCTAAATAAGTCATGAACAAGAACGACAATAATTAGTGGACCCTTTGGCGCCCGACATTTGATAGATCATAATGCATTGAAAATTTATTCTTTGAACAAATTTAAAATATTAATAAAGTTTAGGGTTAGTGATTGATTTGGACCCACTAACTAAGAACACAAAAACCCTACAAATTTTGAAAAGAGACAAGAGACCCTCATTCAAGGGAAATGGGTCGGCTCCACGTCACTAATACCTCATTCTATGAACAGGAAAAAGAGAAGAATAATTTAAGGAAATAATTATTTGAAGATTGAGAAAAGAGTGGGGGGGCTATTTCAGGGCCGGTCCTGAGTTTTTGGGTGACCGGTGCTAAAACTCAAAATATGTCATTTTTTATTACTAAAAAATATGTTTAAAAAAAATAATATTTAACGAGGGCTGGAACCCAGTCGAAGCTGGGGGCTAGGCCCTCACGTCTAAAATATTACTTGAGAAAATATACAAAGGGGAGACATAGTACCTAACCCTGACAATAAAAAATACAATCATATACAATCATTCCTAGCCAAGCTTCTTGAAATTTCAATATTTAAGAAATTGTCTTCTAGCATTTTTTGAAGCAAAATCATCAATTATATCATCATACTCCAAGTCTTCAATCTCATCCTTTTCAATGCATAAGATTGCTAATTCATTTAGCCTATCTTGAGTCATAGTGGTCCGCAAGTAAGATTTTAATAATTTCAATTTTGAAAAACTTCTTATTACCATTCCAACATATATTATATATTATCGGCCAAGGCATAAACTCATTTTCAAGTTTGACATAGAAACTAAGTTTATTGCATAACTCATGGCAACTCATCACCTAAAGCATAAATACCTACAATGCTTAATCTAATTAGTAATCATGCAAAAATAATGCAATTCCAACCAAAACTTCATGAATTTTCGAAAATGGGCATAAAGGTTACATGCTTAGAAGTTAGAAAACTCAAATTAATCTAAGGAAAAGAGAAATAAACTTAATAGGGCTGAAGAGAGCACGAAGAATAATAAATCCCACTCTTTATTAGACAAAAATTTGCAAGAAAAAAAATGAGCTAGAGAGCGAGAGCTATGTAAGGAAATTTCATGAGTTTTTTTTAAGAGAGATAATGATGAATAATGCATCCCACGTTTTTATTCACACAAGAGAGATATTTAAGTAATAAAATATTAATAAAAATTTAAACATTTGGTGTCCCTAATGACTGTTGGGCCCTGGACAGTTGCTCTTGTGGCACTATGCCAGAGCCGGCTGTGGGCTATTTGTATTCTTAATTTTACTTTGACAATCTATTATTATATATACTCATTTTAAAATTTTAAAATCCAGATTTTACTTCGAAAATCCTTTTAAATACTAAAATAACCTTTTAATTAAATTTATTTTAAATATTTTATTTTCTCTTTACATCCAACAATTTTTTTCCCTCATAATCAAACTTCTTCCTCCTTTTTTGTCAACAATTTTTATACTTTGTCATTGTCATTTGATTTGTCTTCGTATTTTTTAATTGTTCATTTTTGGGAAAATATCATTTTCTTTGGGCAATGGGTTCCTGTAATTCAAGAAGAAAGTTTTAAAAGTCATTAAAGAAATCCGAAGTCTAAAGTGATCCAAGGAGGATTAGGGTTTGCATTGCCTTCAGTATAAGAACGCAGTGGCCTACCAAAAGAAACTCTTTATATTTTATACGATAATAATGTTTAATTAAATTTATAGTCCTAAAAAGTAAATTACATTAAGGTTATTTTAATAATACAAGATTTTATAAAAATAAGAATTTAGAGTGCAACCCACTCTTTGGGGGAAAAATAAGTAATTAATGCAATGAAAAGTGTCACATTAATTTGTATTAGCAGAAATGAAGCAATAAACCTAGTTTTTGAGGTTATGATCTTTACAGTGTATTGGTGGCATATGTATCAATATTATCCAGCAAAGAGAATAAATGATTATGCATTGCTTTAGCATAATATATATATATATATAATTGTATATTTATAAAATGCCACTAAAGCATGAGAATATATATATATATGATCAATTGTTGAATTAATTATAAAATGGGCAGTGTATAGATATGATATATCATGATCAGTGGAAGACAGAGAAGGTTTATTTGTTAAAATATTTGATATAATTATATAGAAAACAAGTAACCTTGTCCTCTTGCTCTCCAATTAACCAACTATGAATCAGGGTCCACATTAGTACCCTCCATTTTTATATTTTAAAATTTTAAGCAGTTTTATAATATTTTAATTAATAAAATTAGAACCATGGGTCATTATTTATTTTTTAATTAAAAAAAAAAATTTGGATCCGGATTTTGGTATAGATCTAGATCCCGAATTGATTTGGAATCCGAGTGCCTATCTAGTTTTTTTTTGGATCCAGATATGGAATTTGGATTCTTTAATTTTTTTTATTCCATTTTCAATATTTATTATTTTTAATTCCATTATTTTGTATTTATATTTATCCTTTTTCTTTGTTTTTTATTGCATTATATAATATATATATATTAATTTAAGAAAATAAAAATATGGATTCGCATATTCGAAATTCTAAACCTGTGTAGATTTAGATATGTGTGATTTTGAAAATTTTCATTACATATCCAGTTATTTCCGGATCCAAATATTCCAGAACGATATGGATATGACCAGATTCGGACTATTTTGCATGCCTCACATATATAAATTGTGGGATTTAAAGACAATTAACCTATAAAATTGGACTTACATATTTCTCGATGCTTCCAGCTGGCTCCTTTTTAAACACTACTCAAAATCAAATTAATTAACAAATAAAAATTGATGAAAACATATATACCAAAATTATATCATTAACAAATACAATTAACCTATAAAATTGATCGCTCCCAGTTATCAAGTCTTTCTCAAGAAATTTTGAATTTTGAATTTTGATTCCGCAATCTTAATCCTCCGAGATGCACAGTAAAATCTATATCATTTAGATTTTTTTAGCATATCCAATAAAATACCTACTAATGGTCTTCGGTTTAGCTTGTTTTCTTATAGGTTATACACTCTTACTTGAGGCAGGCATCCCCAAATGCGTATATGTCACAAACTCAGTTTCCAACCTTTCCATAACTCAAATGGTTTCTTTAAAAAATCCTTGGTTGGAATTTTGTTCAATATATACACAAATATTTGAAGAGCTTCCGTCCACAAGGATTCATGAATATTAGAGCTACTAAATATACTTCATACCATGTCCATTAAAATTTGATTTCTCCTTTCTGCCATACCATTGTGATATGGAGAACTAGACATAATGTATTGGACAACCATCCCATGTTCTTGGAGAAACTTCGCAAATGGACCAAGTACTTGTCTATCCTCAATGTATCTACCATAGTATTCCACATCTCTATCTGATCTCATGATCTTAATTTACTTCCTGCACTGTTTCTCTACTTTTTCTTTAAATACTTTAAGGCATCTAATATCTCACTCTTGTTATGAAGCAAGTGTAGATACATATATTGTGAGTAATCATCTATGAAAGAGATGAAATATCTCTAACCATAAGAATTTATGTCAAGACTACATATATCATAATGTATGATTTCTAATATATAGGTATCCCTCTTAGCACCTTTCTTTGACTAGTTGATTTGCTTTCCTTTTATGCAGCCCATACAAGTTTTAAAATTAATAAAATATAAAGTACTCAGTATTCCATCATTTTCTAATCTTGTAATTCTTTCTTTCAAGATGTGTCTCATTCTTTGATGCCACAACGTAGAGAAATCTTCATTCATAACACTTCTTTTAATGCCAGTATGAATATGATCACATTATAAGAGGCATCATTTTGTAAATAAATTGAAATAGACCATAAGATAATTTACCATTCGCAACAATATTAGATTTATAATTAAATAAGGTATCTGAGAAATTAAAGAAGTATCCTAAAGGTACAAGTCTTGAAATTGAAATAAATTTTTAGAAAAATTAGAATGTAAAAGGTCTTTTCTAAGTACAAATCGAAATCACTATCCATAACATATTCCAATTGCCTCCACATGTGAACGTATATTGTTTCTTGAATAGATGCATTACTCACTTCCCACTAGCTTTCTTAGATTTTGTAAACCCTGCAAGAAAATTAAAATATGGATTGTAGAACCAAGAACAATCCACCGTGTGTTATGATTAACATTAACCATATTAGATTCATAGTAAACAAATGAGATTAGATTACATTTATTTTCGAGTTGGACAATTCTTCTTCATGTGTCCTTTCTTCTTATAGAAGAAACACTTGGATTCCTTCTTAATGTTAGTTTGGGGAGGTATTTTTATCTTTTTCCTTTTTGTTTGACTTTATCTATTTTGTTTCTTTATGTTTTTGCAAAAATGCATTCTCACCCAATTCTGGCCAATCTCACTTCCTCTTAAATACGCATAGACATAAGTTTATTAATTGACCATTTATCCTTATGTTTGTCATAATAAATTTTGAAGGGTCCATATTACTATGGCAGAGTGTTCAATATGTAGTATATAAGATAAGTTTCAGATATATCAGCCTCAATATTTTTCAGTTGAGCCACTATGACGTCCCTTATCGGCATTGGTGAGCCTCAAAAATGAAAACATCATAATTAGGGTGATGACAAGTGTTTTATATGAATCTTCAAACTACTCATTAATAGTCTTAGTAATGTCCAGATGTTGTTGATGATTGAACCATGTGAACCAGAAGAGATCTTGGTCGTTTTGAACGCCACACTAAGATAATTAAATCTCTTCCATCATTCATAAAGAGAAATTTCACTTAAAGTGTTGATTTCGATAATCACATCTTGTTCATTTTTATGTATAGCATAATTAATATCCATCCAACACAAATGAAGAAGAATTCTCTCATTTCAAATTTTATAGGTATCACTCTTTAACTCGTGAATCACATTTGATATCAGAAGACGTATCTTATACAATTTCATATAAATTAAAACATTCATGCTTATATTATTAAAATTAAGACTAAGAAACAAATATCATATTTTACCAATATAATTCATGCTTCATAAATTACGAATAAAATGACATAAAACTTTCATAGGGACTAAAATTATAATTCAAATAGATCCATCTATTTGAATTTTGAATTTTGATTCCGCAATCTTAATCCTCCGAGATGCACAGTAAAATCTATATCATTTAGATTTTTTTAGCATATCCAATAAAATACCTACTAATGGTCTTCGGTTTAGCTTGTTTTCTTATAGGTTATACATATCAAACCAGAAAATCAAGTGCAAAATCCTAGAAAACCTTAAAACTTGAAAATAAAGAAAAACCTAATGAAAACTGTTATTCGAGTCGAGATAAATCTCTGTCCTTAAGAACTTATCAGCCCCGTCTTGGTGCTCTACGGATTTTGTGGCTAATGTTCTCCCAGGATAACCCGGATTCCTCTTGTTCAAGGGGCACACCTTAACAAGATCTTGAACTTGGTAATGGTGGAATTCTCTCTCAAACTCAAAACAATATGACTTAAACTTTTTTTGGATGCAATTCAGATTTCTATCTCTTTCCAGAATGAACATGCAGCCCCCTTTATATAGGTTTGGAAGGATGCCTTATGGGCACCCTTTGGGTTGGGGTGCAACCCTTCAAAGGGTTATACTCCTCCCATGCATGTTATATCCATATGGAGGACATGTCCATATGAGGTACCATCCAAGAGACATATTCCTCCTCCATCCATACTACAATATTAGAAGAATTTTCAACAATCCCCCATAATTCTTCAAATATTCATGCAGACACTTGAGAGAGTTTCCGTAAACTAAAGTTGCATCGAAATAGGTAGCTTTCGCCTTGAATATTTCTTAATGAAATGACAATCGAATTTACTTGGCAAACCAGTGACTCATAGTCTTGAACTATTCTGCCGTTGATGTAAGCCAAGATAATTGCCAACACACAGCTTATCAAGTACTTTAGGGTAACCCGCCTTTAAAATTCCCATGGAAACAGACTCACTTCTTACTTGAAATAGGTAATCTACTATGAATAGGTAATCTGTCTTTACTCCCATTAGGACTCATCTCCTAATATAGTGATCATTAAAAACCTTAGTTTATCCTAACCACGACAGTCAGCACTCAGCGTCATTATCAGAATGGGAAAGAGTACAAAACTCTTCAGTGCTTGTTTTGAATTGCACAAAGTTTCTGTTGTCCCTTTTGAACCTAGATCTTGGGATCTCCAGTCAGCTAAGTTGGTTTTCCACAGTGACAATTCTTAGATTATAGGCTTCAAGCTCATTTCCCTCGATGACTTCTCAACTTGCTATCGAGGTAGTTAGTGGATCCGCTAGGTTTTCCTTTAACTTAACATAATCAATCAATATTATGCCAACTTAAGAGAAATTGACGTATGGTATTATGTCTCCGACGTATGTGTCGAGACTTACCATTATATATTATATTTTGGGCACTCCTAATAGCCGATTGGCTATCACAATGTATGCTAATCGCTGGCACCAGTTTGGGCCAACTAGGAATATCCTCCATGAAGTTTCTAAGTCATTCTGCTTCTTCCGTTGTTTTGTCTAAGACTATGAATTCTGATTCCATAGTAGACCGGGAAATACATGTTTACCTCGAGGATTTGCATAACACGGCTGCACTACCAAGTGTGAAAATAAATCCACTCGTAGATTTGGAATCCACTGTATCAGATATCTAATTAGTATCGTTGTATCTCTCTAGAACATCAGGTGTAGCCCATATTTTGAGGTTTCTTTTAGATACCTCAAAACTCTTACTATGGCTTTCCAGTGGTTATGTCCTGGATTGCTCGTATATCTGCTAAGCAGATTCACAACTTGAGCGATATCAGGTCGTGTGTAATTCGTGAGATACATTAGACTTCCGATGATTCTTGAATACTCTCTAATTGCGATACGCTTGAGCCAGTATTCTTTGATAGATGAAGAGTTAGGTCCACATGAGTTCTAGCCGCATTTAGATCCCCTTTGATATATTTCTCAAGTATTTTCTTAATAAATGAGTCTGAGATAATATATATCTGTCTGATGTCCTACAAATCTTAATTCCTAGGATCACATCAGCTATTCCCAAATCTTTCATATCAAATCTGCTGGATAACACATTTTTGGTAGACTGAATCATTTCATGATTACTACCAATTATTATAATATCGTCTACATAGAGACACACAATGACATATCCTTTTGAGTTGATTTGGTGTACACACACTTATCACACTCATTGGTTTTGAACCCATTTGACAACATCTCTTTGTCAAGTTTCTCATGTCATTGTTTATGTGCTTGTTTTAATCCGTACAAGGATTTTACAAGTTTGCACACCTTCTGTTCTTATCCAGGAATACTAAACCCTTATGGTTGTTCCATGTAAATCTCTTCATCCAATTCACCATTCAAGAATGCCATATTTACATCCATTTGATGTATTTCAAGACCAAATATAGCTACTATGGCTATAAACATTCTTATCGATGTGATATGAGTCACTGGTGAATAGATCTCAAAGTAATCAAGGCATTCATTTTGTCTATAACCTTTTATGACAAGTCTTGTCTTGTATTTATCTATTGATCCATCCATTTTCATCTTCCTTTTGAATATCCATTTGTAGCCCAGTGGCTTACAACCTAGAGGAAGATCAACCAACTCCTCAGTATGGTTTTGTATGATTGAATCAATCTCTCTGTTAATAGCCTCTTTCCATAGAGGTGCCTCCGAAGAAGACATTATTTATTTATAGCTTTGAGGCTCATTTTCTAACAAATATGTCAGAAAATCGGGACCAAACGACTTACACGTTCTAGCTCTTTGCTACGTCTAGGCTCGATTGTCTCAATGTTTGCACGTTGATCTGATTCTTGGTCAACCTGATCACTGTCTTTGACAGTATCAATCGTTCTTTTTAAAGACTCTGTTCTTTATCTTTCCTTACAAGGAAACATCTCTTCAAAAATGTGACATTCATTGACTCAATTATCATACTCGGATTGATGTGAGGAATCTCATACTTGTGATCCAAGAATCAATACGCACTACTGTTGCGAGCATATCCAATGAATATACAATCAACAGTTTTGGGTCATATTCTAACATTCTTAGGTTTAGGAACCATTACTTTGCAAGACAACCCCACACTTTCAGGTGTTTATAGTTAGGTATGTGACCTTTCCACAACTCATATGGTGACTTGTCCAATCTTTTGTGGGGAAGCTTTTTCTGAACGTAGTTCGCGGAAAGCAAGGCTTCCCCCCATAAGTTCTGGGGTAAACCAGAACTTTTCAACATGGCTTTCATTATTTCCTTCAACTTTCGATTTTTGTGCTCAACAATCCCCCTTTTTTTAGGAGAGTAAGGAGCAGTGGTTTCATGAATAATTCTGTGCACAGAACAATATTCACTGAATGGTGAAATATATTCACCACCTCTATTACTCATTATTCTTTTGATTTTCTTGCCAAGTTGATTTTCAAATTCGTTCTTATAGTGTATGAAGCTCTCAATAGCTTTAGCTTTGCTCCTCAGTAAATACACATAATAGAATCTTGTGCTATCATCGATAAAATGACAAATTACTTTTTACCGTCTCTTGTTTACAAAATATTCATGTCACACAGGTCAGTGTGTACAAGTTCTAAAGGTTTAAAACTGCGTTTTATAAAATGAAATGATGTTCTATGCATTTTTGCTTCAACGCATGCCTCACACTTATGTTACCTATCAATTGTAAATTTAGGTCTAATGTCCATGTTAATATATTTACGCATTGTATCATAATTAACATGTCTTAACCTTCCATGCCATACATTTTGTGATTCAATAATATAAGCAGAAGTTTTAGCTTTATTAATAGGACGATTGACAGTCATTACATTTAGTTTGAAAAGACCCTTAGTGAGTTATCATTTTCCTACATACACATCATTCTTAGTCATTAAGAACTTATCAGAAACAAACATGAGCTTAAACCCAGCCTTGCTAAGGAGAGAGCCCGAGACTAAGTTCTTCTGAATATTTGGAATATGCAGTACATTCTTCAATGTAAGCTCCTTTCTGGATGTCATCTTCAGAACTATTGTGCCTTGTCCAACTACCTGAGAGGTAGACGAGTTTCCTATTGTCAAATG
Organism: Zanthoxylum bungeanum; assembly: GCA_019454045.1. NCBI lineage: Eukaryota > Viridiplantae > Streptophyta > Magnoliopsida > Sapindales > Rutaceae > Zanthoxylum > Zanthoxylum bungeanum. The sequence continues at coordinate 469,440 of SKCR01001242.1, forward strand.
ATCGCCGCCATCGACCTTCTGATACAAGGAAAATATCTTACTTTCTGCACAGATATGACGAGTAGCCCCAATGTCTACCCACCATTCTCTCGGATTCCCAACTATGTCGGCTTCGATTACCACTTTTGATAGGTCCATCTTTGAAATCTCATCAGTCAGCTACTCACCTTCAGTGACATGGGCCTCATTTTTCTTTTTCTTGCCCTTGTCCTGATACTTCATGTTTCTACAGTCCTTTGACATATGACCGCTCTTTCCACAGTTGTAGCATTTCCCCTTGAACTTCTTATTCGCTTGGGAAGAATTAGCTACACTATTCTTTCTCTTCTTGCTACCTTTTACACCCTCAACGATGTTGGCCTTAGACTCCATAGTCTTGTACCTGGCCTTCTCGTACATCCTGTTGTCCTCCTCGATTCTCAATCGAACACTAAGGTCTTCAAGTCTCATCTGCTTCTTTTTGTGTTTCAGATAGCTCCTGAAGTCATTCCATGATGGAGGCAACTTTTCAATTATGGTGGCAACTTGAAACGTCTCACAGAGTTTCATACCCTCATCCAGTATTTCATGAATGATCAACTGTAGTTCACCCAACTGAGACACCACCGTCCTTAAATCTACCATCTTGTAGTCTAGAAACCTACCCATGATAAATTTCTTTTGTCCGACATCCTCGGTTTTGTATTTCTTCTCGAGAGATTTCTAGACAATCTTCGCAGAAGTCATGCCTTGGTACATATTGTACAGGGTATTGTAAAGACCATCCAAAAGGTAGTTCTTGCACAGGAAGTCTCCAGACAACCATGTTTGTTCTCGCTCTTCCTTGGCTGTTTCCGATTCACCCTCCACATGACCCGGAGGATCTTTGAGAAATTTAGCCAACTGGAGAGTTGTCAGGTAGAATAACATTTTGCTTTGCCACTCTCACCAAACTTCTCCGGCTTTTCTCCATGAGAGACCGATATTGTGATGTTTCCGCTAGTCATTTGTAACTGTAAGAACCAACAGGTGTAAATTAGTTTACAAAAGATAAATTGCACAACGATCAACAAATGATCTTGTTCAAAGTGATATACTAGGTAACCACTTGTTGTTCTATTGGACGGTGGTTCCAATAAACACAAGTCCTTGAATTTCAACTAAAGATTCTTTAGAAAAATGAATAAACGAATATTCCTAGAGGACGAGGGGGTCCGGAGTAACCACTTAAATCCCTGACCACTTAGGCTCTTATCTCATTTTTGACAGAATATTCTTTAAACACTTTTCAATAGGATCTCTTAGCAATTCAAACCCAGTATTACACTTATTTATTACAATACATTTGCAATATGTGTAGATATATGTGTATGTGTCAATCAAGATTGGAAGGAATTACTTGTGTAAAATCACAGCTTAAATTCTCAACCAATTATGCAACACATAAATAAGTTTCAACTTTATCACTATGTGTATGATTGTGATAATTGAACACCCTAATAATAACTTAAATCTACACTACCAAGTTTAATATGTTTCAGTATATGATTTACTAAGTTAATATTAAATTAATCTAAGTCTTTGCCGTTTAAAACAATTCTATGACGGATTCGTTAGTGTCACGTTCGTATCTATGTTCGAATGAGACTGTCGAGTGTGTGTACGTACGTGTTGCATTCGAGAACACGTTCGAACAAAGAGTTGCAGAGAGTCCAAGTTCGTGTAGCGTTCAAGAACATGTTCGAACGGAATAATTCCAAAGAATTCACGTTCGTATAGCGTCCAAGATAGCGTTCAAACAGAATGATTCCAGAGAGTTTGCGTTCGAATTACGTTTAGACGCGTTTGAACGAACTAAGTCAGAAGGTCTGCATTCGATTTGCGTTTAAACACGTGTTCGAAGGTTCTTAGGTAGAAGGCTTGCGTTCGAGTTGCGTCTGAATACACGTTCGAACGTTCTTACGAATTTTTAGATTTTTGCCTTCGCATGCATCGGCGTTCGAACGCCCTATGGGTTTTTCATTCACAGTCTGTATTTTTCCAGAAAATTTTCTAACCTAGCATGTGAATTACTATCTAACAATACTAGATTGATAAGTTCTTAAGATTATTGTCTTCTATAGTGTCACTAAACGTCAAAACAACATGCTTCAAACAGATCAAACCAGAAAATCAAGTGCAAAACCCTAAAAAAAACCCTAAAACTTGAAAATAAAGAAAAAGCTGATGAAAATTATGATCCGAGTCGAGATAAATCTCTGTTCTTAAGAACTTATCAGCCCCGTCTCGGTGCTCTAAGGATTTTGTGGCTAATGTTCTCCCAGGATAACCGGATTCCTCTTGTTCAAGGGGCACACCTTAACAAGATCTTGAACTTGGTAATGGTGGGATTCTCTCTCAGACTCAAAACACTATGACTTAAACTTTTTTTGGATGCAATTCAGACTTCTATCTCTTCCAGAATGAACATGCAGCCCCCTTTATAGGCTTGGAAGGATGTCTTATCGGCACCCTTTGGGTTGTGGTGCAACCCTTCAAAAGGGTTATGCCCCTCCCATGCATGTTATATCCACATGGAGGACAAGTCCCTATGGGATACCATCCAAGGGACATGTTCCTCCTCCATCCATACTACAATATTAGAAGAATTTTCAACAAAAATTATCAAAACATGAATCAATTCTTAATTCATGTAGGTCAGTTAAGAAAATAATATGATATTTTATCCTAATTAATCATACAATTATATTTAAAATTCATTTGGAATCAAATTTATTATGTTTTATATAATTAAAAATAGCATGGGAATCAGATTGGATTGGGTCAGATTTGATTTTTTTTGATCCGATAATATCATATCAAATCAGATTGGATCTGTCTCCCCGAATCCGATCAGATCATATATATTTGTTTCGTCGGATGTCGGATTTAATCAGATAAAAGTCGATCCGATCTAACATCCGATCGATTTTTTTCTAGCACATTCAAAACGACGTCGTTTTGGAATTTAAACTAAATCAATTTATTATCTTCTCTTTCACTACCAGATTCATTTTCAAATCGGATACTCTATCGGATTCATATCCGTTATCATATCAAACTTATCCAATCTGTTATGGTTTCAAATCGAATCGAATGAAATCCGATTTGATCCGATAATTATAGGATCTAATCGGATCAAATTTGATAGAGATTTAAAATCTGATCGAGTTAAATTATTCAACACTTAACGAATCGAGTTGGATTCAAATTTGATCCGATCCGAACCAAATCTGATAGTGTTTAGGGCTAATTAAAAACAATTATGTCATTACTCTATTTATAATTTCAAAACGACTTAATATATAATTCTTCATAATTAAAGACAATGCGGCTAATCATTAATTAATAAAATTATATGGATCACTAGACATTAAATTTATGAATCAAAATTAGTCATACTAATTTCATCCAGCAACATGTAAATAAAAAAAATTTATGAATAAAACTTAATTCCAAAAGTTAAAACAATAAAATTTAATAAATTCTAATTGCATAGCACTTACCCCTTCTTTTTTTTTTTGAATTTTGGCCAACCCGACGACAAGTCGTTTTGCTAAATCAAGAGGAAAAAACATGTCGTTTTTCAAATACCAGATAAAATGACATGTCATGTAGCTAAATCAGGAGAAAACAACATGTCATTTTCAAAATAACGGATAAAATGACATGTCGTGCAAATCAAACGATAGGCAGAAAACGACAATACCATCAAGGAAACGACATATCTTTTCTTCTATATTTTTTTTGGATAACCGGGGTGTCCGGGCCAGCTTACGCGCACCTCGACTAATCCCCGGATCTGTGCCCCGTGCCCTCAGAAGTTTCCCAACACAGATCAGGGTAAGTCGCTGGCTTTTCACACCAGGGGGCATGGCCCCAAGGAAATGCATCTAGTGAGATTCGAACCCGGAACCCTTGGGGTTCTTTTCTTCTATAATGTACTAACTAATATGCCGATTCTTTCAGAAGGAGAAACCGACATGTCATCTATTGAGTCGTCTTAAACATATTGCTGGGGTACTTTTTTACTTGAATTTCAAATCACATACATGCTCTAAAATTAATTTACTAATGTTTTTTAACCTCATTTGTGATAAAAACACATATAAATCAAACTTTAATTCTTTAAATTCTTCCCCAAAATTCATCTTTTATGCTTCATATAACCTTTTCCATCAAGATGTTACCATTATAGGAAGTTGCTGGTGATGGGCAGTTGCTGGTGATGGGCATGGGTAGTTAATGATATGGACAAAATATTTATAGATACTAAAGTGAGACGAATTATTGATACTAACAATTACTGAGATTAAAAATTGACGTCAGTATATTTTGATTCGATCACAACTGATACTATTAATAAGTATCAATAAAATTATTTACTGACGCTAATTTAGTTCCTGTGAAACACTTTTTTATCATAGTGATGGATATTACGTTTATTCTTCTTGGTTGTCAACAGGGATAGTATAAATCAAAAGGGGGAGCTAGGAGTGGGAATGAGGTAGGCGTGGGGAAGGGCTATAAAATGAAGAAGAGATGAAAATTAACAGATTAAACAAACAAAGCATGCAGTATTTGACAAAGACCACTCACTGTATATTCCTTCGAGAAAGGGACCGTTGGGTCCATTTTTTAGCAACTTGGTTCTGCATGAGACCCATTTTCTGTAAGACTGTAACGTAAACACACTCCACTTTCTCCTTTTTATTTTGAACCCTATTGTCCACTGTGTTCTTCTCAATCCCTTTTGCTTTATATATTTATTGGATATCTCATTCGGAGGTATGTTTATTGATATGTGTCATTTGGGAAAGACATAAATTGAAAGGATATGTCCTTAAATGAATAGATATAGTCCTTTAAAATGAAATGATATGTTGGAGGGTTATTATCCTTTAAAGGATTGCAACTTTAAACTAAATATACTTTTAGAAATGCAACCCTTCATGTCTATAAATAAACTCCTTTGAGTTCATTTTCAATCATCCAATAATTTCATATTTCATTCATTGTTAGATGGTCTAAAGTTTATTCTTCAAAGAGAGAGAGTTTCCACCATTATTCTAAGTTCAAGTTCTTGAAGAAATAAGTGACTCTTCTATAAGAAACAACCAAGTTATCCTGGGAGAACGTTAGCCACAAAAAATCTGTAGAGCACCGAGACGAGGCTAATAAATTCTTAAGAACAGAGACATCTCGGCTTGGTTTAAGTTTTCCATATTCTACAATAATTTATAAGTTTTTCTAAGTTTTCATATTTATTTTTTATTGAATGTATGATAATAATAATTTGATTGAATGATGCACGCTAAAATTAATTAATGACACATCCTGTAACATCCTCCTTCCGAAGATGCTAACGGTAGGGAATAGGCTATCCTATCCCCGTAAGCCTCTAACTCACTGACTATGTACCTCACTACTAACTCATCTCAAATAAAGACTCATGCATAGAGACTTTTGTCTAATTCAATATCATACAATACACCTCTAATACCCATAACTGTGAATACAAAATATTACATATTTGTGTCTGTCAATGATACTTTATTATTCTACACATCCAATCTCAACTATACAAAATGCATGATACATAACTTTTCTTAAACTGTGACTGTATTGCTTCTCTAACTCTACCGGGTGGACTCGATACCCTGGTGACTACCATCAGTATCTGATGAATACTAAAAAGTGCATATTTATTAGACGATAAGTTAATCAGTTTACACCTATAGTTTCATTGATCCCCTTAAATTGACACATTTGTCAAATAATATTCTAAAGTTATGCTTTGAGTGCTTTTACTGTGTTATTTTATGTTTTTGTCAGGAAAAATACTGTTCGGAAGCTCGACGGGACAAATCAGACGTGAAAAAGAAAAAACATAAATTCTGCAAGCACGTCGTAAATTCTGCAAGCACGTCGTAAATTCTGCAAGCACGTCGTAAATTCTGCAAACACGTCGTAAATTTTGCAAGCACGTCGTAAATTCTGCAATCACGTCGTAAATTCTGCAAGCACGTCGTGACATGTGGAACCTTTGCGCCACGACACGTGTCCCCAACGTGTTTCACCATTCTCTGACACGTGTCCCCAATGTGGCTTCACCATTTTTGACACGTGTCCACAACATGCATTCGCTAGTCTGGGTGGCTAAGTTTCCTATAAATAGGAGCGTCTGGCATTAGAAATTTTCATATTTTCTTTCCTGATTCCTCTGTAAATCTTGGAGAGAGTCTTGTTAGTTTATTTACTCAAAGCTTTTTGTAATGTCTTTTTCTTTCAATAATAAAAGTACGAGTATGTTTTATTACAAAATGAGTAGATAATTTATTTTATGCTGGAGTAAGGGTGAAGCTTTTATAATGGAAACATAGATTAAACTCGCTTCTATTATAATAAATAAATTGAAATTTAATGATTAAAACTTGATTTAATGCTAGATTAATTATTAACAGTCTTTCTACCGCCTTTATGGCTGGTTTTATCTTTCTATCACCTTTTATGGCTGGTTTTATCTTTCTACCGCTTTTATGGCTGGTTTTATCTTTCTACCGCCTTTATGGCTGGGTTTATCTTTCAACCAACTATATGGCTGGTTTTATACGATTTTGGCATAATTAAGTACCTTGGTAGGACTTGTTATAGACAAATGATATCACCACCTTTATGGCTAGTTTTATATTTTTGGCCTGCTTAGTACCTTGGTAGGACTAATTATTGACAGCAATGACTACCGTTTTTATGGCTGGTTCTTTTTATTGGCATAATTAATTCCTGTAATAGATTAAATGGGTAAAAATGACAATTTATAAATTATGATAAAGCGAGATTTCTAAATGTTTAAAAGACTAAAAGTGGATCCCCTAACTCCAGCATTTCCTTCTATTATTGTATTCCAACCTAAAATCCTCAAACTACTTCAACAAAGCAAACTTTTCATTTCCGCATTGTTCATTATTCTATTTTGCTAAATCTCTTCTATGTGGATCGACCCCGGACTCACCGGGTTATTTTTTTACTTCGACACTCTTATACTTGGGAGTAAAAGACCACTTTTCGAGCGTGTCAAGTTTTTGGCATCGTTGCCGAGGAAGTATTATTTAGTAAATAGAATATTTATTAATTTCTTCTTTCTCTACTTTTCTTTTCTTTATTTTTATTTCATATTTTGTTTTTATTTAATTTCTGCATTTAATTTTTCTTTATTTATTCTTGTTTTTATGTAGACTCAACTGTCCTGATTAGTTCTTGATGAACCCTAAACCAAGAAATCCCACATATAGAGAGAGACATTGTTCTTAATTTTTCTAGGTTACAGGAAACAGAAAAATCAACTTAAAAGGTGTTTGTTGTTCATAAAAGAATTTTTTGAACCATCCCCATGTAAAGATGCTCTCATAAAGCTTCACGAAAATATAATTCAAGACATTGAGAAAAATGAACGAGAAATTCAATTGAGATCGGAATTGACGAGGGTTAGAGGATATTTTTAGATCTAAATCACTACATCTGTATTTCCTTAATTTGTTCTTTTCTTTTTTTTTTTAAGTTTAATTTCGTTTTTAAGTTTTGTATTTGCAATTTCATATTTTTACATATAGTTTTTTAAGTTGTATGAAACAATGGTCTCGAACATCTAGTGGTAAATTAAAAAGAGAGTCCTCACCACGTTCATTGTTAGTCAGAATGGCTGAAAACCAAATTGAAAATCCACCTGCCCAAGTTGAAAATCCACTTAATCAGGAAGAAAACGAGTCTCAGTATGGAGATCCTAATCACCCTAGGACACTCAGACAATTCATGAATCTCACTAGGTCATGATCACCATCTTGCATTATTTTTCCCCCAGAAGCAGCACGTTTCGATTTTAAATCAAGTGTCATCAATCTTTTACCTACATTCCATAGTCTAGAATCAGAAAACCCTTATCAGTATTTAAGAGAGTTCGAAGAATTATGTAACACTTGCACAGACCAAAATCGTAGCATGAATATAATTTCATTAAATTTTTATCCATTTTCTTTAAAGGATAAAGCTAAAATCTGGCTACAAAACCTTAGGTCAGGATCTATTAGAACATGAGATGATTTACAAGAGCAGTTTCTCAAAAAGTTCTTTCCCACTCATAGGATAAATTCTTTTAAGAGAAGAATCACAACATTCACACAAGAGTTAGAGGAAACATTTTACCAATATTGGGAGAGGTATAAAGAAATGTTAAATATTTGTCCACACATGGGTTTGAAACATGGAGGTTAGTTGCCCAATTCTATAAGGGTTTAACACCTTAAGGTAGACAAGTAGTGGAGATGATGTGTAATGGTGAGTTTAGGGACAAAGATCCTGAAGATGCACTAGATTACCTAGAGCATATAGCAGAGAATACACAACAATGAGATACAATTGGTACATATGAGTCATCTGTTAAACCTTAGGGAAGACCATGACATTGCTGGCAAGTATATATTTTTGTCTTAAAAAATTGAAGCTTTAGAAACAGGGAAGAAGGATCATGTCAAGTCAGTTCAGGAAATCATATTTCAAATTAGTAGTTCAAATGAACATGTCACAGAAGTTTGCCCGTCCTTACCAGCCCTGAAAGATTATCTCCATGACCAAGTCAGTTCCATAAACACATTCAATAGACCAAATCCAAACCCATACTCACAGACCTATAATCCTGGTTGGAGAAACCATCCAAACTTCAATTGGAGGAATGATAACCAAGCACAACCTTCACATCAACCTGCTCAGTTTCACCAGAATTTTCAAAATTCCCAGAATTATGCACCATATGTCCCACCACCTAAGAAAACCATTGAAGATAACTTGAGTGCATTCATGGAAAAATAAGAAACCATCAATAACCAAAATGCACAAATGATGAATGATTTGGAGGAAACTTTTGATAAAATCACATCTGCTTTGCCCATTAAAGAAAAAGGTAAGTTTCCTGCACAACCTCAGTTAAATCCCAAGAGTCATCAAAACCCTCACGAGTGTAGTTCTGGAAGTCAACACTTAGACCAAGTCAAATCTAGTATTACTCTTCGTAGTGGTAAGACCTGCCATATACCTATTCTTGAACCTCGTAAAACTGAGGAAAAATCAGAATCAGAGGGTAAGGAAAAGGTTGATGAGCCATTACTCATCGTTGATAATAACAGTTTTTCTCATGCACTTCCATTTCCTCAGACATTAAAAATAAAGAAATTGAACCATTCCCCAGAGATTTATGAAATATTCAAACAGGTAAAGGTCAATATCCATTTGTTAGAAGCCATTCAACAGATACCATAATATGCCAAATTTTTGAAAGATATGTGCACCATTAAAAGAAAACACCAGGTAAGAAGGAAAACTTTTCTAGCTAAACAGGCAAGTTCCATTCTCTCAACCAATAATACATTAAAATACAAAGACCATGGTTATCCAACTATTTCTTATATTATTGGAAATCAAAACATTGAACATGCATTGCTTGATCTTGGAGCTATTGTAAATTTACTGCCATTTTCGGTTTACCAACAACTTAATATCGGTGAGATAAAACCAACCTCAACTACCCTTTTACTTGGCAATATATCAGTTAAGGTACCAAAATGAATTGTGAAAGATGTGTTATTACAAATCGATAAATTCGTATATCCTGTAGATTTTATTATTTTAGAAACACAATATGTGGCAGACAGTTTTAAGCAAATCAATGTAAAACTTGGTCAGCCATTTTTTACGATAGCTAACGCTTTAATAAATTACAGGAATGGAATCATGAATCTTTCTTTTGGCAACATGACATTAGAGTTAAATATTTTTAACATGTGCAAACAGCCATATGATGAAGATAATGAAAAACCTATTGTGGATGAGCATATTCAAGGGAGTTTATCTTATCCCATGAAATTTTTTACTGCTAATTATGTTGAGTCAAGTGCGCAAATAGATTCGACTATTACTAATGATTTTCCACTTGACTATATTCAGGTATTGGAAGATGATCGAAAGATTAAAAATTTGGAAGAACTTAGAACATTGGAAGAAGAAAAACATGAAGAAACACCTAATTTGGAGTTAAAAACTTTGCCAGATGGACTTAAATATGCATTTCTAGTAGATAATCAAACTTACCCTGTGGTAATTTCTTCTTCTCTCACAAGTGATCAAGAAGGTAAACTTTTAAATGTGTTAGAAGAACATAAACTGACAATTGGATGGACTTTAAAAGATATAAAATGTATTAATCCATTAATCTGCACATACCGAATACATCTAGAAGATAATTCTAGGACATATCGCCTCACATGAAAGAAGTAGTTAAAACAGAGGTCCTTAAACTTCTTGATGCATGCATTATCTATCATATTTTTGATAGTAAGTTGGTAAGTCCTACACAGGTTATACCTAAAAGTCTGGAATCACTGTCGTAAAAAATGATAAAGGATAATTAATCCCAACTCGCATTTCATCTAGTTGGTGTATGTGTATTGATTATAGAAAATTGAATGACTCAACTAGAAAAGATCATTTCCCTTTGCCATTTCTTGACCAAATTTTAGAAAAAGCTGCTGGACACCCTTATTATTATTTTCTTGATGGTTACTCGGGTTATTATCAGATTCTCATTGCTTTAGAAGACTAGGAAAATTCCCTTTGGACTTTGTAATGCACCTGCAACATTCCAACGATGCATGTTGAGCATATTTAGTGACATGGTTGAACACTGTTTAGAGGTCTTTATGGATGATATAACTATCTTTGGAAATTCATTTGATAATTGTTTGACTAATCTGGAAAATATTTTGAAAATATGTGAAGAAAAATAACTTATGTTAAATTGGGAAAAATTCCATTTCATACTGATTCAGGAATTATTTTAGGACACGTTGTGTCATCTAAAGGTATTGAGGTTGACAAAGCAAAAATAGAGGTCAAATCTAAATTACCATCACCAAAAACAGTCAGGGAAATTCATTCTTTTTTAGAACATGCAGGATTTTATAGGAGGTTCATTAAAGACTTTAGTATCATATCCAGACCCTTATGTAACCTCCTATTAAAAGATGCAACATTTGAATGGATAGAAGAATGTCAAAAATCATTCCAAAAAATTATCAGTCTTTTGACTTCTGCTCCTATTATGCTATCCCCTGATTGATTTTTGCCCTTTGAGCTAATGTGTGATGCTAGTGATTATGCAGTTGGTACAGATCTAGGGCAGAAAAATGAAGGTAAGCCGCATGTGATATATTACACTAGTAGAATATTAAACAGTGCACAAATAAATTACACTACCACAGAAAAAGAACTATTTACTGTAATATTTGCATTGGATAAATTTCGATCATATTTAATTGGTTCTTCAGCTTTTGTTTACTCTAATCATGCTGTTGTTAGATATTTGATGTCTAAACAGGATGCCAAGCCAAGATTAATACGGTGGATTTTATTACTTCAAGAATTCAATCTCACAATCAAAGATAAAAAAAGGGCATAGAACGTGGTTGCAGATCGCTTATCGAGACTCACAAATGAGTCACTAATCGATACCACTCCTATCAATGATTCTTTTCCCGATGAATTTTTATTTTCGATAAACGTAATGCCTTGGTATGCTAATATTGTCAATTTCCTTACAACAAGAAAGATACCTCCAGACTGGAGCCAACAAGATAAAAGGAAATTTTTGACCGAGGTCAAAAGTTTCTATTGAGATGATCATTATCTATTTAAATACTGCCCTGATCAGATTTTCAGACGATGCATACCTGACAGTGAGATAAGTGGTGTTATTCAGTTCTGTCATTCAGAATCATGTGGAGGTCATTTCTCATCTAAGAAAACCGCTGTAAAATCTTACAGTGTGGATTTTATTGGCCCACCATTTTCAAAGATACATACACTTTCTGCAAAACTTGCGAAAATTGTCAAAAATTGGGATCAATTTCAAAAGGAAACATGATGCCTTTAAATCTCATCATTGTCATCAAAATCTTTGATTGTTGGGGATAGATTTCATGGGCCCATTTCCACCATCCTTTGTATTTTTATATATTTTAGTTGTAGTCGACTATGTTTCAAATTGGGTCGAGGAAATTCCTTGTTCGGAATAATGATCACACAACTATGATCAAATTTTTAAAAGAAAACTTATTGAGTTGATTTGGAATTCCTCGGGCCATCATAAGTGATGGAGGTAAACACTTTTATAATAGACCCTTTGAATCCTTAATAAAAAAGTATGGAGTCACACAAAAAGTTTCCACCTCTTATCACCCCCAGACAAACGGAAAAGTAGAATTAGCAAATTGGGAAATTAAAAAAATTCTAGAAAGAATGGTTAATCCAAATCACAAAGATTGGTCTCTTCGACTAACTGATGCACTCTGGGCATATCGAACAGCTTTCAAAACATCCTTGGGTATGTCTTCATATCGTCCAGTTTATGGAAAACCTTGTCATTTGCCTGTAGAACTTGAGCATAAAGTATTTTGGGCTATTAAAGTATTTAATTCCAACCTTGAAAATGCTGGCCATGAACGTAAATTGTAACTAAATGAACTTGAAGAGTTAAGGAATGATTCATATGAGAATACGAAAATTCTTAAAACTAAAACTAAAGCCTTTCATGATAGTCGAATTTCACTAAAAATATTTAAAGTTGGTCAAAAGATTACTTTTATAATCTCGTCTTCATTTATTTCTTGGAAAGTTCAAATGATAAATATAGTGGCCCATTATTGTGAACACATTTACCCATACGGGGCTATTAACATTTAGAATCCTAGGGACGATGATGTATTAAAGTAAATGGACAGCGTCTGAAATCCTTTTTGAGTACTCACTCAAAATTTCAGGAAACTTTTTTCCTGTCAAACCCAGTATACCTTGATTGATGTTTCTTTCATCTTTCATTCAATATTTATAGTTCTGTAATTTCCATTTTCTTAGTTTTACAATGTTCTTTGTTTTATTTTAATCTCACACCCCCAATAAGTAGCGGATAACGGTACTCCGTGACTTAAGTCGGTTATTTTAGTTTCCTAAAAATATTGATACCCTACAAACCAAGGCATGGAAGAAACTCTGGCAACCTCCATAAATATTTTTCTACGCTTCCCCGAAATGCTCTGATTAAAATTTACAAAGCCCGCACAGAAGAATGAAAATTCTTATGATTCATGGTATTCCTAGTGATATTCATTGGGTAATCGAAGCAAGGATTCATTTGGCAGGTGAGTCACCTGACTCCTTCATTCCTTACATGCCTGGTTCAGGGAAAAACACCTATTCTAAAAAATGAAGAGCTAAAAAAAGGGTGTTTGTTATAAGTGTGCACGCTGTATGTGCAACACTCGTTGTCGTTCTTTAGGAATTGTGTCCGATAATCGTGAGGATAAATTATAATTCTTTAGGGATAGAATGAGTAAGGAGCCTTTTGATGATATATCATTGACTCTTGAGACACATCCTAGTGGATATGTTCATCTTGAAATTCTCAGATTACACACACAATTTCATAAGAAAAGACAACCATACAGTCTCGGGAATCTGACTTTAAAAGACTCTGTTTGCCAATTTATAAGAAAATTGGATGGGAAGCCTATCCCCGACCAATAAAGGGCGTTCAAGCCGTTACTGGACGTAAAACCAGTGGAAGATATGAGCCACAATCAGAACTACCAGTTCATATTATTACATTGATTTTCTTTACTTTAAATTATTATTTTCATTTACTTTTTGCCGACAGTATCTAACCTTTTTTTCACGATCTATTTTTCTGATAGTTGTCATTTTGTAGATATTAGTGCTTTTCTCACTCACCATTTTCAGGATCTATAAATTCAGCTCGTCATCTCCTTTTCCTCAACACATCTATCTAAGAGAGGTAGCTTAAATAAAGATAACTTCAAAACGACGATTCACTAATATCTGTGTATTTTGTGGAACTAGCTCCGAAACTAAACCAAAATTTTTTAAGGGAGCAAGAGAATTGGGTAGAGTTATGGCAAACAGAAATATGCACTTAGTATATGGCAGTGGAAATCTTGGATTGAGGGGGTGTATCTCAAAAGCTGTACAAGAAGGTGGAAGTTAAGTTTTGGAGAACATCCTAAAACCTTTAACAGAAAGCCACATCATGGTAATACTTTCACTGCTTTACCATGTGGGCTCGGAACATTGGAAGAAATATTCACTGTTGCGCCATGGGTAAATTTGAATATTCACCAAAAACTTATTGGGTTGTTTAATGTTAATGGATTTTTCGATTTTCTTTTTGTATTTCTTGAAGATGCCAAAAGGAATGGGTTTATTTCAAAATCGGTAAGAGATATCTTCCTAACTGCGCGAACAACTGATGATTTAATTGACCAACTCTTAGCTTATGAACCAAAAATCGACCCTATTCTTTCCAAGTTGAATTGGTCTGGTAACGATCGTGGCAAAAAGCACAAAGTAAACATGGACCTTAATATGTATTCTTTAGTTATAACTCTCAATTCCACAATAACCAGGTGATATCTTCTAAACTCTTTCTTTCTTTCTTTCTTTAAACATCGGGGACAATGTCTCATTTTGGTTGGAGGGATATGATAGTTTAGGAAAAAAATAATTTTCATGTTTATGTGTCTTTTATTGATGTTAGATTTTACTGTGTTGTTATTTTGTGTGTAAAAATATATATCCATATATATACACAAAAACTAACAAATTTATTTTCTAAACCAAGTGGAATTGTTGTTCAGAGGTTGCTGTGTAAGGAGTTTTCACTCCTGAGACATATCTCAATATAATTCGTAACAAGTTATTTATCATTCCTTTTTTTTAATCATTTAAATTTGTGAATTCTCCATAACATTGATTAAATTTGATCTTTATATGCTCGTCTGGCAGATATTATCAACAATATGGTAACATATTGGGCCAAATTTAGGCCCAAGGGTAAAATCGATATTTTACCCCAGGGCCAACCACCAAGCCCGAAGCCCATTAGTGAGTCCGGCCCGAAAGAAAAATATCAAACCAAGAGGCCTCATGGGCCGAAGCCCATTATCATCAAGAGAACCAACGGACACCAGTTACCAGATCAAGAGAAAATCTAAACTCATAAACATCATCATAAAGTTGATAGTTTCTAGAGATAAACAACAATTATAAAATCGTCAGTTACCATACATAAACCATCCATTAAGTCGCCAGTTATAATGACTCCAACGGGCAGAAGAGAGACCCCACATCAGAGGGCCTATAAAAGAGAATAGCCAAGTCACAGAGAGGGGGAAACATCATAGAGCACTACTTCTTACCATCCGAGAAGTCATAAAACCCTGCCCTCACGGTAACCAAATAGAGATTAAGGTATTACTTCAAACTTTATTCTCCCACTATTGTTTTTATTCAGACTACTGACTTAAGTGTCGGAATGCCCCCAGCACCCACCACACCGGTGGCCAATACTCCCCGCTCACTCTACTTTTATTTTGCAGGATCGCTAGTGCCCCCAACCAGTAAATTCTCAATTGTGGACCTCGGGCGAAAACCAGCTTCCACAATTTGGCACCCACCGTGGGGCCTTAACGATTCATAGCAGACAAAGACCTCTCAGTCTACGATTCCTAAAACACAGCCAACCATGGTTTCTAGCAGTGAGCAGACATCAGATCCTATGTCTACACATCTGATCATACTCCAAGAATGATTACGTGCCTTAGAAGAAGAGAATCAAGCTATGTGAAACTCCAATATAACCCTCCAGAAGAAAGTGGAGCAAATCTCTTCAACCTCCCAACAACCTGATTTTCCAGACCATCCCATCAATCCTATAATCCCCACCAATCTCCTCGGGGCATTCAACAATGTGGCAAGCGAGAATCTGCCATTGGACAACCATCTACCAAATCAAGAAAGAAGTCGACATATCTCCCCAACCGACCAATCACGACAAGTTGCCTCCACCATGCGTAAGAAAATGAAAGAGTTCAAAGATGCAATTCTCTCCAGCCTACCTAGTGTCAGACTACCAGTGAGAAAAAGCCGAGCTGACACAATCTCAGATACACCATTTTTGAAGACCATCACTTCCATTGAGCTACCAAGGAAGTTCAGTCCTCCAGATATGAAGATGTATGATGGATCAACTGACCCAGACGACCATGTTGTCCATTATAAATATAAGATGTTATCAACGGGTCTGGCTCCTCATCAATGGGAAGCTGGTATGTGTAGAGGATTTGGAGAAAAATTAGTTGGCTCTGCCATCACCTGGTTTATCAATCTCCCATACAGATCCGTCCAGTCTTACCAACAGCTAGCAGATAAATTTTTAGAGCATTTCGCAAGTTCTTGCAAGCTTGAGAAGACCACCAATGACCTTAATGCCATCCAACAACAGAGAGGGGAGTCCTTGCGAAACTATGTGGCTCGCTTCAAGAAAGAGAGTATAACAATCCCAGATCTCTATCAGCCTACTGCAGTGGAAGCATTTAGAAATGGATTACTTTCAGAAAGTAAACTCTATAAAAAGGTCACTATATTTCGATGCTACACTATGGATCAAGCCATGACTCGAGCCCACATTGAGATTAGGTGGGAGGAAGATAAGAGGAACAATAAGAGAATAATCTCCACCAACCATGACAATGAAAGAAGTTTGAATCCTCCCAAGCGATATAATAAATGATGTGCTAGTAATACTTCTCAATAAGATATCACCTGATGTAATTAGACCCCAAAAAAAGGGGGACAGAAGCCACATATTGTTGCTTTGGGGACATCATAGCTTCCCAAAGAAGTATTCATTGGTAACTTTAAAAGAAAATGACCTTCACAAAACTACAACTTAGGGAGAAATCCATTTGCTCCAATCGACCACATAAAAAATCATCAGACCCAATCGATATACTTTTTCCATTCGACATAAGAATACCCTAATATTCTTCCAACATACCCAATCGACTAAGAAGTATTCTCTAGTAATGTCATCCACTCCAGACTACATGGAAATATTATCATATTCTCAATACGATAAGGTGGATGGCCATCTGGCTACATAGAAGAATTATTATCATTTTCATACGACATTGAAAGACTCACCACATTCAGACGACTGAAAGTATTTTCATCTCTTCCATATGACATTCATGGATTGCCTGCAACTCCATACTACATGGTTAGATAGTCGTCTCTTTCAGACGACATGAGAAGATAATTATATTCTTCACATTACATAAATGGATTGCCATCGACTCTAGACTCCATTCGACCATAGTCTCATGGACCCTCATCAGGAACAAGGTGCGTCCCCTCAGTGGAACTATTTTTCCTACCATTCACCCCATATGATGAAGATATATACTTGGCATGAGGAAGATGTCTCAGTCGACAATAGCCGAATGAAGACTTTACGTGGATATCCTAGTCGACA
Organism: Zanthoxylum bungeanum; assembly: GCA_019454045.1. Lineage (NCBI taxonomy): Eukaryota > Viridiplantae > Streptophyta > Magnoliopsida > Sapindales > Rutaceae > Zanthoxylum > Zanthoxylum bungeanum. The sequence goes on from SKCR01001242.1 coordinate 486,889, forward strand.
ATACATATTTGGAGACTTGGCGTGAGGAGGATGTTAAAATGGACTATACTCTAATGAAGACTTGGCGTGGACATCTCAGTCAACATTACCAGGTATGGCTTCCACTTTTTATAGTTGACATTATAATTTATAGTTTGGGACTTATTATGGGTGTCCCAGTCGATATTACAACATATAGTTTGGTAATTATTATGGATGTCCCAGTCTATATTAAAACATATAGCTTGGTAATTGTTATTGGTGTCTCAGTCGACAATACAATATGTGGCTTGGCACTTATTGAGTATCCCACTCGGCACTACATGTATGGAGAATTGGTATTAGGATATCCCACTCGACACTATATGTATGAGGTGATAATATCCCAGTCGACATTACCAAGACTTGGCAAGGATATCCCACTCGACACTACATGTATGGACACTCAGCATGAGAGAGATGTCTCATTCGACACTACGCGTGTGAAGATTGGCACTTGTTAAGGATCTCATTCGACACTACACGTGTGAAGCTTGGCACTTGTTAAAGATCTCATTCAACACTACATATATGGTCTTGTAGAGTTAGGAGTGAAATCCCTCACTAACCTTTATCAGGTCTTGTAGAATGAGGATTGTAGAATGGGGAATGAAGACCCTCACTGACCATTGTCAGGTCTTGTAGAGTGAGGATTGTAGAATGAGGGATGAGGACCAACATTGGCATATGTTATGTCTTTTAGAATGAGGAATGACCCTCATGGACCTTCATCAGGTTCATTCAACCGTAGTGTCATGGTCTTCAGACGACATGGTCTCAGACTACAAGTCATGTAGAATGAGGAATTATATCCTCATTGACTTTTGTCAGGTCTTGTAGAATGAGGAATTATATCCTCATTGACCTTTGTCAGGTCTTGTAGAATGAGGAATGAGAACCCTCATGGACCTTCATTAGGTTCGTTCGACCGTAGTCTCATGGTCTTCAGACGACATGGTCTCAGACTACAAGTCCTGTAGAATGAGAAATTATACCCTCATTGACTTTTATCAGGTCTTGTAAAATGAGGAATTATACCATCATTGACCTTTGTCAGATCTCGTAGAATAAGGAATGAGAACCCTATTTGACCTTCTTCAGGTCTAGTAGAGTGAGAAATGATGACCTTCTTTGACTTTTATCAAGCCCATTCGACAGGTCCATACGACCGTAGTCACATGGACCCTCATCAGGAGAATGTGTGATGACCTTCATAGACCTTCATCAGGTCTAGTAGTATGATAAGGAAAGACTTTTGGACCTTGTCAGGTCTGTGGAGTGAAGACTTTCATAGACCTTCATCTGGTCCAAACGACATTGAAGACTCTCATGGTTCATCGACCTGTAGTATGTGGATTATCATGACATCCATCTGGTTCAGTCGACTGGGGATATTTTTGATTTTATTCTAGGTCCCAAGATCATCAAACAAGCATGAATAATAAGTGTGAATACATCAAAGGAGATAGCGGAATACTCACATCGATCGGTTGTGACGATTTGAAGAAGAACAAAATGACCTTCAAAGTGGCGCATAGCAGTGCAGATTTTTCTGTCAAAAAAATCAGATTTGCTTCATGAATTTGAGCCTCGAACTTGCGTCAAATGATTCCCGGCTCGTGGGTGAGTTTCCCTAACACCTTCGTATACCTCTTAGGAGTGTGGTAGCACTTGGATTTTTCCACAAAACCCTCAAAAATGCATCATCATTTTCGGCCAACCTAGGGCATTTACTACCTTAGGCGTGAACTAGTTGAGAGGAAAGAGAGATGGAGAGTTGATTAGCTTAAGGGAAAAAGGTGTCCAACATTTCACTTATATATTTTCCAAAAATACTAAAGCATTTACCATTTATTTTATGCTTTCAAAAAGCAATAAAACAAATGTAATAATCTTTATTTAATTCTTTTACCCTTGGTAAAAGGTGAAAAGGAAAAGTCTTTAACTTTTCCATATAGTTAAAAGTCTTTTCCCCCCAAAATTTCCCTCCAAATCTTAAAGGTCAAAGTCAAAGAGTCAAAGTTACTTTTCCAAAAAGTGATTTGACTTTTAGCCAGTCACTCGAGTGTCTAACACCCGAACTATGTACGGTTGGCTCAAACTGCTGAGAAACTACTTTCGTCAGCGGATTTATATGATTATCGTCTGACGCAATTTATTCGATCATCACATCACCATGATGTATGATCCGAACGAATCAGATGAATAGTCGAAGTATGTATCTGGATCGTTGATGAGACCATTAATTCTTTAGCCTGTGCTGATGCCCAGCTCAGCTGCTAACAGAACTATATCTAATCCAATTAGATTTATTTATTGACCCAGATGGCTTCTATTGCTGCCTCAGCTGCAGCAATAATCCGCATTTGTTATTTATTCGGTAACAGTATCTCGCTTGGAAGATCTCCAGCTCACTGTACCGTTATTCAAACTGTACAGTACCGTTTGCGACTTTCAGTCGTCTTTATCGGTTCAGGAAACTTGCTACAGTGATCCCAGTCACTTCAAGTTCTCCTTCTCCATAGTTTAAGATATCATCCTTAGTTCTCTAAGATACTAACGGATGTTCTTAACATCAATCCAGTGACTATCACTTGGATTGACCTGATTGTGACTCCATATGCTCAAAGCGTATGAGACAATAGGTCGCGTACATTTTAATGTACAATTTCCCAGAGAGTGTTAACAACTTAAATCTATCCTAGTAGATCTTTATTCCCAGAATAAAGGTTGTTTCTCCCGAGAATTCTACGGAGAATTTTCTTCTGAAAGCCAAGCTTTCACCGATTATTTTATGGGAATATCATTTCCAAGAAATGAATATATTATATTATCATTATTTTAATGACAGCCACAGTCTGTGCGCTCCCACTAACCCTCTCATATACACAAGAATCATTCTGTTTTGAATCAAATCATTGACTATCATGATTACAACAAAATGATAGTTCCAAGAACTTTATGCTTGCTTCAACCCCAAACATGGATCGAATAACCTGCAAACCTTGTTTGCTGATTTTAGTACGACAAAATCGTCAAGATGTTATAAACATCCTCCAAAAGGTTTCCTTGTAAGGAAAACGATTTTGACCTTTAACTGACACATTATTAATGAAATGTGCAGTTACAGCAAGCATTATCCAAATGGATTTACCGTGGCAACAGTTAAAAGGTTGAACCGTAGCCAACATAATGTTGATAACGATACCTTTTCGTCAATAAGCCTAGCTTAGTACATTGGTATGTTGCCATCCATGTATGTCTTCCTTGAAGACTTTTACAGTACCAACAGGCACAATGCCTTACAGTACATCAATTAGTGTCCAAACATAGTTGTTATACATGAAATCCATCTTGGAATCATGGCACTTTGCCATAATAGGAGTCGATACCTTGTATCACTTCCTCATACGTAGTTGGATCTTCCTCAATAAGATTGACATCTTTATGAGGTGAGATCAGAAACCCATACCCCAGGTTGTTTTCCGACTCTCTCCGATCTACGCGGTTCTTGTGTATACGAAGATTAATGGTATATGTTCATCCTTGATGAACAAATTATGTTCCATTAAGGACTTCATGCCTTGAACAGTAGTACTCTGATTTTCATCGAGTTATACCATTCTCCCACTTACCACTGTATATTGCTATTCCTCTAAGGAAAACCGCATGGTGAGCAACAATCTAATTGTTCTCTGGTGAGAAGTATAAGTACAATACTTATGGTATCCCAAGGATAACCTTAATTTGGCACTTATCTTATTTGGGTTTCCATTTGGTATCATCCAAACATATGCCCGACATTCCCAAATCGTTAGGAGTGAGAAAACCTGTTTCTATCCCTGATCATATCTAATATGAATTTTGTCTAACAGATTAATATGGAACCTTATTCCAAATAAGTTTTGCACTGTTAATGCATATCCGTTGAAGGAAATGGTAGCTCAGAGTGACTCATGGTTAACCTTATCATGTCCAACAAAATTCGGTTTGTCCATTCAGACACACCGTCAAACTGACGTGTCGCAGGAGGAGTCCTCATTTGAAAGAATACTTTACTCTCTCAAGTATTTAAGAAACTCATTGCTTAAGTATTTTCATCATGGTCAACACATGGTGTTTTAATACTTTAGCCGATCTGTTTGTCTACTTCGTGTCGAAACTTTAAAAGTTTCTGATTTGTGTTCTTCAAAAGTAACACATAACCATAAGGTGATGCCACACCCGTTAAGGTCACGAAATATTCATATCCACATCTAGCCTAGCTAGATATGGGCCACTTACTTCACTATGAATAGGGCTTACAGATCGATGGCATTTTTCACTATTACCAAGTAAATAGTATTTTAGGTACTTTACCTAAAGAACTAGATTCGTAGACTTTATTTGAATAATCAAATCAGTCCTAGTACCCACTCTTCAAAAGTGTGGATATACGAGTCTTGTTTATTGTGTCCTAGACAACAATGCCACATTTAAGTCTCTTCTGATCAAATCAGTTAGAGCTATTTATTTGTCATATAATATGTTTGAGATTTATTTATATTCAAAAATAAATACTGTAATTCACATCTAATGTGTTTATCTCAATATCATCTTTATATAATGAAACACTTTAGTGTTCTAGAATATAAAGGTTTATCCGCAACGGATTAAACACTGATATAAAGATAATGTTCCTAGTCTAGCTAGTTACATTATAACAGTTTCCTAATTTAAGTACATACCCCAAGGGTAGTTCCTAAACTTAGGTATCTACGGTCGAAACAGCGACTTTCGTCCCGTTTCCGATTCGCAGATTAATCTCAGCTTGAAGTCATTATCCTGCTCACAGCAGATTCTGAGCATCAATACATAAATTTTATGTACCACACAAAGTATTTAAAATCCAATTTCAGTACTAGTAGTGAACATAATAATGACGAATATATTTAAAGTCAGAGCCTTGCTCTTTCTTTAATTCCTTCATGTCTGCCATATCCAAACGGCAGCCATTTTGGGATATGTTCTTTATCTTCCCAGAAGATCTTAATGATTTTACCTTTACCCTTTTTCAATATTTCAGAAGCCTTCGGCCAAGCCGGGTTTCTAGAAGAATGAAGTAGTAAGGTGCGCCTTGCGCTATTAGCCCAATTGTAAAGTTTGACTTTATCTTCTTAAGAATAGTCATTAACTCTCCAAGAGTTATTAATTGCAATTTTAATACTTCTTAAATCTTAAACATAGATTTATGACAAGTATGTTGGATTAAGCACTAAAGTTATCATTGCATAAACCTTCCGAAGATTATGCTTTACTTATTTGCTTAATTCTGGGCTTAGGCTTAACAAGTTATTTTATCAAATAAAGTAACTTATTATTTATTTCCAGGACCATCCTGAAATTATTCCCAATTTGAAAATTAAACCATTTAAATATTTTGATCCAAGATTATGTTTTAAATGTCCAATCTTTCAATATATCTTGATTTTAATAGTCCAACTATTTAATCAATAATTAAGGTACTAATAATTATAATCATTACAATAGTCTAACTATTTAATCAACTATAATTCAATATATTAAAATCAATTATATTGATTACCATAATCCAATTATAAAATCAACTATAATTGAATAGTTTGAATATATAGTCCAACTATTTAATAAAACAATGATTTAAATATTAGTCTAACTGACATTTAAATCATAACGACGAATGATATTTGATTGAGCGCGTATGGCAAGTAATTGAATGAGTATTGCAAATTCAATTCTTGCCTCCCACTATATTTCGGCGAGCCTCTAACCCTCTGTCGAGTACTCGAGAAACCGTGTTTCCTAGTGGGCTAGGATCCCGTTAAATAACACACGATCTTGACTTTGGCCAACAAATTATTTGATATTTAACTAGGTCGATCTCTAAGATCAATTGGATCCAATCCAATTCCTAGATCCAGTAGGCAGATATCCAAATCCTTAACATATATCATATATATGCCAATACATCCAATGTATTGCCTAATCTTTTTCCTCTGAATCAACTAAGCCTTGGCTTTGGCACAACAAGCTTAATGATCCCAGTCAAGCGCGACCCATTGACCATGGAAAGCTTCGTAATCAATGTCGATGGACAAGAAGTGGTCTTGACTTTGGCCAACAAACCACAACTTGGACAAGACACCAATATAGAACAAAACACTCGTGATTCAAACACATCTTCGACGGACAAAGGACTTGACTTTGGCCAACAACCCAATGCCAATCTCGGATCTTGAGTAAGAATCACTCAATGGAAGGAAAAACGCATGATATTTGATGAGGGTTTTTCGTGTGCAAATTGGCTACCAATTTATTATCTTGGTTAAGGTCTCATCATCATACACCATTAAACATGCATTCTAAATACATAATAAAGCGCATATGAAAATAAACAATAATGATATGCGGATGGATACTTAACACATTGATCCTAGATCAATTCTCTCTTTAACTCTCATGCTAGCACTTGTATCACTTCTATCTGTTACACTACACTTCTAAAGAAACCTCATATACATTGAGGGGAATAGGTGAGAAGAGAATAAATAGAATAGAGGTGATAAGGCTGGACACGCAGGTCCATTTAATAAATCAAATTTATTACAATAATTTCCAAAATTGCCCCCACCCGACTAATATCCATCCGATATAGACTATTCATTCATCACAACCAAGTATTCACACAAGCATGTTATCAATCAATCTAATCAAATTAATTAATCTGATAATTAGTGATCATCCAATGTTCAAACAACGATTTGATTTTGATCGAGTCAAACTCGTTTTGCGAATAAGTACTCAAAGTACGAATTCTCGAATTAAATTAAACCACGTCATTAAATCCAATTTAATATGCATTCAATTATAATTCGTTATTTAATTCCAAATTAAATATTACACTTTAATAATAAACCTTTTACGACTTAAATTCCAAATTTAATCGCAACACGTCTCAAAGACCGATTAACGTCCAACGTCAATTCAATTAAAGTCCAATGGGCTTTTAATTGATTTCTAAAGGCGTGAACTTTTGGTCAACTCGGGTCAAACCGAATAACCAAAATCCAATCCGGGATTTACCCCATAAGTCCATAAATCAATCTTGGCCGATTAGGCCCAATTAAACTTTAAAGGTTCATTAAATCACATTTGGGCTTTATGGAAGCGGTTTTGGGCCCAATTGGATCCAATCCAATTTGCCTAAACCCAACTTTGTACAACAAAGCTCAACAAGCCCAATGACAACTTTAAAAGCCCAAATCCAATTTTAAGGCCCAATTAATTAAATACAAAAATCCAATTTCACATTCAATTAACCTAAAGTGTATTACATGATTAATTACCCAAATTAACATTTCTAAAACATTAATTTATACAATTAATCATGCACAATTTCATTATCACATGTCCAACACGTTTAATGAAAAATCAAACCCATTTTCATGTTTCAAAGTCTTGGCAATTTGGGGATTTTATGTCCGATTCAAATTCAATCCAATCAATTACACAATCGACATTAAATCATATGCCCAAATGATTTCCAATTCATCTAATGAACAAAAAAAATCAAAATTCCAAGACAATAAGGGCTTGTTACATTCGGCCACCATAAGCAAATTGGGGAAAAATGATCCAATCACATTTTCATGAAATTGATCCAATCAATCTTCAATTCAACCATATTTAAGCATACTTAATCATCCAATTTCATAAAATCATGCTCAAATTCAAAATACCCAATTTATCATTTTAGGCCAACATTAACATTTGGGGAAAAATATTTCAAATATTAATTCATGAAATTGATCTAATCAATATTCAATTAAACATGTATTAAGCACACTCAAACATCCAATTTATTCAAATCATGCTCAAATACAAAATACCCAAATTTTAAGCCCTAAACTTTCATGCTTGAACCTAGGCTCTTCATGCCATTGTTGGTTTTATTCTAGGTCCCAAGATCATCAAACAAGCATGAATAATAAGTGTGAATACATCAAAGGAGATAGCGGAATACTCACATCGATCGGTTGTGACGATTTGAAGAAGAACAAAATGATTTTCCCCTTCAAAGTGGCGCCTAGCAGTGCAGATTTTTCTGTCAAAAAAATCAAATTTGCTTCATGAATTTGAGCCTCGAACTTGCGTCAAACGATTCCCGGCTCGTGGGTGAGTTTCCCTAACACCTTCGTATACCTCTTAGGAGTGTGCTAGCACTTGGATTTTGCCACAAAACCCTCAAAAATGCATAATCATTTTCGACCAACCTAGGGCAGTTTACTGCCTTAGGCGTGAACTAGTTGAGAGGAAAGAGAGATGGAGAGTTGATTAGGTTAAGGGAAAAAGGTGTCCAACATTTCACTTATATATTTTCCAAAAATACTAAAGCATTTACCATTTATTTTATGCTTTCAAAAGTAATAAAACAAATGTATTAATCTTTATTTAATTCTTTTACCCTTGGTAAAAGGTGAAAAGGAAAAGCCTTTAACTTTTCCAAAAAGTTAAAAGTCTTTCCCCCCAAAATTTCCCTCCAAATCTTAAAGGTCAAAGTCAAAGAGTCAAAGTTACTTTTCCAAAAAGTGATTTGACTTTTATAACTTGCGACGTGATTTGCGATGCGACTTACGGCACGTGATTCAAAATCGACGTAACTTCGCAAACACATTCCGAGCTCGGTTTCGATAATTATAAATTAACGATTTTCTCGATGCCTCGTTAATAAATCCAATTTACTAATCACGTCGCTCGAGAATTAATTCTAAATTAATTCAAGTGCCCGAATTAAAATCTAATTTTAATTCCTAATCGAAATCCAATTTCGTTTGATATATCGAATATATTATTTATCGATTAATTCCAAATTAATCGTTCTCTCTCTTTAAATTGATATTTTATCCTAGATAAAATATCTCCGCAATTAATCCCAGATTAATTTTCTCTCTCTTCAAATTAATCCCAGATTAATATATAATGCGAGTCATACGTCATCGGTGTATCATTGGGAAGCGACCCATGAGATCTCCGAAATGTTGGCAGTAATTCGGTCGTCGGACTATCCGAACACGTAAGTACCAAGTATTACATTTTACCAATTTACAAGACAAGGTTGGCCTCTAGCAAAGCGCCATGCCTACCCAATTCTCCGGAAATATCCTTACAGGAATATGTGATCTATATCAGGCGTAGTATATGTAGTATTGCATATTCGATCCAGTATCGGATGATCACGTGCTAGGCCTGAGGCTGGATATGTGTCTGCCTCGTACGAAGCACATGTCGGATGTCTAGTAACTAGTCTCTATAATCGGATATACATGACCGAGTCATAATATCCCGATAGCCGGGCAGCATATAAGAGCACTAATACCGTATCCTACGTGACCATCATCTCCATATGACTGGAGTGACACTTCCGTCTTGACATCACACCCAATACACTACGATTCTCAATATACCCAGCATCGGCGTACACAGAACCTGTTAAAGCCCTGGACGACCTCAACTAAAGTATATTGATTGTCGCAAGTATTAGCGGTGTAAGTCTCAGGTTAAGACCAAATACACCTACCCTGATTGCAGACTCCCACAGACACAAAGTCATACTACAAATGGGATTCTGCGGTGGTCTAATCCAGAGCGAAGCTGTTTCCCATACCATCGGTGAAACACAACCTCCTATTACACCTGCCTGAGTATCCTATACCCAGATATACGAGAACTATGCCGTTATGTCTCACATAACACGCACAAGTGTAATACTAGTCTTTTACGCATCTATCGATGTCCAATCTCGACAATGCTCTGACTAGGGATGTTTAATGATTTATCCTTCGTTGATTGACACTGTCTCATATCATTCTCAATCTAGGAACAAATCATAAGGACCTCCTATCATTTATATATCTAAGGTGATCTAATCACAAATGATTAGAGTGCAATCTCCTTTGTCACATAGTTAATTTGTACAACAACACTATGATCTGTACATACAGTGACGCTATGGGTCATAACTGTCCAACAGATATCCCCCATAGACTCATGTCGAGTCAAATAAAGACATGGACTTCCTACAGTCCATATGATAATGTCGTGTGAAATAACTCTTGAACCTTCATCTGGTTCAGTTGACCGGGGATATCCCTCATTGACTCATGTCGAGTCAAATGAAGATATGGACTTCCTAGAGTCCATACGAAAATATCGTGTGAAATAACTCTTGAACCTTCATCTAGTTCAGTCGACCAGGGACATCCCCATGGACTCATGTCGAGTCAAATGAAGACATAGACTTCCTACAGTTCATACGACAATGTCGTGTGAAATAACTCATGACCCTTCATCTGGTTCAGTCGACTGGGGACATCCCCATGGACTCATATCGAGTCAAATGAAGACATGGACTTCCTAGAGTCCATACGATAATATCGTGTGAAATAACTCATGAACCTTTATCTGGTTCAGTCGATCGGGGACATCCCTCATGGACACATGTTGAGTCAAATGAAGATATGGACTTCCTAGAGTCCATATGACAATATCGTGTGAAATAACTCCTGAACCTTCATCTGGTTCAGTCGATCGGGGACATCCCCCATGGACTCATATCGAGTCAAAGGACGACATAGACTTCCTACAGTCCACACAATAATGTCGTGTGAAATAACTCCTGAACCTTCATCTGGTTCAGTCGATTGAGGACATCCCTCATGGACTCATGTCGAGTCAAATGAAGACACAGACTTCCTACTGTCCAGACAACACATGTCGTGTGAAATAACTTCTGAACCTCCATCTGGTTCAGTCTACCGGGGACATCCCCCATGGACTCATGTCAAGTCAAGCTGTAGACATGGACTACATATGTCGTATGACTTATATCTTGAACCTTCATCTAGTTCAGTCGATAGGGGATATCCCCCATAAACTCATGTCGAGTCAAGTTGTAGACAAGGATTACACATTTCGAATGACATATATCGTGACCTTCATCTGGTTTAGTCGATTGGGTACTTCCCCAATGGCTCTTGTAGAGTCAAGGTCATGACCCTGACCTTCATTTAGTTCTTTCGACTGGATACATCCACGATGGATCATGTAGAGTCAAGTTCATAACTTGACATTCGTTTGTTTCGATCAATAGGCAGCATGAATGCTTAGGTACATCGACATCCTATGTTTTCACCCCAGGCGACACACGCGTCAAGTACTCTACAAGTCAAGGACTCTTTGACTTAAAGAGTAAGGGACAAACTGTACGGGCCAAATTTTGGCCCAAGAGTAAAATCGATATTTTACCCCAGGGCAAACCACCAAGCCCGAAGCCCATTAGTGAGTCTGGCCCGAAAGCAAAATATCAAACTAAGAGGCCTCATGGGCCGAAGCCCATTATCATCAAGAGAACCAACGGACACCAGTTACCAGATCAAGAGAAAACCTAAACTCATAAACATCATCATAAAGTCGACAGTTTCTAGAGATAAACAACAATCATAAAATCATCAGTTACCAGACATAAACCATCCATTAAGTCACCAGTTATAATGACTCCAATGGGCAGAAGAGAGACCCCACATCAGAGGGCCTATAAAAGAGAATAGCGAAGTCATAGAGAGAGGGGAAACATCAAAGAGCACTACTTCTTACCACCCGAGAAGTCATAAAACCCTGCCCTCACTGCAACCAAATAGAGATTAAGGTATTACTTCAAACCTCATTCTCCCACTATCGTCTTTATTCAGACTACTGACTTGAGCGTCGGAGTTCCCCCGGAACCCACCATACCGGTGGTCAGTACTCCCCGCTCACTCTACTTTTATTTTGCAGGATCGCTAGTGCCCACAACTAGTAAATTCTCAATTGTGGACCTCGGGCGAAAACCAACATCCACAATGACCATGGGTGGTAAGTGAAAATTCTATAATATTCAGTTCTCTAATTTGGCAGTGAAATTTTTTATATTGCAAAACATACAAAAAAAGGAGAAGTTTGAATAAAGTTCATTTCATAGCTTTTCTAACCCGAGCAATTAAGTCCGAAGGGGTGTTTTAACATTTACTACCGTAAGGCCAACTAGTCTGGGAATTACTGGCCCAAAGCTCGTTACAAGGGTTAAAAAGAAAGGTTAAGGAAATCAGACACTGTTTATACTAGATCCGATCAATTAAGCCCGTAGAGATGTCTTAACACCTAGTGCCCTAAAACCAACTGGTTTGGGAGTCACTGGCCCAAAGTTTGATATATGGATTGATGATATATTTTAGACACTGTTTATCTGCGATCCGAGAAATTAAACCTGTAGGGGTGTCTTAACACCTAGTGCCCTAAAACCAACTGGTTTGGGAGTCAATGGCCCAAAGTTCGATACATGGATTGAAGATATGTTTATAAATAAACTTTCACTGCAAAAAAATATGTAAACTCTAATATAATTTTAGGAAAAAAATATTACTCTCTTTTCAATAAATACCTGTGATATTGTGGGCACAATCTATTGATTAATACCTTGCTTTATGAGTATATGGAAGAATGGTAAAATATTACATAAGAGGTCATTTATTTGATCATTCAGAAAAAAAGAAAACAATTGTTGACTTAGATAAGAATTTTTCTTCGGCTTGAATTACTAAAGACTAGTAATAAGCTGGTTGGGGGTGTGATGAATACTAAAAAGTGAATATTTATTAGACGATAAGTTAATCATTTTACACTTATAGTTTCACTAATCCCCTTAAATTGACACATTTGTGAAATAATTTTTTAAAGTTATGCTTTGAGTACTTTTACTGTGTTATTTTATGTTTTTGTTAGGAAAAATACTGCTCGGAAGCTCGACGGAACAAATCAGACGTGAAAAAGAAAAAAGGAAATTCTGTAAGCTCATCGTAAATTCTACAAGCACGTCGGAACTTTTGTAAAAAGGTCATAAATTCTGCAAGCACATCGTAAATTCTACAAGCACGTCGTAAATTTTGCAAGCACATCGTGACACGTGAAACCTTTACGTCGCGACATGTGTCCCCAACGTGTTTCACCATTCTCTGACACTTGTCCCCAATGTGGCTTCACCATTCTTTGACATGTGTCCACAACATGCATTCACTGGTCTGGGGCCAAGTTTCCTATAAATAGGAGCGTCCGACATTAGAAATTTTCATACTTTCTTTCCTGATTCCTCTGTAAATCTTGGAGAGAGTCTTGTTAGTTTATTTACTCAAAGCTTTTTGTAATGTCTTTTTCTTTTAATAATAAAAGTACGAGTATGTTTTATTACAAAATGAGTAACTAATTTCTTTTCTGCTGGAGTAAGGGTGAAGCTTTTATAATGGAAACATAGATTAAACTCGCTTCTATTATAATAAATAAATTGAAATTTAATGATTAAAACTTGATTTAATGCTAGATTAATTATTGACAATCTTTCTACCGCCTTTATGTATAGTTTTATCTTTCTACCGTTTTTATGGCTGGCTTTATCTTTCTACCACCTTTATGGCTGGTTTTATCTTTCAACCAACTATATGGCTGGTTTTATACGATTTTGGCATAATTAAGTACCTTGGTAGGTTTTGTTATAGATAAATGGTATCACCGCCTTTATGGTTTGTTTTATATTTTTGGCATGCTTAGTACCTTGGTTGGACTAATTATTGATAGAAATGACAACTGCTTTTATGTATGGTTCTTTTTATTGGCATAATTAATTCCTATAATAGATTAAGTGGGTAAAAATGACAATTTATAATTTATGATAAAGTAAGATTTCTAAATGTTTAAAAGACTAAAAGATTTCTAAACGTTTAAAAGACTAAAAGTGGATCCCCTAACTCCAGTATTTCCTTCTATTATTGTATTCCAACCTAAAATCCTCCAACTACTTCAACAAAGCAAATTTTTCATTTCCACATTGTTCATTTTTCTATTTTGCTAAATCTTTTCTCTGTGGATCGACCCCGAACTCACTGGGTTATTTTATTACTTCGACACTCTTATACTTGGGAGTAAAAGACTATTTTTCGAGCGTGTCAGTATCCATCATCTCGAGTTTGTCCTCTGAATAACCTGCAAAATAAGAATCTGAGAGGGGAGGTTAGATCGTTTGAATGACCTAGTGAGTGGACGGTTTTCAACAGAAACTGAAATACTTATAAAACATTCATTTTCGAAAACATTTATAGAAAATCGATCCTTTTTGAAAGCTCTTTCAGTCTTTTTTTTTGAAATTTTTCTGTAAAACTTTTATATCTATAAAACTCTAAAATCCTCGTAAAATAATTTCTCTTGAAAACTCTTTTAATAAAACTTATATTTTTGAAAATCTATTTTTGAGAAACATATATCTTAAAATCTGCTGAAAACTTGACGCATGGGGGCATTACGTATCGTTGGCCCTCCATACACATAACTAGTGGTCTTGAGGAGTTACGTATCGCCATCCCTTAAGCCCTAAATCTAGGATATGGGGGCGTTAAGTATCGCCGTACCCCTAACCCTGCTCTACATGTGCACATGTTATCCATCAAATCCATAAGTTACAGCATGATGTGGTTTTTTCCCCATGCCTCCAAGAATCATAAAATCATGCTTTTAAAATCATACTTCTTAAAAACATTCTCTTTCATGAAATAGCTATAATAAAATCAGCTAACGCCCTATGTGCATAAAAATAAGACTTTACTAAAAATAATATAAATGAAAAATCAACTTAGAAAGAGAGTGTCCACTCACTGATTATCCTCTATTACCACTAATCTTGGATGCAATTGGGGAGATTCTCGTGGAGAAGTTAATCATGTTAGAGTTGGTGCTCAGAGTGCCAATTTTCTTATGTATTTACCTGTAAATACTTATGTAACATTTTATTATGAATAAAATAAAAAGTTTTTGTGTTATATAACGTCTTTTTATATATGGTAAAGACATAACAGACCTTAGAATGATTAGTTATGAAATAGTTGAAAAAGCGTCGGAACTGACATTGAGTAGTATCATGACGTTGTCATTCTTAGACAGTTCCTAGTCAAGGTTTTGAACTACTTGGTCAGTTTAGTAAACCCATTGAGACTAGTACATGTCATATATTGGAATCTTGGATTCCAATGGTTTCTCAATGAACCATGAGTTTGGAGACTCGTATAGACGTATAGGTATTTATAGTGGATAAACACTGAACGACTTACTGATGATTTTTAATGGATGGTACACTAACTTCAATAAGAATCTTTTCGAGTTGAGTGAGCATAATGATTTTTTGACTTGAGATACCACTGTGGATATATGAGTTATTCTCCACACTTAGAAGGTAGTCACGTCACCGATCTATTTAGATAAGATCTCAGTCTATTTTTTGGGTATGGATTGATGCTCATGATATCATGTGTGTGTCAAGAAATGATCCGTTAGTTATGTGTATAGAGCATCGGTATTCAATATGAAACTAGCAATATGTTAAATCCATAGGCATGTAGTATACTGTAGAAATTAGTTATAAGTGTAATTAAGAGATTCCTAATAGAAACATCGACGTGATTATATCTCTAGAGATTTGACGTTTATATCTATATCTCTGAAATAATCAGGATACCTGTGATGGAGAGATTATATGTATACAATGACCTTGACCTGTATGGTTCAGGAAGTTTATCTATGTTCGTCATAATTTACGGGTGGGTAAATTATGAACACGAAATTGGATTTCGTGACGGATATGCCTGAACCTATAGAGTCTCACTAATGAATTTTACTCGTAGAGCACTAGGGCAATTTTTATAAATAATAATGATTATTTATAAACCGTTTAATAGTTAAACGAAAGATACACGCATAGGGACCTAATGGTCATTTCCTAATTAATATGTATTTTTATTTAATGAATGATTTTATTAAATAAACATTAAATTGTGATATTTGATATATATCATTAATATATGTGTATTTGAATATTTAAAGTAAATATAATAAATATATTTAAAATATTTATATTTAAATAATTTTTTAATTATATAAATATTATATGATTAAATTAATTAAGTAAATAATATCAATTAATTAAGTAAATAATATCTTTAGTCATCATTTACCTTTTAAATGACTAAGGTTGATTGGTTACACTTGTTCCATTTCATTAAATATAATTGTTATCAAATAAAACAAGTTAACTAATACTTTCAATTAATTAAATTGAAACAAAAATTGAAAAAGTATGATATTTTATTTCCTTCAAGTTTCGGCTATGACAAGGGAAAATATATAAGTTTTGTTTCAATTTTTTATTTCACAATAACAAGTTACCAAATTTAATTACAAAGTGAGTTGAGAGCAAAAGTTGAAGAACAACAAAGAATCTTCATCAAAACTTAGGTTTTTTTGTAAGGTTTTTTTTTTTTTTTTTTTTTTTTTTTTTTTTTTTTTTTAACTTTCTTCAACTTAGAAATTATTTCTATCATGCTTACCTTCAATATGTGTTGCTAGGATGTTGTCTCTAATCTTTTAGTTTGTAATTAAATGGTTGGAACTTGTTTGAAATTTGCTTGCATGTTTGATGAATAAAGAAAGCATTAAATTAGTTTTTAAGCTCTCTTTTGATTATTTGATAATCATGTTTCCATTCTAGAGTTGTTAGTATATCCATTGATGACCTAGAATTGTTCTTGTATTGTTTCATTATGGTGAGACTTGGTTGGTGTTGTGAAGATTGATTTAAAGTATTTAATTTGATTAATTTGGTGTAATGTATCAATTTGAAGAAATTATAAAATTACGGTTCTTAATCCTTTCCAAAATTGTGGCTTTTCATATATGTGTTAAATAATGATGTATATATGATATATATTAAATTTGGGATTGATTGGATTTGATTTTGAATTGTTTTGAACATGATTAGACTAAAATACAAAATCTGGAAAAATATTTGTTCTTCTCGGTAATTTGAGGTTTTTTGTGGTTTTTTGTTGCAATTTATATTTTCATGTATTAGACATGTATAAATTAGTTCAGGAATGTTTTGGAATCACTGAAATATGTATTTGATAATTTAAGGACCAAAATAAATAAAATGCAAACTGTAGGGTCAATTAAACAATTAATAGGAAATTTGATTCCTTGGGTAAAAATTTTAGATTTTAAGTATTGAGTAATTAAAATAAATTTTAATTTTAATTTTTCGAAAAAAATTTTGAAATCGGAAAATTATGATTTTCTGTATTCCGCTGAGTTACCCGATAATATCCCAATAAAATGGTATTAGAGCGAGTCTGATTCACCCCAATAAAATAGTATTAGAGCGAGTTTGATTCTGAACACTCGATATGATATGCCTTTAAATTCAATGTTTAATTTAATCTTTACTTTATGTATGTATGTGTTTATTTAATTTGATTAAATAAGGTTAAAACATCTTTTCCAAAAAAAAAACCCTATTTAAAATAAAATTTTATATTTGATATGTATTTGATGTATATTACTTGGTCCGTCTTGTCATTAACGCTTATGGATAAATAATCTATTACTGTATCCGAGAACGTGCTAAAGCTGTGAGGATATGGACGGTAGGAATTTATCTGTACCGGTTATATTATGATATTAGGTGAGTTCAAGCGAAAGCGGAATCCTAAACGTGCCAAAGCTGTCAGTGTTACACAAGTATCTTGAATTTATCATTGACAAGTTTGACCTTGGTACGCCTCCTTGTGAAAGTGCCAAAACTATCACAACGAGAAACGACCAAGACCGAGAACCCATGAGTCACTAGTGAGTGATCGATAATGAGTTGTTTACCTAATGAATATATATAGATGAGAACGTGCCAAAGCTGTCAGCTAAAATATATTCATGGGGTCCATCTTTCACTATTATATTATGATTTGATTATCACATATTTTGTATTCTGTCTAAGGATTACAGTTTTGCATGAAATAGTGATAGAGACATATTTAGATTAAAAATTCATGATCTATTTAATGCTTTTGATATAATATGAAACTGTTTTGTCTGCTAACCATTGATTCGTTGTTTATTTGATAGATTTGTGATGGCGGCACCTTCGACTAATCGTTTTGCTCGTATGCTTGATACGAATAAGCTTAAGGGCGCTGAGAACTTTGCGGATTGTGATATGGATTTGAGGATTGTCCTCGGATCCGAAAAATTGGGATACATTTTGGAAGGTCCATTACTATTTTCTATATCAGATGATGCATCGCTTGAAGGGATGGAGACTTTCCGTAAATGGAAAGATGATGACTTTAAGGGTTAAACCATTCATTCTTAGTTCTCTTTCTTTTGAAATGAAGAAGCAATACTTTGAGATGCACGATGCATTAACATGATGACATAACTTCATGAATAGTTCATAAACCAGAAAGAGGTCGTGCTTCATAGAGTTGCAATGAAACTGTTCTATTCTAAACTTGATGAGGGGCAGGTTATAAGCATACATGTTCTTCATTTGATCGAGTAATTAAGGCGCAATGATTTCCCTTTCATCGATACTCTAAGATAAGATGTCATACTTGGTTCACTTCCAGGCTCATATTCCCAGTTTGTCATGTACTTCAACCTGAATGGGATTCACTGCTCTTACCTAAATTGCATAGGATGCTTCTCATAACAGAGGAATATTTAGAAAAAAAGAGTTTTGACCCGCCTTCTAAAATCCACTTTACTTTCCGTTTCTTCTCAATCTAAGACGAATGGGAAGAAGACAAAAGGAAAGAAGAAGAAAGGTTTCAATGTTCCTTCGCAGGCTAAGGTAATGAAGCCCAAGAGAGATTCTGAAGATGAGTGCCACCACGACCATAAATTCGGGCACTGGAAAAGAAACTGTCCAGACTATCTCTCACAGATAAGGAATGAAAGAGCATCGACATCAGATACTTTTATTTTTCCTATTATTGATATCTCATTGGCTTGTGAAGCTATGACAGATAATTGGATTTTAGATTCTGCTTGTCCTTTTTACATTTGCAATACGTTGCAAGTGCTGACGGAAAGTAGACAGCTGAAATCTAGGGAGATGCAGTTGCGATTCCGAAGTGGTAACTCTCTAGATGCGGTTGTAATGGGCATATGTGAGATTCCCTTACCCAGTGGGAGATTTTTATTGAATGACTGCTATTTTGTGCCAGAATGTGTGGTAAATATTATGTCAGTTTTTGTATTAGATACTGAAGGGTATAATGTAAATATTAAGAATCGTTCTTTGTAGTTATATGATAGAAATAATATTTAGATCCTTTGTTGTCCAAATAAGCATGGTCATTACATATTGTGTACCTCTCAAGATATCTTTAATATTAGAATTAATAATTATAAATAATCTAATATAAATACTATTGAACTGTGGCACATGAGGTTGGGTCATATAGGCGTGAAATGCCTAACCTAGTTGGTTAGGAATATTTTGATATATGATCTTATAATTGAACCTTATCCAACTTGTGAATCTTGCATTCGGGGTAAAATGACCAAAGCCCCATTTTCGGGTGTTGGACACAGAGCCACTGACTTATTAGAACTCGAATATTCTGATGTATGTGGTCCTATGAGTCAGACTGCACACAGTGGTTTTTCATACTTCATAACCTGTACCGATGATATATCACGGTACGATTATGTTTATCTAATGAAATATAAATCGAAAACCTTTGAAAAGTTCAAAGAATTTCGAAATGAAGTAGAAAAATAGACTGGTCAATATATTAAATGCCTTCGATTTTATCTATGCGGTGAATATATGAGTGGAAAGTTCACTGACTATTTAAAGGAGAATGGGATTCTCACTCAATATACTCCTCTGGGTATTCCGCAGCACAATGGAGTGTTAGGGAGGAGAAATCAGACATAGTCCGATCGATATTGAGTTAAACAGATTTTCCGTATTACTTATAGAGTTATGATTTTTTAATTGCCGCATATTTTTTCAATAAGATTCTTTCCAAAGCGATTCATAAGACTCTGTATGATATATGGACCGATAGGAAATCAAATCTTAGTTACGTTAAGATTTGGGGCTACCCTGCATACGTCGGGATGGCTCAGCAGAATAGGCTTTTTCCTCGAGGGCAGAAGCTTAGGTTTTTCGGAAATCCTTCAAATATGAAAGGATACTTATTCTATGATACCAATCATCGAAATGTGTTCGTAGTTCACTTCGTAAAATTTCTAGAGAGAGAATTTTTGTCTGAAGGTGGTGATCATAGACATGTTGAACTTGATGAAGTAAAACCTGATACTAATGAACCAACAGAGGAACCTGAAGTTTAAGAAGATGGATAACCTTCAACACACACACTCCGTAGGTAACAAAGGGTATGTAGACCTCTTGAACGCTTGTATTTGATACAAGAAAGAAGTCTCGATGTTCTCTTAGTTGAAGTGATTGACTCTTTTACTTGTAGAAAATCGATGTTGGACATCGACTCTGTGGAGTGGCAAGATGCCATGAAATCCGAGTTAGGCTCAATACATAAGAATCATGATAAAACTTGAATCCGCTTCCTGAAGGAATTGTTCCTATCGGTTATAATTGGATTTACAAGAGAAAACGAGGGCTTGAAGGAAAGGTTGAAACCTTTAAGGCCCGACTGGTAGCTAAAGGTTACTCGCAGCGATCTAGTGTCGACTACGATAAAACTTTTTCACCAGTTGCAATGCTATAGCCTATAAGGATTTTGTTGTCTATTGCCACTTACCATGATTACGAGATTTGGCAAATAGATGTCAAAATGACTTTTCATCCAGCGAGAACTCGGGCATGGTATGCAAGTTGAAGAAGTCCATTTATTGACTTAAACAGCTTCACGAAGTTGGAATATTCAATTCTTCGTGATAATCAAATTGTATGGTTTTCTCAAGAATTCGGAAGAATCCTGTGTATATAAGAAGGCCAGTGGGAGTATGATGATATTTTTAAGTCTCTATGTTGACGACATCCTAATCATTGGGAATGATATCGGGATGATGCAAGGCGTCAAAACTTACTTCTGTAAGAATTTCTCCATGAAGGACTTGGGTGAAGCTTCTTATGTCTTAGGCATAAAACTCTATAGAGATAGAGAAAGTAAACTTATTTGGTTATCCCAATCAACTTATATAAATAAGATCTTATAATGGTATAATTTTAATAACTGTGATGAGTGGTAAAACTATCACTATTTCCCACTCATTTAACTTAATATTTTGTATAGTTTCTTGAGTTTTGTGAATATTTTGATGTGTTTTGTGTTATTTTGTAGATAAATAAGGTTTCAGGACATTCTGGAGGTAAATTGGAGCAAAACTGTGAAATTTGGCAAAAATGGTATTTTGGTAATTTTGGAGCGTCCCTACACCAAAACCTTTGGCGTCCCGACCTCTAACGTGCGCCGGAGGCTGCTAACGTGCACCGATCAACAAGTCAAAGTTACCAAGTTTGACTTTACTAACGTGCACCGTGACACGTGTCATCATCTCAAGCGATCCGCTAACGTGCGCCGCATGCCACGTGTCAACAATTCAACGAGCCACGTGTCGGAAATTCAACGAACCGCCTCTTCCAGCCGCCTTGCCATATGTCGAATGCCGAGCAGCCAATCAGAAGTCGCCATGTCAGCGCGGCGCGACGCGTAGGGTCTACTCGGGCCTATAAATAGATTTCGATTTTTCAGTTTCAAAGGCACCAATTCCTCTCAAATTTCTTATATAAATTGGGAGTTCTTTTCTTAAGTTCTTTAAATATTCAGTTTTAATTACGTTTTGAAGTAGTAATTTTCTTCAATAAATAGTACTTTTCCTTCTTAATCTGTTTACTTTTACTATTCATCCATGAGGAGGTAACTTCTCCATGCTAAGGTAAAAAGGTAATTCTTTTACTTTTGCTATTTAGATTAATCTTCCTTAAAATATAATATATAAACTATTTAAAACCTAAATTAATAAAGGATACCGCCATTCTGGACGGTTGGTTTAATTTAGTTCCGCCTTAGGGCTGGTTTATATTTCTGTTCCGCCTTATGGCTGGTATATTTGAATTTAACTTAATCAAGATACCGCTAATCCGGACGGTTGGTTTAAAATATCACAAGATTATATATTATATTATTGGGAGATATCTAAATAGTAAATAGTAGAAGTTAATTCCTTTTACCTTAGCATTTCTTTTTAGTACAATTTATTATTCCACAATTACTTTTCAGCAATTTCATTTTATATCTTTTAAGTTTATATCAATTTTAGCTATGTGTTGTAACTAAGTTAAATATCTAGGGTTGTGATAAAATCTAATATCACCGATTTTAAAAGGGTTAGATTATAGTTTCGGTAATTTAAAGAGTTATTTGTTGAGTCATAATCTTAATGCTTTTTTGTTAACTGGCCATTAATAAAATTGACTAGATAAAACTTAAAATGAACTAGACATAAGGATTTTAAGTTTAAAGACCTTAGACTCATCAACCCACGATCTTCTTTGAGGATAGATAAACCTTTAATAGATTTCCTTACATGATAGGAATATACCTGTTGGGCGGGGGTAATCATAATTGGAATTAAATCTTAATGAATCTAGGTAATTTTGGTTGACATAGACATATGATTCAATTGAATTAAACTAGGTATTTGTAAATGACCATCGGAAGAAGCTTTACATAATTTAATGTTCCAGATTAATAAATCAATATTTTACCCAATTATGATTTAACTACTTCATCTTTTAATTAATATTGGAAGAATTCACAACCCTAGATAGTTTTAATTCTCATTAATCTACTCTCAATTTCTTTTACTTGATTTAAATTTAGAATCATCATCCTTTCTAAACAATTAAACAACTTGTTAGATATTAGTAATAACTTGACCTCATAAAATTAATAGAATAGGTAATAAGTCCTCGTGGGATCGATATCTTTTTCTACTACTTGAACGATACGTGCGCTTGCGTTAAACGTGTGTGATTACGCCGGTCAAACTGTAAGATAGTAAACATACCGTTCAAACATGGCTTACATCTTTCAAAGAAGATGTCCGTAAACAGAAGATGAGAATATTAGAATGTCTACTCTGCCTTATACTTTATGTTTGGGCAACATCATGTATGTCATGTTATGTACAAGGCCTGATATCGGCTTCGCAGTTAGTGTGACCAGAAGGTATCAGTTCAATCCAGGAAATGACCTTTGGATGGCCATTAAACATATCCTCAAGTATCCTAAAGGTAAGAATGATAACGTTATTATATATGGAGGAAACGAACTAAATTTAATGGGTATACGGATTTCGATTTCCAATCGGATATTGATGACAGAAAGTATACATTAGGATTCGTGTTTACCCTTAATGGAGGTGCAATTTGTTGGAAGAGTTCCAAATAGGTCAATAGCTGTTTCTACCACAAAGGCGGAATATATTGCAGCTTCTAAAGCTGCAAAGAAAATTTTATGGGTTAGGAATGTTATCACAGAATTGGGAGTATTCCCAAGTATTGAGAATCCGATTATGTTATTCTGTGATAATACTGGAGCCATTGCGCAATCAAAGGAACCAAAGGCGCATCGGAAGTCAAAGCATGTGGAATGAAAATACCACATCATTCAAGAGATTATGTCGCGATGGGACATTATCATATGTAAGGTACCGAGTGAAGATAATGTAGCAGACCCGCTTACTAAGGTTGTTCCTCTGAAGTTATTTGATAAATATGTGGAGTCAATGAGAATTAGATACAATCGATATTGGCACTAGAGCAAGTGGGAGAATTTTTTAGGGTTGGTGCTCAGAGCGTCAAATTTCTTATGTATTTCCCTGTAAATACTTATTTAACATTTTATTATGAATAAAATAAACAGTTTCTATTATATAACATCTCTTTTTTATATGGTAAAGACATAACATACCTTAGAATGATAGTTATGATACTGTTGTAAAAGCGTCACAACATTGAGTTATATCATGACGTTGTCATTCTTAGACAGTTCATGGTCAATGGTTTCTCCACTTGGTCAGTAAAGTAAACTTGTTGAGACTGGTACATGTCGTGTATTGGAATCTTGGATTCCAATGGTTTCTCAATGAACCATGTGTTAGACAATTATGACCCACAGCGTCACTGTTTGTAAAAGACATTGTGTTTTTGTACAAAATTGACTATGTAATATTGAAATTGCCTTTTATCATTTCGTAATTTATTTACTATGATATATAAATGGTAAAAGTCCATATGATTAGTTCCAGATTGAGATGATATGAGACAGTATCAATCCATAAAGGTTTAATCATTAAATATCCCTAGTCGTAGTATTATCGAGACTGGACATCGATAATGCGGAATAGACTAGTATTTCACTTGTGCGCGTTGTGAGAGCATAACGGCACAGTTCTCATATGTTTAAGTATAGGATACTTATGCAAGTGCGATAGGAGGTTATGTTTTACCGATGGTACGGAAAACAGCTTCGCTCTGGATAGACCCCGCGGAATCCCATTGGTAGTATGTATATGTGTCTATGGGAGTCCGCGTCAGGGTAGATGTATTTGGTCTTAACCTGAGACTTACATCGCTAAAACTTGCGATAATCGGTAAACTTTGGTTTTGGTCGTCTAGGGCTTTAACAGGTTCTGTGTACGCCTCTATTGGGTTTATCGAGAATCGTAGTGTATTGGATGTGATGTCAAGACGGAAGTATCACTCCAGACATATGGAGATGATGATCACGCAGGGATTCATAACTCGTTCTCTATTGTGTTGCAACCATCGGGATAATGTGACAAGGTCATGATTATCCGATTCAAAGAGACTAGTTGTTTGATATCCGATATGTTCTTCGTACGGGGCAGACACTATTCCAGCCCCGGGCCTAGCACGTGACATCTGATACTGGATCGAAATACGAGATACTAGGTATTCTACGTCTGACATAGATTATATATTCCAGTAAGAATATTTCTGGAGAATTGGGTAGGCACGGTGTTTTGCTAGAAGCCAACCATGTCTTATAAATCGGTAAGTACGTAGTACGAGGTACTCACTTTATCGGATAGTCCGATAACCGGATTTACTGTCAACATATCCAGAGATCTCTTGGGTCGCTTCCCAAGGATTCACCGATGACAGTTGACTTATATTAGAATTAATCTGGGATTAATTAAGAGAGAGAAAATTAATCTGGGATTAATATGGGCTTTATTTAATCTGGGATTAAAAGTGTTCAGTGGCGAAAGAACGCGATTAATTTGGAATTAATCGGTAAAATAAATTTAATAGTTAAATTTGATTTTTCTATTTAATTTATTCAAATGGGCTAAAATTAATATATCGGATATATTAAAATAGATTGGATTTCATTACGAGATTAAAGTCGGACTTTAATGCGAACGAACGAATTAATTTAGAATTAGTTCGTGATCGACGTTCGTAATATATTTGCGAGGCATCGTTATTTAATTAAATTGGATTTAATTATTTAGCGACGAAGGATCGTTTAATCAGATTAAACGGAACCGAGCCGCGTCAAATTCGGATTCAAATATTTGGAGCCAAAAGTGTGGTAGGTGTTCCCACCACACAACCACCTTATTTTGCCTCGATGAAAACCATTTACCAATCTCTACCTTGTTTTGAGTAAAAGGTGAAATGGTTTCACCTTTTGGTAAATAACAAAAAGGCATTTCAACTTTGGTAACACTTGACACAAACCAAAAAAACAAAAACCCTAAAGAGCAAGCCTTGGTCGAATTTGATGTCCTCCTCCTCTCTTTGATTTGTTTTTCAAATCAACAAAAGCTAGCACTTTGGAAGTGAACAAAGGTGATAGGGAAACTACTCAATAGCTTGGAATCATCCTAAAGCTTGGAATCATCCTAAAGATTGGATCTTGGAGATCTTGGATCTCAAAATTTTTAAAAGCTCTAAAACTCATTGTAAGTATATTCCGCACCTTATAATGATCAAATCTATTATTATGCATGCTTATTAGATCCTTATATTGTTCTAGGAACACTAACAATGGTATCGGAGCCTAATTTAAGCATGATAATTTTAGGGTTCTTGAACCTAAAAATTTGGGGCTTTTTTTATTTTGAGCATGATTTTTTGAAATTGATGCTTTGAGTATGTTTACAACATGATAACTTAGAGTTATGCATGATTAGATTTCAAATAAATCAAAAGCAACAAAAATTAAAAAATAGTTATCTTGGCCGAAACTTCACTGGTATATGCACTGCAGTTTTTGTTTTTTGAAACATGAAATAATGTGTTTGGATGCATGTTTAAATGATGATAGTTGGTTTAATATGATTAGAATCAATGTCTATAATGTTCATGTTAAAATCAAAGTGCATGTTGAGCATGAAATGATGATCTTAGGCTTCATTATGTCTCAAGCATGCAATGATGTGTTTTGGCTTGATTTTATGTTAAGCATGAATTATTAGTTTAAGCATGATTAATTAAGTTAATTAATATTTTGGAAATATTGAGTTTAATTAATTAATTGTGGCTAATACACTTTAATTAAAATAATTGTGATATTTGGAATATTATAATTATGATAAAATGCCTTTAAAATTGAATTGGGCTAAAAGTGTGTATTTGGGCCTAATGGGCTTGGTTTGACCAAGTTTGGTTTTAGACTTTTGGATTGGATCCAATTGGGCCTAAAACCAATTCCATGAAGTCCAAATACATCACTTGGCCCTTTAAAGTATTTGATTGGGCCTAATGGGCCTAAATTGATTTGATGGCAATAGGGCGATTCCTATTGGGCCTTGGCATTTTGGGTTTGATCCATTATGGCCAAAGCCCATGCCTTAAGAATCAATTAAAAGCCCATTGGACTTTAATTAAAATGACATTGGATGTTATTGGGCCTTTGAGACCCATCAAGTTTGGATTTGGAATCCAAGTCTTTAAGGCAACTATGTAAGTGTAAATATTTAATTTGGAATTAAATAAGAATTAGTATTGAATACAAATAAATTGCATTTAAGTTGTAGTTCGATATAATTCAAGAATACGTACTCAAAAGTATTTATTCTTAAACGAGTTGGACTTGCGCAAATCAAATCATTGTTTGAACATTGGATGGTCATTAATCAAAGATTAATTAATTGGATTAGATTGATTGTAATAAACATGTTTTGATTGAATACATATATGTGATGTATGAATAACGTATATCGGATGGATATTAGAAGGGCAAGGGCAATTTTGGAAATTGTAATAAGTTTAGAATTTATTAAATTGGACCTGCGTGTCCAGCCTTAAATCTCATTACTCCTTGTAATTCTCTTCTCACCTATTCCCCTCAATGTATATGAGGTTTCTTTATTGTATTTTGTAAAAGGGTAGGAGTTAGAATAGTTCTAGTCGGGGAGAGGAAAGTGAGCGATTTGTTCTAGGAACAGTCTGTTTAAATATCCATCTGCATATCGTTATTAATTTACTTTTGCGCCTTATGATGTTTTAGAAGCATGCTTAACGGTGTATGATGAGACCTAATCAAAGATAATAAATTGGATGCCAATTTACGCGAAAAACCCTCAAAAATATATTAAGCATTTTTCCTTCCGTTGAGTGATTCTTACTCAAGATCCAAAGTTGGCATTGGCTTGTTGGCCAAAGTCAAGGCCTTTGTCAATTGCGGATGTGTTTGAATCATGAAGGTTTTGTTACATATCGGTGTCTTGTCCAAGTTGTGATTTGTTGGCCAAAGTCAAGATCACTTCTTGTCCATCGACATTGATTTCGAAACTTTCCATGTCAATGGGTCCCGTTTAACTGGAATCATTAAGCTTGTTGTGCCAAAGCCAAGACTTAGTTGATTCAGAGGAAAAAGGTTAGGAAAATATGTTTGACATATTGGCATATATAAAGTATATGTGTTTCGGACTTGGATGTCCACCTACCGGATCTAGGAATTGGATGAGATCCAATTGATCTTCGAGATCTACCTAGTTAAGTTTCATACAGCTTGTTGGCCAAAGTCAAGGTTGTATGTTATTTAACGGGATCCTAGCCCACTAGGAAACTAGGTTTCCCGAGTACTCGACAGAGGGTTAGAGGCTCGCCGAAAAATAGTGGGAGGCTAGTATTGAATTTGCAATTTCATTCAGATACTTAGCATTACGCGCTTTCAAATAATTTCATCAATATTACTTTATTAGTTGGACTAATATCTTGTTATTTTTCTATGTAACAGTTAGACTGTACCATTATCGTTGACTAGATAGTTAGACTATCGTAGATCAAGATGACTGGCAAAGGAAATGTATGTGACATAATCATGGGAGATAATGTCTTCAAGGGCACAAATTTTGCTGATTGGGAAATGAACCTTAGGATTGTCCTAGGTTCAGAGAGGCTGTTGTATACTTTACAAAGACCTCTTGGGCCAAAACCCGGACCGACTGAGACACTTGAGCTGGAGCTTTGGAAGACTCACAGCGATGATTGTGACACAACTCAGTCCATTATGCTTGCTTCGATGACTCAGCACTTCGCAGACAAAATAGGGACTTGGATCCTTATAATATGTTAGCAAGGTTGCAAGATCTGCATCGCTCTAACAAGAGGATGTTGGATAATATGACCCATAGCGTCACTATTTGCACAGAACATTGTGTTGTTGTAGCAAATTAACTATGTAATAAGGAAATTGCACTCTCATCATTTGTGATTAGATCACCATAGATATATAAATGAAGAGAGGTCCCTATGATTAGTTCCTGGATTGAGATGATATGAGACAGTATCAGTCCACGAAGGATTAATCATTAAATATCCCTAGCCGTAGTATTATCGAGACTGGACATCGATAATGCGGAATAGGCTAGTATTGCACTTGTGCGCGTTGTGAGGGCACAACGGCATAGTTCTCATATATATAAGTATTGGATACTTATGCAAGTGCGATAGGAGGTCGTGTTTCACCGATGGTACGGGAAACAGCTTCGCTCTGGATAGACCCCTCGGAATCCCATTGGTATTATGACTATGTGTCTATGGGAGGCCGAAATCAAGGTAGGTGTGTATAGTCTTAACCTGAGACTTGCATCGCTAATACTTACGATAATCGATAAACTTTGGTTTTGGTGGTTGGGGGCTTTGACCGGTTCTGTGTTCACCACTTCTGGGTTTATCAGAGAGTCGTAGTGTATTGGATGTGATGTCGAGACGGAAGTATCACTCCAGTCATATGGAGATGATGTCACGCAGGATACGGTACTAGTGCTCTTGAGTGTTGCGCAACCAATCGGGATATTATGACCAGGTCATGTATATCCGATTATAGAGACTATGTTACCAGACATCCGATATGTGTTTCGGACGGGGCAGACACTTATCCAGCCCCAGCCCTAACACGTGATTATCCGATACTGGGCCGATACACACAATACTTAGTATACTACGCTTGATGCAGATCTATATATTCCTATAAGAATATTTCTGGAGAATTGGGTAGGCATGGCGCTTTGCTAGAAGCCAACCTTGTCTTGTAAATCGGTATAAACGTAGTACGAGGTACTTACGTGTTCGGATAGTCCGACGACCGTATTTACTGCCAACATATCCGGAGATCTCATGGGTCGGTTCCTGAAGATTCACCGATGATGTATGACTTGCACTTTAATTAATCTGGGATTAATTAGAAGAGAGAGAAAATTAATCTGGGATTAATTCGATGAGAGAGAAAATTAATCTGGGATTAATTACGGAGATATTTTATCTAGGATAAAATATTAATTAAAGAGAGAGAACGATTAATTTGGAATTAATCGATAAAATAATATATCCGATATATTATACGAAATTGGATTTCGACGCGGAATTAAAATTGGATTTTAATTCGGGCGAACGAATTAATTTAGAATTAATTCGTTAGCGACGTGAATAGTGATTTCGCTAGGCGTAATCATTTAATTACGACGCGACGGAAAATTCGTTAATTTGGAATTAGCGAACCCGAGCCCGAGTGTGATTGCGAGCGCATTCGTATTTTGAATCCGAGCGCGGCACGCAAGTCACATCAAGCGTCAAATCACTAGTCGCATCAATCGTCAAATCACTTGTCACTTTGAGTGATGTGATATGACATGTCACTTTATTAAAGTGATGTGATGTGACTTAAAGTGATGTGAAGTGATTGAAAAGCACTTTATTGCTTTGACTTTTGCTTTTTGAAAAAGTAAAAGGAATTGTTTATTAGAAATAAAAGTGGTAAATGGTTTTAATTAATTTTGGAAATTGAATATAAAAAAAACATCATTTACACTTTTTCTCTCTCTCCTCTCCATTTACGTTTTTGGTGAAGGGTTTCTTTTTCCCTCTCAAAATTTTCTCTCTTCTCCCTCACGGTCTAGGACCGATTCTTCTTCAAATTTTTTTGATTTTCACACACAAAATAGAGAAACAAAGAAGAAGAAAGAGTGCTAGCACACATATGAGTTGTATTAAGGTGATAGGGAAGTGATTTGTGAGCTTGGAATCTCAAAGCTTGGAGCTTTAATGGAGGATGACCATGGCCGAAAATGGAGGATTTTCACAGCCCATTAATGCGCCCAACTGCAGTCCAAAAAGGTGAAAACCGAGCATGATGAAGCAAGGAAAAAGTCTTGTGTTCTTGCATCTCAAACCCAATCAATGTGAGTATTTGATTCCGCCATTATTCCTTGATGGTTCATGCGATTTTATGCTTGTTTATGATGATTCTTGGACCTAATTAGGAACTCAACAATGGTATCTTGAGCTTTGAACAAGCATGAAAAAGTTAGGGTTAAAATTGGGGATTATCAATTGAAGCATGATTTGTTGAAATTGGATGTTAAAGTATGCTTGTATGGATGAATTGAAGTTGTGCATGATCAATTTCATGAAATTGGATTGGATTCAATTTTCCCCAAATTTTGGGCATGACAAATTGGGTAAAATCAATTGGAGCATGATTTGATTAAATTGATTAATTAAGAATGCTTAAATGATGTTTATTTAAGATTGATTGGATCAATTTGAAGAAATTGTGTTTGGAACAAAAATTCCCCAATTTTTTATGTTGACATAAAGTGATGAATTTGGGTAAACTTGATTTTGAGCATGTTTGATGAAATTGGAAGATTTAAATGCTTAAGTATGTTTAATTGATGATTGATTGGATCAATTTGTTGAAATTGTGTTTGGAACAAATTTCCCCAAATTGCTTATGTTGGCCCAAATTAAAGACCCTAATATCTTGGTAATTTTTTTGTTTGTTTGATCATTGGATGACTTGAACAAGTGGGTAATGTTGAATTGAAGTTTGATTGGATTGAATTTTGATTTGGAACAATTTTCCCAAATTAAAGTAGGCTTGGCCGAATTCAATTGGATATGAAATTCATTGTGTTTTTTGTATTTTGATTCATTAGATGAATTTAATTGATTTGGGAAATGATGATTGTGGATTCAATTTGATTGAAACCAAATCGGATTTAAAAACCCCTAATTGCCAAGACTTTAAAGCATGTAAAATGGGTTTGGTTTTAATAAATTGTGTTAGACACTATTTGATGTTGAAATGCATGATTAAGTATGCTAATTGACGTTTTTAGAAATATTAATTAGGTGGTTAATCATGTATAACACTTAGGTTAATTAATTATGAAATTTGGAATTTTATAAGTTAATTAATTAGGCTTGTTTTTGGAAATTGGGCCTTGAATGTTATAATTGGGCTTTTGGGCTTTGTTGTACAAAGTTGGGTTTAGGCAAAATTGGTTGGATCCAATTAAGGCCCAAAACCGCATCCATAAAGTCCAATTATGACTTAATGAACCTTAATTATTTAATTGGGCCTAATGGGCCAAAATTAATTTAAAGGCTTATGGGGTAACTCCCGGATTGGACTTTGGTTATCGGTTTGACCCGAGTTGACCAAAAGTCCACGCCTTAAGAAATTAATTAAAAGCCCATTGGACTTTAATTAAATAAACGTTGGACGTTAATTGGGCTTTGAGACCCATAACGATTGAATTTGGAATTTAAATCGTAGAAGGTTTGTTAATAAAAGTGTAATATTTTATTTGGAATTAAATAGTGAATTAGAATTAAATGCGTATTAAATTGGATTTAATTATGTAGTTTAATTTAATTCGAGAATTCGTACTTTGAGTACTTATTAGTAAAATGAGTTTGACTCGAGCAAAAATCAAATCGTTGTTTGAACATTGGTTGATCACTAATTATCAGATTAATTAATTGGATTAGATTGATTGATAACATGCTTGTATGAATACATGGTTGCGATGCGTGAATAATGTATATCGGATGGATATTAGTCGGGTGGGACAATTTTAGAAATTGTTGTAATAAATTTGATTTATTAAATTGGACCTGCGTGTCCAGCCTTATCACCTATATACTCTTTGTATTCTCTTCTCACCTATTCCCCTCAATGTAAATGAGGTTTCTTTAGAAGTGTAGTGTAACGGGTAAAGTAAATACAAGTGCTAGCTTTGGAGAGAGAAAATGAGAGATTTGATCTAGGATCAATGTAAAGTATCCATCCGCATATCATTATTATTTTATTTCATATACGCTTTATTATTGTTTAGAATGCATGTTTAAGGGTGTATGATGATGAGACCTTAACAAGATAATAAATTGGTAGCCAATTTGCACGCGAAAATCCCTCAATCTATATTAAGCGATTATCCTTCCATTGAATGATTCTTGTTCAAGATCCGATTGGCATTGGTTTGTTGGCCAAAGTCAAGACCTTGTCAATTGGATGTATTTGAATCATGAGAGTTTTGTTCCACATCGGTGTCTAGTCCAAGTTGTGATTTGTTGGCCAAAGTCAAGATCACTTCTTGTCCAAAGACATTGATTACGAAACTTTCCTTGTCAATGGGTCCCGCTTAACTGGAATCATTAGGTTTGTTGTGCCAAAGCCAAGGCCTAGATGATTCGGAGGATAAGGTTAGGAAAATGTATTAGATACATTGGCATAAGCAATATGTTTAGGACTTGGATGTCCACCTAACCGGATCTGGGAATTGGATTGGATCCAATTGATCTGTGAGATCTACCTGGTAAGTAGCATACAGCTTGTTGGCCAAAGTCAAGGTTGTATGTTATTTAACAGGATCCTAGCCCACTAGGAAACACGGTTTCCCGAGTACTCCACAGAGGGTTAGAGGCTCGACGAAAAATAGTGGGAGGCAAGTATTGAATTTGCAACATTCGTTCAATTACTCGCTAAACACGCTCATTTATATTTTTCTCGTCACATTAATTAAATGTTAGTTGGACTAATATTTAAATTGTTGTTTTATAAACAGTTGGACTGTATTATAGTTGATTATATATAATTGGATTATATTAATCAATATATTTGAATTAATTAATTTCAGTTTACAGTTGATTTTATAATTGGATTATAGTAATCAATGTAATTGAGGTTAATTAATTTGGATTATATTTGATTATATAGTTGGACTATTATAATCATTAAATAAATAGTACCACTAATCGTTGATTAAATAGTTGGACTATTGTAATCAAGATAAAATTGAAAAGTTGGATATTTAAAATATAATCTTGGATTAAAATATTTTAAATGATTTAATTTTCAAATTGGGAATAATTTCAAGATGGTCTTGGAAATTAATAATTTATTTTATTTGATAAAATAATGAATTATGGATTAGGTCTTCTAGGAAGATAATAGGACAAATCCTAAGAAGGAATTGAAGACGAGCAAGGCTCTTACTTCAAATATGTTTGTCATAATTATGTTCACAACTAGTATTGAAATTGGATTTTAAATACTTAGTGTGATACATAAATATGTACTGTTGTGCAGAATCTGCTTTAAGCAGGATACTGACTTCAGATGAGATCACTCTGCGAATAGTAAACGGGACGATAGTCGCTGTTTTAACCGTAGATATCTAATTTAGGAACTGCCTTCGCGTTAGTACTTAAATTTAGAAACTGTTATAATGTAACTAGTTTGACTAGAAACATTATCTCTATATCGCGTATAACCCGCTGCGGGTGTACCTTTATATTCTAGAACACTAAAGTGTTTTATTATATAAAGATGATATTGAGATAAACACATTGGATGTGAATAACAGAATTTATATTTTGAATATAAATAATATCTCAAATACATAACATGACAAATTAATAGCTCAAACTGATTTGATCAGTTAAGAAACTTAATTGTGGCATGGTTGTCAGGGACACTACTAAACAAGAATCGTATATCCGCACTTTTGAAGAGCGGGTACTAGGACTGATTTGACTATTCAAATAAAGTCTACGAATCTAGTTTATTAAGCAAAGTGCTTAAAACACCTTTACTCGGTAAAAGTGAAAATGCCACCGATCTGTTAGCCCTAGTTCATAGTGAAGCAAGTGGGCCCGTGTCTAGCTAGGCTAGAGGTGGATATGAATATTACGTGACCTATACGGATGTGGCATCGCGTAATGGTTGTGTGTTTCTTTTGAAGAACACAAATCGAAAACTTTTATAGTTTCGACACGGAATAGACAAACAGATCGGTTATAGTATTACACCATCACGGTAAGACCGTAATGAAAATACTTAAGCAGTAAGTTTCTCGTATACTTGAAAGAGTATAGTATTCTTTCAATGAGGACTCCTCCCGGAACACGTCATTTTGACGGTGTGTCCGAACAGGATTAACCGAATTTTGTTAGACATAATAAGGTTAATCACGAGTCGCTTTGAGCTACCATTTCCTTCAACGGATAAACTTTAAACAGTGCAAGAACTTATTTTGAATAAGGTTCCATAATAATCTGTTTGACAGATATCATATTAGATATGAACGGGAAGAAACGGGTTTCTCATTCCTGACTATTTGGGTATGCTTGCATATGTTTGGATGATACCAAACTAAAACCCAAATATGATAAGTGGCAATTGTAGGTCATCCTAGGGATACCATAAGTATTGTACTTAACACCTCACAAGAGAACAATTAGATTGTTGCTCACCATGCGGTTTTCCTAAGAGGAATACCGATATGCAGTGGTAAGTGGGAGGATAGTATAACTCGATGAAAATCGGAGTAATACTGTTCTAGGCACTGAATCTTAATGGAACATATATAGTTCATCAAGGATGAAACTATACCATTAATCTTCGAATACACGAGAACAAAGGAAGTGATACGAGGTATCGACTCCCTATTATGACAAAGTGTCATGAGTCCGAAATGGATTCCATGTATATCAACAAGTTTGGAGACTAGTTGATGTACCACAAGGCATTGTGCCTATTGGTACTATAAGTCTTCAAGGAAGACGTACATGGATGGCAATATACCAACGTATAAAGCTAGGCTTTTAACGGAAAGGTATCGTTATCGACATTGTGTTGATTACGATTCAACCTTTTACCTATTGCCACGGTAGATCCATTTGGATAATGCTTGCTGACGCGAGCATAAGTTCTTGGAATTATCATTTTGATGCAATCATAATGGTGTATGATTTAATTCAAAATGAAAATGATTCTTGTGTAAATAAGAGGGTTAGTGGGAGCGCACTGACAGTGGCTGTCCTATAAAATAATGATAATACGTCATTTCTTGGAAATGATATTCCCATAAAATATATGTCGGGGAAAGCTTGACTTTCGAAATACTCTCCGTGGGCCGTACATTGAAAAATGTACAAAACCTGGTGTATCATACGCTTTGAGCATATGGATTCACAAACAGGCTAATCCGAGTGATAGTCACTGGATTGATGTTAGGAACATCCGTTAGTTTCTTAGAGAACTAAGGATGCTGTCTTAGTCTATGGAGAAGGAGAACTTGAAGTGACTGGGATCACTATAGCAAGTTTCCTATACCGATAAAAACGACTAAAACGACTAAAAGTCACAAACGGTACTATACAGTTTGAATAACGGTGCAGTAAGCTGGAAATCTTCCAAGCAAGATACTGTTACCGAATAAACAACACATGCGGGTTAATTGCAGCAGCTGAGGCAGCAATAGAAGTCATTTGGGTCGATACATATCTAATTAGATTAGATATAGTTCTGTTAGCAGCGCTGAGCTAGGCATCAGCACAGGCTAAAGAATTAATGGTCTCATCAACGATCCAGATATATACTTCTATATCATCTGATTCGTTCGGATCATACATCGTGGCGATGTGATGATCGTATAAATCGCGTTAAATGATAATCAAACAAATCCGCTGACGAAAACCTTCCTCAGCAATTTGAGCGAACCTTACATAGTTCGGGTGTTAGACACTCGAGTGACTGGCTATGTGCCAAGTGGGAGATTGTTGGATAATATGACCCATAGCGTCACTATTTGCACAGAACATTGTGTTGTTGTAGCAAATTAACTATGTAACAAGGAAATTGCACTCTCATCATTTGTGATTAGATCACCATAGATATATAAATGAAGAGAGGTCCCTATGATTAGTTCCTGGATTGAGATGATATGAGACAGTATCAGTCCACGAAGGATTAATCATTAAATATCCCTAGCCGTAGTATTATCGAGACTGGACATCGATAATGCGGAATAGGCTAGTATTGCACTTGTGCGCGTTGTGAGGGCACAACGGCATAGTTCTCATATATATAAGTATTGGATACTTATGCAAGTGCGATAGGAGGTCGTGTTTCACCGATGGTACGGGAAACAGCTTCGCTCTGGATAGACCCCTCGGAATCCCATTGGTATTATGACTATGTGTCTATGGGAGGCCGAAATCAAGGTAGGTGTGTATAGTCTTAACCTGAGACTTGCATCGCTAATACTTACGATAATCGATAAACTTTGGTTTTGGTGGTTGGGGGCTTTGACCGGTTCTGTGTCACCACTTCTGGGTTTATCAGAGAGTCGTAGTGTATTGGATGTGATGTCGAGACGGAAGTATCACTCCAGTCATATTGGAGATGATGTCACGCAGGATACGGTACTAGTGCTCTTGAGTGTTGCGCAACCAATCGGGATATTGTGACCAGGTCATGTATATCCGATTATAGAGACTATGTTACCAGACATCCGATATGTGTTTCGGACGGGGCAGACACTTATCCAGCCCCAGCCCTAACACGTGATTATCCGATACTGGGCCGATACACACAATACTTAGTATACTACGCTTGATACAGATCTATATATTCCTGTAAGAATATTTCTGGAGAATTGGGTAGGCATGGCGCTTTGCTAGAAGCCAACCTTGTCTTGTAAATCGGTATAAACGTAGTACGAGGTACTTACGTGTTCGGATAGTCCGACGACCGTATTTACTGCCAACATATCCGGAGATCTCATGGGTCGGTTCCTGAAGATTCACCGATGATGTATGACTTGCACTTTAATTAATCTGGGATTATTAGAAGAGAGAGAAAATTAATCTGGGATTAATTCGATGAGAGAGAAAATTAATCTGGGATTAATTACGGAGATATTTTATCTAGGATAAAATATTAATTAAAGAGAGAGAACGATTAATTTAGAATTAATCGATAAAATAATATATCCGATATATTATACGAAATTGGATTTCGACGCGGAATTAAAATTGGATTTTAATTCGGGCGAACGAATTAATTTAGAATTAATTCGTTAGCGACGTGAATAGTGATTTCGCTAGGCGTAATCATTTAATTACGACGCGACGGAAAATTCGTTAATTTGGAATTAGCGAACCCGAGCCCGAGTGTGATTGCGAGCGCATTCGTATTTTGAATCCGAGCGCGGCACGCAAGTCACATCAAGCGTCAAATCACTAGTCGCATCAATCGTCAAATCACTTGTCACTTTGAGTGATGTGATATGACATGTCACTTTATTAAAGTGATGTGATGTGACTTAATGATGTGAAGTGATTGAAAAGCACTTTATGCTTTTTGACTTTTGCTTTTTGAAAAGTAAAAGGAATTGTTTATTAGAAATAAAAGTGGTAATGGTTTTAATTAATTTTTGAATTGAATATAAAAAAACATCATTTACACTTTTTCTCTCTCTCCTCTCCATTTACTTTTTGAAGGGTTCTTTTTCCTCTTTCCCTCTAAATTTTCTCTCTTCCTCCCTCACGGTCTAGGACCGATTCTTCTTCAAATTTTTTTTGATTTTCACACACACAAAATGAGAACACAAAGAAGAAGAAAGAGTGCTAGCACACATATGAGTTGTATATAGGTGATAGGGAATGATTTGTGAGCTTGGAATCTCAAAGCTTGGAGCTTTAATGGAGGATGACCATGGCCGAAAATGGAGGATTTTCACAAAGCCCTTAATGCGCCCAACTGCAGTCCAAAAAGGTGAAAACCGAGCATGATGAAGCAAGGAAAAAGTCTTGTGTTCTTTGCATCTCAAACCAATCATTGTGAGTATTTGATTCCGCCATTATTCCTTGATGTGTTCATCATGCGATTTTTATGCTTGTTTATGATGATTCTTGGACCTAATTAGAACTCAACAGAGGATCATAGGTACGAGTTAGTCAGAAGCTCTTTCTTTCGCTCACGGATGACAGATGGCATGTCTGTTGAGTCCTCACGTGGCTCAGATTATTTGCAGACATGATGAGCGGCCAATATGGGGATAGTCTTTGAGGCAGGATTATTGTGGATTGATCCTCCAATCCAATCTCTCCCCGATTCCTGGAGACATTCCATCATCATAAATTACAATTTGATGAACAACAGTGATACCTTGGAGAGTTACTGTCAACTCTCTCAAAGGCTGAAAGGAGCTTCAAAAGGGCAACAAGCGCCAGAGCACTTGCATCGACATCTCATGGACCTAGGGCTGGGCCCAAGGCAATTGGAGGTGTGCGAAAGAAGAAGCATATTCAAAGGGCAAGGCCAAAAAGTCAAAGGCTTCTGGGAAGCCAAAGGACAAATCTCAAGATATTTGCCTACAGTACGGCAAGCGGGGTCACTGGAAGCGTGACTGTCGCGAGTACAAGGCGCTTCAGAATGAGATAAAGGCGGGCAAGGCACCGGCCTCAGGTATGTTTTGTTATTGAGATAAACATGGCTACTTCTAGTTTTAAAATGGATTTTGATTTTGGTTGTGGTACTCATATATGTACTGATGCGCAGGATCTCTGCAGATTAGCAGGAGACTGGCTTCAGGAAAGATTGATCTGCGTGTTGGAAACGGGACACCTGTTGCTATTTTGGCCGTGGGCACTTTTGTTTTGAACGAACTGCCTTCGGACATGTACTTAAACTATCAAACTGTTATTATGTACCTAGTTTGACTAGGAATATTATCTATGTATCTTGTTTGACCCAATGCGGGTACACTTTTGTATTCCGAAACACTGGGTGTTTTGTTTATAAAGATGATTTTTGAGATATGTTTAGCTGATGCTAATAATGGTCTTTATATTTTGGATTAAATCAATCTCAAACTATAATGTAACAAACAAAAGGCTCAAACTAAGTAACAAAGATGAGACTTACATGTGGCATTGTCGTCTGGGACACATTAAATTAACAAAACTCGCATATCCACCACTTTCGAAGAGTGGGTATTTGGACGGATTTGATCCAAATTCATACGACGTCTGTGAATCTTGCTTATTAGTAAAATGCCTAAATCACCTTTTAGCGGTAAAGGTGTACGCGCCACCGAACTGTTAGCCCTCGTTCATAGTGACGTTTGTGGGCCCATATCTAGCCAGGCTAGAGGTGGATTCGAATACTTCGTAACCTTTACGGATGATGCATCCCGTTATGGTTATGTGTATCTTATGAGACACAGGTCGGAAACTTTTGGAAATTCAAAGAGTTTCGACACAAGTTGAAAAAAACAGACAGGCAAGAGTATAAAGACATTACGGTCCGGAACCGTGGTGGCGAATACTTGAGCAAGAAATGGTATTCTTTCACAGTGGACTCCTCCTCGAACACCGCAATTAAACGGTGTATCCGAACGGAGAAACCGAACTCTGTTGGAAATGGTAAGGTCTATGATGAGTCGCACTGAGGTACCTATTTCCTTCTGGGGATATGCATTAAACAATGCAGTTCTTATTTTGAATAAGGTTCTGTCAAATTCTGTACAACAGACACCATATGAGATATGGACAGAAAGAAAACCGGGTTTCTCATTCCTAAAGATTTGGGGATGCTGGGCATACGTCAAATGTTTGGAAGGTACCAAACTTGAACCCAAATCGGATAAATGCCTATTGGTAGGATATCCTAGGGAAACCAAAGGATATTACTTCTCTATCACCCACGAGAGAACAAAGTATTGTTGTTGCTCTACATGCGGTTTTCCTTGAGAAGGAATTCCTAAATACAGTGGTAAGTGGGAGGAAAGTAGAACTCGATGAAAATCGGAGTGATACTGTTCCTGGCATAGAATCCTCAACGGAACAAGAACAGTTCATCCAGGATGAGACTGTACCATAATCTTCTATTACACAAGGACCGCATAGGTCGGAGAGAGTCAGGAACAAACCTGAGAGGTATGGGTTTCTGATCTAACCTCATGTAGATATTAATCTCATTGAGGAAGACGAACCGGCTACGTATAAGGAAGCGATACAAGATATCGATTCCGCTTTATGGCAAGAGGCCATGAAGTCCGAAATGGATTCCATGTACACCAACCAAGTTTGGACACTGGTTGATGCACCAGAAGGCGTAAAGCCTATTAGATGCAAATGGATCTTTAAGAAGAAGACCGACATAGAAGGCAACGTACAAACGTACAAAGTTAGGCTTGTAGCAAAGGGATATTGTCAACGACATGGTGTCGATTACGACGAAAAATTTCTCACCCGTTGCCATGATTAAATCCATTCGGATAATGCTTGCTATTGCTGCATATTTCGATTACGAGATATGGCAGATGGACGTTAAAATCGCTTTCCTTAACGGAAACCTTTTAGAGGATGTTTATATGCAACAACCTGATGGTTTTATCGTGCCTAAACTTGCAAACAAGGTTTGTAAGTTAAATCGGTCCATTTATGGACTGAAGCAAGCATCGCGGTCATGGAACCAACGTTTTGATGAGATCATAAAAGAATATGATTTCATTCAAAACGAGGATGATCCTTGTGTATATAAGAAGGTTAGTGGGAGCGCACTGACATTCATTGTCCTTTATGTTGACGATTATTGCTTATGGGCAATGACATTCCCATGTTAACACATCGGTGAAAGCTTGCTTTCTTTCATTAAAATTCTCCATGAAAGATCTGGGAGAAGCAGCCTTTATTCTAGGAATAAAGATCTACATGGATAGATCTAGAAAGCTGCTTGGACTCTCTCAGAGTACGTACATTGACAAAGTGTTGAAAGATTGATAAGATAATGGATCAGTCAAAGGGAGGACGTATAGTGTCACATGACATCTCTCTATCTAAGGACATGTGTCCTAAAACTCAAGATGAGAGAAATAGATGAGTTGGATACCGTTCGCCTCGGAAGTCGGATCGATCATGTATGCCATGATATGTACTCGATCTGATGTCTCGTATGCTTTGAGCATGTGTAGTCGCTATCAGGCCGATCCAGGTGATAGTCACTGGATGGCAGTTAAGAACATCCTTAAGTATCTTAGACGAACTAAGGATGCCTTCTT
Source organism: Zanthoxylum bungeanum (assembly GCA_019454045.1). Taxonomy (NCBI): domain Eukaryota; kingdom Viridiplantae; phylum Streptophyta; class Magnoliopsida; order Sapindales; family Rutaceae; genus Zanthoxylum; species Zanthoxylum bungeanum. Next base: position 528,505 of record SKCR01001242.1, read on the forward strand.
GATTTATGGAGATGGAGAACTTGAGGTAACTGGGTATACCGATGCAAGTTTCCAAACCGATAAAGACGACTCTAAGTCGCAATCCGGGTACATATTTTGTTTGAACAACGAAGCAGTAAGCTGGAAATCTTCCAAGTAAGAGACTGTTGCCGATTCAACAACAGAAGCGGAGTATATTGATGCATCTGAAGCAGCAAAAGAGGCAGTTTGGATCCGTAAATTCCTAATTGGATTAGGAGTAGTTCCGTTAGCAGCTGAGCCCGTTCCATTATTGTGTGACAATAACGGGGCTATAGCGCAGGCTAAGGAACCACGGTCTCATCAACGATCCAAGCATGTTCTTCGACGTTTCCATCTGATTCGTGAGATCATACATTGTGGCGATGTGAAGATCGAGAAGGTCGCATCAGATGACAGTATTGCAGACCCTGACGAAAGCTATTTCACAGCAAAAGTTTGAGAAGCACATACATAGTTCAGGTGTTAGATGCTTGAGTGACTGGCTATAGGCCAAGTGGGAAATTGTTAGACAATTATGACCATAGCGTCACTGTTTGTAAAAGACATTGTGTTTTTGTACAAAATTGACTATGTAATATTGAAATTGCCTTTTATCATTTCGTAATTTATTTACTATGATATATAATGGTAAAAGTCCATATCGTTAGTTCTGATTGAGATGATATGAGACAGTATCAATCCATAAAGGTTTAATCATTAAATATCCCTAGTCGTAGTATTATCGAGACTGGACATCGATATATGCGGAATAGACTAGTATTGCACTTGTGCGCGTTGTGAGAGCATAACGGCACAGTTCTCATATGTTTAAGTATAGGATACTTATGCAAGTGCGATAGGAGGTTGTGTTTTACCGATGGTACGGAAAACAGCTTCGCTCTGGATAAACCCCGTGAAATCCCATTGGTAGTTGTATATGTGTCTATGGGAGTCCGCGTCAGGGTAGATGTATTTGGTCTTAACCTGAGACTTACATCGCTAATACTTGCGACAATCGGTAAACTTTGGTTTTGGTCGTCCAGGGCTTTAACAGTTCTGTGTACGCCTCTATTGGGTTTATCGAGAATCGTAGTGTATTGGATGTGATGTCAAGACGGAAGTATCACTCCAGACATATGGAGATGATGATCACGCAGGGATTCATAACTCGTTCTCTATTGTGTTGCAACCATCAGGATAATGTGACAAGGTCATGATTATCCGATTCAAAGAGACTAGTTGTTTGATATCCGATATGTGCTTCGTAAAGGGCATACACTATTCCAGCCCCAGGCCTAGCACGTGACATCTGATACTGGATCGAAATACGAGATACTAGGTATTCAACGTCTAACATAGATTATATATTCCAGTAAGAATATTTCTGGAGAATTGGGTAGGCACGGTGCTTTGCTAGAAGCCAACCATGTCTTGTAAATCGGTAAGCACGTAGTACGAGGTACTCGCTTTATCGGATAGTCCGATAACCGGATTTACTGCCAACATATCCAGAGATCTCTTGGGTCGCTTCCCAAGGATTCACCGATGACAGTTGACTTATATTAGAATTAATCTAGGATTAATAAGAGAGAGAAAATTAATCTGGGATTAATATGGGCTTTATTTAATCTGGGATTAAAAGTGTTCAGTGGCGAAAGAACGCGATTAATTTGGAATTAATCGGTAAAATAAATTTAATAGTTAAATTTGATTTTTCTATTTAATTTATTCAAATGGGCTAAAATTAATATATCGGATATATTAAAATGGATTGGATTTCATTACGAGATTAAAGTCGGACTTTAATGCGAACGAACGAATTAATTTAAAATTAGTTCCTGAACGACGTTCGTATATATTTTTTCGAGGCTTCTTTATTTAATTAAATTGGATTTAATTATTTAGCGACGAATGATCGTTTAATCGGATTAAACGGAACCGAGCCGCGTCAAATGCCCGTAGAGATATTTGAATTTCGGATTCAAATATTTGGAGCCAAAAGTGTGGTAGGTGTTCCCACCACACAACCACCTTGTTTTGCCTTAATGAAAACCATTTACCAATCTCTACCTTGTTTTGGGTAAAAGGTGAAATGGTTTCACCTTTTGGTAAATAACAAAAAGGCATTTCAACTTTGGTAACACTTGACACAAACCAAAAACAACACAAAAACCCTAAAGAGCAAGCCTTGGCCGAATTTGATGTCCTCCTCCTCTCTTTGATTTGATTTTCAACATCAACAAAAGCTAGCACTTTGGAAGTGAACAAGGGGTGATAGGGAAACTACTCAATAGCTTGGAATCATCCTAAAGCTTGGAATCATCCTAAAGATTGGATCTTGGAGATCTTGGATCTCAAAATTTTTAAAAGCTCTAAAACTCATTGTAAGTATATTCTGCACCTTATAATGATCGAATCTATTATTATGCATGCTTATTAGATCCTTATATTGTTCTAGGAACACTAACACCATGAGTCTTGGAGACTCGTATAGAAGTGTAGGTGTTTATAGCGGATAAACACTGAACGACTCACCGAAGATTCTTAATGAATGGTACACCAATGTCAATAAGAATCTTCTCGGGTTGAGTGAGCATAATGATTCTTTTACTTAGATATCACTGTGGATATATGAGTTATCCTCCATACTTAGATGACAGTCACATCACCGATCTATTTAGATCAGACCTCCGCCTGTTCATTGGGTGTGGACTGATGCTCAGGATATCATGTGTATGTCAAGAAAGGGTCTGTCAGTTCTATGTACGGAGCATATGAATTCAATATGAAATTAGAAATCTGTTAAATTCATGGGACCGTGATACATTGTAGAAATTAGTTCTAAGTGTTATTTAGAGATTGCTAATATAAACATCGACATGATTATATCTATAGAGATTTGACGTTTATATTTATATCTCTGGAATAATCCGGATACCTGTGATGGAGAGATTATATGTATGTAATGACCTCGACCTGTATGGTTCAGAGAGTTTATCCATGTTCATCATAATTTACGGGTGGGTAGATTATAGACACGAAATTAGATTTTGTGACGGATATGATTGAACCTAGAGAGTCTCGCTAATGAAATATACTTGTAGATCACTATGGCAACTTTTTTGAATAATACTGATTATTTATAAGTCGTTTAACGGTTAAACATAAAATACATGCAAAATAACCTAATGGTCATTTTCTTAATTAATGTGTATTTATATTTAATATTTGTATTTATTAAATACACATTGATAAATTGTCAAATTATGATTTTTGACATATGTGGTTGATATATGTATTTTGATTATTTAATGTAAATATAATACATATATTTAAGATATTTTTATTTAATTATTTAATTATATAAATGTTATCTGATTTAATTAATTAAGTAAATAATATCTTTAGTCATCATTTACCTTTTAAATGGCTAAGGTTGATTGGTTACACTTGTTCCATTTCATTAAATGTAATGGTTATCAAATGAAACAAGTTAACTAATACTTTCCAATTAATTAAATTGAAACAAAAATTGAAAATGCTTGATATTTTATTTCCTTCAAGTTTCAGCTATGACAAGGGAAAATATATAAGTTATGTTTCAATTTTTTATTTCATAATAACAAGTTACCATAGTTAATTACAAAGTGAGTTGAGAGCAAAAGTTGAAAAACAACAAAGAAACCTTCACCGAAACTTGGGTTTTTTTTGTAAGTGTTTTTTTTACTTTCTTCAACTTAGAAATTATTTCTATCATGCTTAGCTTCAACATGTGTTGCTACAATGTTGTCTATACTCTTTTAGTTTGTAATTAAATGGTTGGAACTTGTTTGAAAGGTGCTTGCATGTTTGATGAACAAAGAAAGCATAGAATTAGTTCTTAAGCTCTCTTTTGATTATTTGATAATTATGTTATCATTCTAGAGTTGTTAGGCCATCCATTGATGACCTAGAATTATTCTTGTATTGTTTCATTATGGTGAGAATTGATTGGTGTTGTGAAAATTGATTTAAAGTATTGAATTTGATTAATTTGGTGTAATTTATCAATTTGAAGAAAAAATAAAATTAAAGTTCTCAACCCTTTCTAAAATTGGGGCTTTTCATATATGTGTTAAATAACGATTTATATGCGATGTATGTTAAATTTGGGATTGATTGAATTTGATCTTGACTTGTTTTGAACAAGATTGAACTAAAATGCAAAATCTGGAAAATATTTGTCCTTCTCGTAATTTGAGATTTTTTGTGGTTTTGTGTTGCAATTTATATTTTCATGTATTACATATGTATAAATAATTTTGGGAATGATTTGGAATCACTTAAATATGTATTTTACAATTTAAGAACTAAAATGAATAAAATACAAACTTTAGGGTCAATTCGATAATTAATAGGAAATTTAATTTTTTTGGGTAAAAATTTTCAGATTTTAAGTATTGAGTAATTACCCGAGAAAAAATTTTGAAATCGAAAAATTATGATTTTCCGCATTCCGATGCGTTCCCGATAATACCCCAACAGGTCATCATCCTGTTATACGTCGTGATGCTAGCCTATTGGCGTCGCGACGCTCGCCTATTTTTTAGGCTCAAACATTAACTTTCCAAGGTCTAACTTATCCAAATGCACTTCCATTATCCCCAAACTACAACCTTCATACAAATAATTCTTTAAACCTTAATATTCATGCATGCTAAAACAACATTCTATTATTAAAGTAACTTTTTAATCTCATAACTTTTAACTTAGCTTCATGTTTAGCATTTAATAAACTTGGATCATTCCTTAATAAATTCATTTCCTAGTTGATTATCCACCTTAATGAAATCACTAACATGCTAACAACACTAACATAATATTATATCATCAAAATTCCATAACTTAAATTTTGAGTTAAAATTTCCTTACCTTAACTCACTTTTCTTTAATGATTGCTATTCCCTTCCTTAGCTCGTGTGAGGTGATTTGGATTGATCCTTCTTTAACTTGGGGTGAGAAATATGGCTTCCTTTCTTCCTCTCTTATTCCTTCTTCTCATTTTCTACCTCATGTTTTCTTTCTTCTCCAAAATACTAGGGATGAGTGAATAATACCTCTTATTTATAACAGGGGCTGATTTGACTAATTTGTATAATTTTTAATGAAAAATCGAAACTTTTGAGAGATTTTGAGAATTCTCTAGATGGGTCCACGAGTATTATTCTTATGAGTTTTTGAACTATATTTTTGACCTATTTTTAATTCGAATTGGAAAAATATTCAACATGCAAGTTGTAGGTCTCGGTCTTAGTTTCCTAACGATATAAAATTCACAAAAATCGGAATTCGTATGAAAAAGTTATGGCCCAAACACTAAGGGCAATCCAGAGTGGAACATTGTACAATTTCATATCGGAATTGCGAATAATTTACCAATTGTCCCCAAAGTCATTTCATGAGTGTATATATGTTCGAACATAATTTATATCATATATCATGCATCCTATAATATATTAATCATCAGGACTATGGGGGTATTACACATCGGCCCAACAGTAACTCCTCCTATATATCTGTACTCTTTTATATATTCTCTCTACTGCCAAAGAGAATCTAATATCATCATGTGAAGGTTTAAAAAAAACATTATTGCTCTTACATGCAGTAAGTACCTTAGCCCTTTCATGCTATAATCATTCGGATTCTATATCACACATGGTGTTATTGTGGAGAAGTACTTATATGTGGGTTAGACAATCTCATCTATTTGTTTGTCTTATAATATGGGTGCACACGGATATGTAGAGGTGACACATGAGTTATGAGACTTATTCCGGACACATTTTTTGAAAGAGATTGTCTCAATGATATAAATGACCAAGATCATCTCATATCTCATATCAAATTAATTGTGGGAAAATATTTATGTATAAATAGGACAACTCTATATATTGAACTAGTCTTTTAATTAGTTATGTTAGGTGGAATTTACATCACCCTTAATTCTCCATTAAGAATAATTCGTCATAATTTAGTTCTGACAAAAGTATTACAATTACATTATGACAACACATTTGCTGGATGCTTTAATGATTAGCGAAATTCGAACCAGTTTTTATAATATAGATTTATATTATTAATCAATCAAAGCTGGCTTTAGCCGCTACATTAGTCATCAATTGTGTAGATTATTGCAATCCTCTGTAATAATTATAATCCTCTTAGAAATTGGGATTACAAATATTGCTATATCAAACATTATCTTTAGTCTTTACGCCTCATTATAATGTTCATACGCGTACACCATTTGCTACTATCATGATATAATAATCGATTGTCAAATATGCATAATGAATTTTTTTTAAAGCATATATCTATTGTGGATACTAGATTTCATCTTTGGTCCACAATCGAGATTTGTATGATGATGCACTAACGATCCTACAAAATAAGGTAGAGTGAGCCGAAAGTTTCTACCCACCGGTATGATGATTGTCGTAGGCACTATGACGCTCAAGTCAGTGGTGAAGAAGAGCAGAAAGTAAGGGAAGAACAAGGTTTGAAATTACCTTGACCTCCGTAGGCGGCCGTGAATGCATTAGACATGTGTTTAGATGATGATATACTTTGAGAACTCTAGTATGAGAGCCAAAGCTTGAATGAATTTTAACTCTGAGTTCTACATTCTTTTATAGGCTATGAAATAGCTCTCTAATTAGTTTCGGTACTACATTTATGATGGTAGGTCCCATTAACATGTTAAATGCTTAACTTATATTTTTCGGTGGCTGTTGGAAAGCCAGTAAGTTGCCTGGTAGGCTTTGCCTAATACATGGGCCTGAGATGAAATGACACCTGAGTCCTTAGCCTAACTTTGGCTCGTACATAAAGTATGTTGTTTGAAAGACCAATTGGCTGCCTTATTGTAAATTGGGCTTATTTTGATATATGGACTAGACGGAAAGACACTTGGATCATTGGCTCAAATTTGATCTCTACATATAGTAATCAAACCAACCCCCAAATAGCGCACCGTTCAACAATGAGGGTAATGTAAATATTTAAATGATAATAGATAAATAATCGAATTGTACTAAAATTATAACTAGGGAAATTATCATTTTTTACAAGTTTAATTAGTCAAATTTAAAGTCTTTTAAAATATATTATTTTCGATTCAAAATTTGATAATAATAAACTAGTCATATCTCCCTCTCTATCTCTCCCTGAAGAAAAGTTACTCAAAGGAAGTTGTGGCAGCGGCAGGGAAGCCTTTTAATTTTTCTCTATTTCCTTTTTTAAATCTCTTTTATCATTTTGTCTCTCTCTCACTTTTCCTCTACCTTTTCACTTCTTTCTGGTTTTCTTTTTCTCACTCATGCTCCCTGCTATTGTTTATTTTCTTCACCTCTCCATGCTCCCTCCCTCTCTCTTGTTTCCTAGTAGATGTGGTTTTTTTCGTTTTTCGTTTTTCGTTTTTTTTTTTTCCTTTTCTTCTTGCATTTTTGTGTTTTTTCTGGCCAGATCTGTTGATCTGTGACTTGTGTTACCCATATATGTTTTATGTCCAACCTTGTGTTAGTTTATGTTTTATCTTTTTTCTTTTGAATAATTTTCTTTTCATTAGCATATAAAAGATTTGGTGCGAGTTAAATTAGTAGATTTGGTGATGAAGACGAGAGCTTTTCAATACTCGAAATATCTCTTGTCGATCTATTATTTTTCTTGTATTAGATTAATTGTGTGCCGTTGTAAAAATTGTATGTACAATGAGTGTATTATGTTGTTTCAAATCTAATTAGGGATATGTAGTCATCGATTTTGCACTAAGGTTAAGGTAGGGAGACCAGACCGGTCCCGTAATTCCTCATATTCCTCTGATTAGGTGTAAATATGTATATCTACTGATTACGGTAAGCACATAAGACGTTTATTAAATTTATCCTAACTAGACTTGAATCTTAGATATTCTAAGTTTATTTTCGAGTTTTTATGGCCGTATAATTATGTTCTTGTGATGTTTTTTGTAGAATGTATTTTCATATCTAAAAAAAAAAAAAAGAAAGATGGAAGAATGACAATTTTCCAGAAATTAATAAACAGTTAATAATTCCAGATAAAAATCAATACAATTTAAAAATGTCTGAATTTTACTGAATTTTTAACCTATTTTCATGATAATTTCTGTACAAGGATTTAGATGCGAATTTGGACTTCGAGTAGTCCCTAATCTTAAAAAACTTTTTGTACATCAATATATATATATATATATATATATATATAAAATTTTGAGTCAAATTTCAGTAAATAAGTAAAGGATTATAGGCAGAAATTATGTCAAAACGTTCAAACTTTTCAACGGTTGCATAAATTCTTGTCACTATCCAAAGTCCAGTCAAAAGACCAATTTGGTAATATCCAACATAATCAGAGCCTTTTCCAACATCTGTCCCTGTGTTACCCTTTCAAACGTTCGTGTTCAAACACCAGTCAAGGTGCACTTCCGTAATTATCTTCCAATCTCATGCCCTTTTTCATACCCTTAAACCAACATCTATTTATACAATCAATTCTCACTCTCACACTCACCCTTAACACTAAATAGTTCAAAACCAAAAAACTTAAACCTCCCTTGTTTCTTCTCTTTCAATCCAATCTTCTTTTGTAACAAATCCTCTTGTTCTTTGAAAATAATATGCTTTAATGATGAAATTTAGGTACGTTACTAGACATTTTACAAATTTTTTTAAATGAAATTCTCAGCAACTGCAGAGCATCAAAACTATAGTGTCATGCATACCAAGTAAAGTTATATATAAATTTGTCTTTGAGTAATAAAATGTTTCATTCACATAACTCTACTTGTTACCTGATTTGATGAAGCACTTACAGGTATTGATTTTGTTATTTTTTATGATAATAAATGAGATAGTACATGTATATATGGAAAGTCGTGTTAACGCAAACTGACCCTTTTTTTGTTGCTTATTTTCCACAGCTTGGGATCCGGGCAATCTTCTGAACGTGCTCTTTAATGTCTTAGAAATTATCTAGAGTCGAAGGCCAATAATTCAATAATGTTCTTGTTCTTATTCTTGTTCTTGAGCTTTTGCACTTGTCATGGTGCTGAGCTTGAGCTTCTGTTATCCTTCAAATCATCAATCCATGACCCTTTTCACTTTCTCTCCAACTGGGAATCCTCTGTCAGTTTTTGCAAGTGGAATGGAATCTCTTGCAGAAATTCCACTCATGTTAATGCAATTGAGCTTTCAGGCAAAAACATTTCTGGAAAAATTTCCTCTTCATCAATTTTTCACTTGCCGTTTTTGGATTCAATCAATCTTTCCAGCAATCAGCTTTCTGGAGAAATTCCTAGTGACATATTCTCTTCCTCTAATTCACTTCGGTACCTCAATCTTAGCAACAATAATTTCACTGGTCAAGTCCCAAGAATCGGTTCCCTTTCCCGTCTGGAATTTCTTGATCTATCCAACAACATGCTTTCCGGGAAAATCCCACCAGAAATCGGAACCTTTTCGGGTCTAAAAATTCTTGATCTCGGTGGAAATTTTTTGTTGGGGGGAATCCCACTTTCTATATCGAATATCACCTCTTTGCAATCCTTAACTCTTGCTTCCAACCAATTAATTGGCTCAATTCCACGCGAACTAGGCCAACTGAAGAGCCTCGAGTTCATTTATTTGGGATACAACAATCTTTCTGGTAAAATTCCAAAAGATATTGGTGATTTAACTTCATTGAATCACCTTGATCTTGTTTACAACAATCTCTCTGGAAAAATTCCTTCGTCTTTAGGAAACTTGAGCAATCTTCAGTACCTTTTTCTATACCAAAACAAGCTAACGGGTTCGATCCCCAAATCCATTTTTGGCCTCAAAAGGCTTGTTTCCCTTGATCTTAGTGCCAATTATTTGTCCGGTGTGATCCCTGAAGAAGTAATTCAATTGCAAAACTTGGAAATTCTTCATCTTTTCTACAACAATTTTACAGGAAAAATTCCAAGTTCTTTAGCTTTCATGCCAAAACTTCAAGTCCTCCAGTTATGGTCTAATAGATTGTCAGGTGAGATTCCAAGCAATCTTGGAAAGCAAAATAATATTACCATTCTGGACCTCTCAACCAATTTTCTCACCGGAAAGATACCCGAAACGCTTTGTGATTCCGGTAGCCTTTTTAAGCTCATCCTGTTTTCAAACTCATTGGAAGGTGTCATCCCAAAGAGTTTAAGTACTTGTAAAAGCTTGCGCCGCGTACGTCTCCAAAACAACCGTCTCTCCGGTGAATTATCACCCGAATTCACAAGGCTACCTCTAGTATACTTCTTGGATATCTCAGGGAACAGTCTCTCTGGCAAAATCGGGGAGCAAAAATGGGACATGCCGTCTCTTCAAATGCTGAATTTGGCCGGAAACAAATTCTTCGGCAACTTGCCGGCGTCGTTTGGTACTGACCAGCTTGAGAACTTGGGCTTATCAGAAAATGGATTCTCAGGTTCCATTCCAAAGAGTTATGAGAGCTTATCCCAGCTAATGCAGTTGAAGCTTAACAAAAACAACCTCTCTGGTGAAATCCCAGAAGATTTTTCTTCATGCAAGAAGCTTGTGAGCTTAGACTTAAGCCACAACCAGCTCAGCGGCCACATCCCTGATAGCTTATCCGAAATGCCTGTTCTTGGCCAGCTTGATTTATCAGAAAATAAATTATCTGGTGAAATTCCGAAAAACCTAGGGGGAGTAGCATCGCTTGTTCAAGTGAATATATCTCATAATCATTTTCGTGGAAGCTTACCGTCCACTGGAGCGTTTCTTGCTATCAATGCAAGTGCAGTTGCTGGTAATGATCTTTGTGGTGGCGATATTACAAGTGGCTTGCCACCATGCAAAGTCAATAAGAAGAATCCGATCACTTGGTGGCTTCTTGTTGTTTGTTTTGCTGTAGCCTTAATAACGCTTGCCCTTGTAATTGCTTTCGCCATCACTTTCATTCGCGGAAGGAAAACTTTGGAGATTATCAAGGCAGTGGAAGTGGAAGTGAAATTTTTCAACTGCAAGGTTGCAAAATCATTAACAATCGATCACATCATATCATCAACGAAAGAAGAAAATCTTATCTCAAGAGGAAATGAAAGGGTATTATCGTACAAAGTGAGGTCCTTGGCAAATGATCACATGCAATTCGTAGTGAAGAAAATTGTTGATGTGAATTTAATTACATCGGAATTTTGGTCAGATGTTTTGCTATTTGGGAAGCTAATGCATCCGAACATTGTCAAGTTACGAGGAGGAGTGTGTATTCGATCTGAAAAGGCTGCTTATTTAGTCTATGAGTACATAGAAGGGAAAGAATTGAGTGAAGTTCTCAGGAATTTAAGTTGGGAGAGACGCCGAAAAATTGCCATAGGGATTGCCAAAGCCCTTCGGTTCTTGCACTGTTATTGTTCGCCATGTGTCATAGTCGGCGACCTGTCACCGGAGAAAGTGATCGTCGACGGAAAAGATGACCCCCGCCTGAGATTGAGTCTCCCCGGTTTGGCTTGTACGGACACCAAGAGCTTCATTTCTTCAGCCTATGTTGCCCCAGGTACATTAACGCTGTTATCCCTTTTGTTCATTGCTATATTACACTAATTTCTTTTGGAGTTATTAGTAATTATGACTGCATGCCATTACAATGAGAAATTTTTTGAATCCAACGGAAATATAAGTAACATTGCACTGCCATGTTTTGGTAGTTTTTAAATATTTTAATACATATAATAATATATATTATCATATTATTATATAAGTGATGTTATAGGTGTATTGTAGAATTTTTGATGTTATAGGTGTATTGTAGAATTTTTCACTACATATATAATTATATTTAATTAATTTTCTAATTAAGTGACAAAAAAAAAAAAAAAAGATTTTCCATGCAAAACATTCATGTCAAATAAAAAATTTAGAATATAATGGTGGTATTATGTGACTCATGTAATAATTCAAAAATATTTTATCTACGCATGTTAAAATATTAAAATTTATTAAATAAAAAATAATTATATTTATTATAATTATACATATTATATATTTATTAGTACCATACCACATATCATATACTTTATCAGAACACTAGTCTTTGGTCCACTATTTTTTACTCTTTCGGTTATAGTCTCCATATCACAGAATTACTCCATGTTAACAATGTTGCAAATTTATTCTTTGGTTCTTTAAATAATAATTGGAATCTTGGTGTTTGGGCTACATTGCTGTTCTTTATGGCTGCAACTACTGCAAAATCTGAGTAATGGGCGTATTAAAAAAAAAAAACATAAACTGTGATAGTGAATATTAAAACACTAAACTGCAGTTATGTTTGTAAATCGGTAGAAACAAAAGAGAGCAAAGACACAACTGAAAAAGGCGACATCTACGGATTTGGTCTGATCCTCATCGAATTGTTGACCGGCAAAAGTTCAGCCGATGCTGAATTTGGCGAGCACGAGAGCATAGTGGAGTGGGCCCGATATTGCTACTCTGACTGTCATCTAGATATGTGGGTTGATACGTTGATCAGAGGACACGTGTCTAGTAATCAGAACGAGATCGTTGAGACCATGAACTTGGCCCTCCATTGCACTGCGGGTGACCCCACGGCCAGACCTTGTGCCAGTGACGTTACCAAAACCCTAGAGTCTTGCTTCAGGATAAGCACTTGTGTTTCAGGCTTAAAATTTTCTTCGCCCGTTTAGTTTTAATTTCACTGTGATTTTTTGTTCACATCTTTTTTCTTTTTTGTCACCTCTTGTTTATTTTATTTTATTTTATTTTATTTTATTTTTAGGTTTGGTTTTTGATGTAATTTAAGGATGAGTGTTATTCAAATGTTTTGTTTGATGGTATGTCGAGTACATACTACTACTGATTGTAAAAATGTAAGATGTAAATGATATGCCATTACATGAATTATAGTTTTAATTATTTAGTTTATCTCCCATATTATTTCGCGTTAATGATGGTCATTTTTTTTTTTTTTTTTTTTTTTGGGAGGTTCATAATCTATTTTCAATTATTTGGAAAAAAACAAAAAATATCAACACAATTATGCACACGGTGAATTCGACCCTAATATGTAAGAATGATTTACCACGGCTATTGGTGATAGAAATCAATATTGACACTAAAGTTCATGTTTAGCAATTAACATTAGATGAAGATACTCCTCAATTAAAAATATATATGGCCGAAATTAAAACTATTGTCGTATTAATATACGGCAAGCATCATAAGAATTATAAAATACAAATATAGTATAAAAAATGACTGTTATTGAATGAAAATATTAAGAATCCCAAATATATTGTAAACGAATATTTTCCATTTAGATCAACTCAATATCTTTTTGTAAATTGAGCATTTGAGCTACTGAATAACAAGAGTGAAATTTATTTATTTTTAAAAAATTAAATGGGTGCATGATTCCTAGTCCATTCCTTTTAGATTTTGAAGTGTCTCTATATGTTGTTCGTCGAGGATGGGAGTAAATGGGAAACTATGTAGTTATAGTTTATTATTGAAGGAATTGATCTTATATTTCAAACTATATGATGATGAATAAGTTAAGGCATAAGATGAATAAACTCAAAATATAACTTCGGATAATCTTTAACCCTCAAGCTAATTTTTGAGTTGAGTTAAACCTATGAATTTTAATATGGTATGGGAACGTGATGAGAATGTTGAGGAAAATATTTCACATCGACTGAGATGAATGAATAAACTCAAAATATAAAAATTGGATAACTCTCGATTCTCAAATTAATTTGTAGGTTGAATTAATCTCATAAATTTCATCACAAATCTAATAAGAGAAAATGTATATAGATTTTAAATTTCTAGAAGATAACAAGCATGTTCTTAATAAAATATAAGGGGAAAAGATCTTAATTGTCCATTATATCTCCAATAATAAAACTTCATAGTGTATATATATACAATTAAAAGGAATCTATCTATCTCTCTTATAATTTAGATACTTGTTGATGCAAAAGCATATTTCCCATAAACCAAGTGAGTGGATATCCCACTGCTGAAAGAGTGTGCTCTCATGGCTAGCTGTGGCCGGCAAAGTGAAAGTTGACAAACACAATTCCTCTTGCATGCATTGAGATTTTATTTTATTTTATTATTATTTTTTTGATATTTTAAGTAAATATAAGGGAGATTTTACATTGATTTGTCCATTCAACATGGCCTACAACTCCTCCACTTTTATTCTTATGTTTTTTTTTTATCTCTTTCAATTATATATCTTGATTTCATTACGGATTCTATCCTACTAAACAATTTCAGCTGCAAATTTACTGTAACTAACTAAAACCGGCAATATTTGATAAATTGAAATCCTTTTTCTTGGTCGTCTACTAGCTAGTTACTGATAATTAGTTCATATTTATATTTTATAAAACGCAAACCAATAAAATTAAAGAGACAATATAGAAAAAATAATAATCTTCCTCATTGGTTTAGGAGCACACACTTGAACAACATCAAATTACACTAAACAAAAGCATTTTTCTTATTAAATAGGGTCAGTTATATGAATCATTAGACGTCATTATATTATATCATGAATCATTATCTCATTAACTTCAATAAAATATAAAGCTTCTTTTCATGGTTTCTGCTCATATCAATTTTATGTTTTCTCAGATCTCGCTTGACGTATGATATATACCATCATTATCTTTTATTTTATGCTTATAAATTTACATTTTACATACACAAACCATCTTAATCGTGATTTTCATCTTTGTATTGGTTCTTCTCACAAACGTCCGCTCTAAAGAACTGCTTTCCATCCTACATATCATCTAGATCTTGTATAACAATAAGAATATCAACTGTCTATATATGCATGCTATCCAAAAAGAACAAGAGCACATCACATGGGTAAGCTTCTTGTTCACAATTTGTTTTGTTTTGTTTTTTTTTTTTTTGCCTAGTACAATACTCATATAAGAACAGACGGTAGCAACTAAATGGTCATGATCAATCAATTAGGTCAAAGAGCTAGCCAACAAATATTCATATATAAAACACTCAGGGGACCACTGTGGTACTATTAATTTCCTTATGGTTTTATGATTTTTTTTGTTTTGTTTTGTTTTGTTTTTGCCCCCCATTGTCTGATATGTATGACTCTTTTCAGTTGAATAAAAGTCCATAAACTACCCATACAAAAAATACAATCACAAGGGGGGAAAAGCCTTAGCTGAATTCGGCAGTAAAGAAACTTTCCTTTGAGCTTTTTTCAGCTCCACATTCCTTTTCTTCACGCATAGTGGTCACTAGTCAAGGAGTTTATTAAGTACATCATTTCTGATAATTAAGAGTTAATTTCATTATTTAGTCCAGTGCAACGATTTTTTTTTTTTTTTAAATAAGTTTAAGAAAGTTCTAAATCTAAATCTTATATATATTATATTATTTTCATTACAAAAAAGAAAAGAATCCGAACGCTCTTTTATAGAGATTAATTTTCGTTTGACGGATCACTATTATTTAAGCCCCGAAAAGGATGAAGATAAGACATGATGGCAAATAAATCTATACCTGAAGGTGGATAGATCCATGTCCGAATACTGTGAGATTAGGTCTCATAAACTAATAAAATTATGTTCGAAAGTTAATAAATACATGAGTTTTTTTTATTCACTCACGAAGGAAATTCCTCTCAACACTAACTAATAAATTCACTTTTGAATTTTTTTTTTTCAGCGAGCGGGAGCAAAAACTTAAAGGTTGAGACCCAAACTTGCTCCTAAAACCCTTCAAGAGTAATATATTAAAAATTTAAATTCACTTAAATGAATAGACTGTCTGTGACAAGTCGAAATGAGTCTTGCACATGAAAATAAATATTAAAACAAAGTTTTAGGTCAAATAATTTATTGGCCATATATTATGATCAACTAATTCAGCTGCAACTAGTATGGCAATTGTTTGAGCTTAAGCATGAGATATATATACACCCCACTAATTAGGTCAAAAGAAGAGGATTGTTACTGTTGCAGCAGGCTTTGGCCACGAAACAAACCTTTCCTGTGACCCACTTTTGGTTCTAAGTTATAATGATGATATTGGTGCTAGGGTTTTATTCTTTATTCCTTCAACTCTATCTAAGCAATAATGCCTGTGACAAGAACTCTTTTCTCTTTTAGAAGATTCCATCAATAAAGATGAGTCTAAACATAAAAATTTAAATTAGCTGACATTATAAGAAAGCCAAAAAAAAAAAAAAAAAAAAAAAAAACAGCTAAGTTTTGCTGTCACAGATTTGATTTTTTTATCAAGTGCTTTCATCTTAAAAGCCTCAAGATATCAATTACAATCTCCTTGGAGACCATGCAAAAGCCTCTTTGGCTTCTCCTCTTTCTATTCAAAAAGCTCCTTTTGCTCCATATTTTTTATTTTTGTTTTTAGAATTAATGCCTCTTTTGATTTAAAGGAGTGAAAGTTATTGCCCATTTGTCTTTCAAAATTTTTATGCTTTTAAGTTCATTGTAGATCATAGAACAAACATTTGTCAGGTCTGTTTCTATGATTCAAGACACAGATGGTCTTGAATATTGAAATTTTTAATGTAGTAATTACAATATATATGCACGTGCGTGCCATTTGACATTGCATCAACACCACCACTTAACCCAATCTATGGAGTTTCATGAGGAGATTTTGAGTGGGCAGATTGTGCATGCTGGTTGACTGAAGAGCTGAAGAATCTTAAAATATTATTAAGTGATTTTTTTTTTTTTTTTAAATTTCTGCTTTATTAGCAATAAACATGTCAGCCTATTGTAAGATTTCATCTAATCCAATCTTTTTAGAGATAAATAAATTAAATTTAAGAAAAAATGATGGTTGGTTTGGTAAAATAATCACGAAAATCTTTATCTTATTTTTATTTTTAGGAGACAAGTTTCATTTTCTTGTTTAGAAATGGTCGCACAAACCCTCAAAATTTATTCAAAAATGGGATGTGTGTCTCAAAAGAGGTTTAAGTGACTATTTATAAAAATAAGAGGGTCTATGGCTGTGCTTTTCCATTCAATTCAAATGTCAAATATTATATAGGGGTGTGCAGATATTATTAAAAATGAATTCGGTTTCATTATTTAAAATGAATTCGGTTTGGTACCGATATTTTAGTAGGTTAGACTAATTAGCAGATATTCTAAAACAATTTAGCAGTTAAACTAATTAGCATCTAAACTTGATGTCATAATTTAAAATCTCTCAGTACACATTCGTTAATAATAAGGGTTTGGATTGAACAATTAAAGATTAGTTGATGTTTTGGTGGATAATTAGATGAAAGATGCCCCGCTTAGATTTAAAATTATAATGGTTGTTGAAACGATTGGTGAGGAGATGATCAAACTGTATTTGAAACATCTTTTTCAACTCATTGTCCTGAAAAAGACTGAAAATGTTGAGAAATAATGC